>CM072524.1:58057924-58490424 GCA_036898135.1 Oncomelania hupensis | reverse complement strand
GCTATGAGTTGACTTTGCTTAGTCTATATAATAGTCTAGATTCACTTTTTGCACGTATTAGACACCACCTCCCGTTCCCCCCACCCCACCCCACCCCCCACAAAAAAACAAAAACAAAAATAACCCAACAAACAGAACAACTATATAGTTGTTTGTTTTTTTGTTGTTTGGGTTGTTTTTTTTGGGTGGAAGGTGGGGTGGGGGAGGTGTTGTCTAATATGTGCAAAAATTAAATCTTGACTTGGTGTCCGACGGTACAAAAGGTCATAATCCCCCTCTCGTGTTGGATGACGCAGCTTTGCTGCCGCGCTATCGCTAAAAAAAGAATCAATGCAGAATTTGGGCCGCAAGGGTGACGGATTCTCCCATTCCCACCCGCACCCACACTCTCCTGAAGTAAAAAGAAATAAAATTTTAAATATATTAATTAATAAAATTGTACACAAGTAATTTGGAAATAAATACATTAATTAATTAATCAATGATTGAATTTAATAACCTAAATAAAATAGGTTAGTAAGAAAGTAGGAAATTAAAATAAATAAATAAATAGGAAAAAACCAACGAAGCTTCTGTTTGTATTTCAGGACGTGTCGGCATACTGCAATCCATGCCCTTACACAGTGTTACCGGATACCCCAGTTCCTCAGGTGTTCAACCTCTTTCGCAGTATGGGCCTCAGGCATCTACCCGTCGTTGACAACGATGGCAAGGTAATCTCCACCGCCTTCGCCAGCTCTATGAGCTACAAATCAGTAATGGACCGAATTTGATTATTTTTACGTTCTTGTTGTTGTTCTTCTTGTTGTTGTTGTTGTTCTTCCTCTTGTTGTTGATGATGATGGCAAGTCTCATTAAGGGGATGTAATGAAGATGACGACGATAATGGTGATATAACGACGCGACAAAGTGGTCGATGGTGATGGTGACGATAGCAGTGACGTATTTCTTGTTCGTTTTACAGCTGCAGGGCATCATCACACGTCACAACTTGACGCACGAGTTTATGGAGGCACGACTTCACCACTTTCAGCAGCGACGCCAACGACAGCGACCGCCGCAGCAACAGCAGCAGCAATAACACGAAGAAGGAGAAACCGCAGCTTTTTAATTAGCGACAAATGTCCTTAGTTTCCAGACACACCAAGCAAGCCGTATGCACAAACAACGGGAGCAATAAATGTCGCCTTGAATTAAGTTTGACTGACAGACTTTTATCAGCGTTGAAGAGCTTTACCTCCAGATTTTTACGCCATGGCTTTCTACAATGACTTGATGTTGTACAGGAGCGCCGTATGGACAGAAGATCACAGTGCCACCCTAATGTAGCTGTAGAACCAGGATGAAGGGAGGTTACTGCCGCTAAGTCAACCGATATTGAGCCACGTGCGGAGAGGGAGATAATCCTGTCAGTTTGACCCTTTTGTAGGACCAGCTCAGTTGACCATTGCAAGTAAGGATTTTTAGCTCAAGAGCAGCCGTGTGGACAGCAGTAGCAATTTTCACTTATTCAGGACGGTGCACGACATCCCACTATGGAGCCCGACATTCCACTACGGTGCCCGAGATTCCACTATGGTGCCCGACATTCCACTACAATGCCCGACGTTCCCCTATGATGCCCGATGTTTCCATTATGCTACCCGACATTTCACTATTCCACCTTCTTCGTTCAGTGTGGCCGCCTTGTCTATCCGTTGCTTTTTTTTCTTTTTAAACAATGGGGAACTCACTGTGTCAGTACTTCCTTGGTGGTCAAAAATACATTTTTGAATGGAACGTAGGCTACACTAATATACAACTCGGTATTTACAACACATTCGCAAATTTTTGCAACACATCATCATCATCATCATCATCATCATCATCATCATCATCATCATCATCATCATCGTTGTCTCGTCATCATCACTATCATTGTCGTCATCGTCGTCATTGTCATTGTCATAATCTCATCAACAACTGCAGCAGCATCACTCGTTATCAATTGTCATCATCCGCAACAATCGTCAATATTATCATACATGTAGTGACCAAATCGTCGTTGTCGTCGTCATCATCATTGTCGTTTTGATTTTAATATTATTCACAATGTGAATGAATCTTGCCTATATTAAAATAATGTAAGCCTGCGTTACTATTAAGATAATCAGCTACCTGATTTTTGTATAGAATGGTATTTGTATAGTCATTGTAAGCCGCGTACTTGACGTTGGTTTGTTGTTTGTGAATAGAGCCATTGGATGGAAGACCTTATTTAAATATATATATTTTTTTTATTGTCTACAGTGATAACGGTGTTATGTTAATGTCTTTACGAGTCTGTCTTTACAGATTGTAAGTGTTTTATGGCCATAGAGCATTGCAATAACATTTGTTAAGGTTTACATTTGGTTAGGTAAATAAAAATGGAAAAGGTTTACATAACTGAAAGATATGTAATTAAAAACTGTTAAAAAATATTACCTTATTTTTAATATAAATGAAAGATTCACTAAATTAGTTAGTTAGTGTTTATAGTGTCCAGCGGACTGCGTAGAACCGAACCAGGACCACAACTTGGTTGAAAGTGGACTCACTCCCGATCTGCATAAAAGATCTGCTGAAGCAATTCTAATGTTAACACTGGTAATTTATCGAACTCCTGTTTACAAAAACAAAATATAATATAAACATCATTATAAATTATTACTGTAGCCGAGCGGAGTATTTGACTCCCGTCTCTCGGCCACGACCTTGAGAACATTGCTCCCTCCGAGCTGTTATTTTCATTTTATCCCCCAAAAGAGGGACATAAAAATATTTGCCCTGCAAGGCGGTGAAGCGTGGTTGTGAGTACCGGGTTGCCGGCTACTAGTGCCACGCACTCTACTGCAAGGTCGCTGCCGCCGACCTGCATAAAATGCCTGCCGACAATGTGGTCCCGCTCACCACCAAAAGCAGCAGGCGAATGGTCAGCCGGGGAGAACAAATGTCGTGTCGCCTTGTCCTGCGTAACCCAATGGCATACCCAAAGGATTCTGCAAAGCAGGAGCCACCCAAGGCTAGTCTAACCAAGAAAATCAAGGTAGACAATTTCTCTCCCAAGCCTCAACCAGTCGCCTCCCTTTCCGCTACATTAACAAAACACATACTTAGAAAATGCCTACATTCCTAATTAATAATACTATAGAAAGCTAAATGACCATTTGGCAGAAAGCGCCCAATAGCTTCAAGAGACCCAACAGACTCCATATACAAATCAGGAGTTTGGGGAGAATTTTCATGAAAAAGGTAAGTGACTGGTCTAGCGAAGAAGATAATAGATTGATAGATAAGAGTAAGAACGAGAAAGAACAAATAAGAATGTCAAAAGCAGTGGTAATTTAAAGCACTAAATTTCCACACAGTGGAGATACTATTTATACAGAAACCTCTGGCACCCCCACTACGGGGGTGACGACTTGGCTGTTTGAGAGAGTATTAGTACAGTAAAACAAAGGTGAATTTTTAGTTAAAGCTCTAAGATAAAACATTTCAACGTCACAGACCTTTTCCAATTTACAGTGAGTGTTGCCTTTGGGAGAAACAAAAAAAAGATTAAGCAAAAACAACAACAAAATAAAATAAAAAATCTGTCAAAACCACAATTGATAAATGTATTCGTTTATGTGCCTATTAATTTTGATTCTAAAACTAGCAAATGTACATAGTATGTAGAGTTATTTTAAATAGATTTTTTTAAAAAAGAAAGAAAAAAAGAAGAAGAACGGGACGCCTAAAATGTAAAGCTTAGAGGTCGGTTGAGCAACGAATGTCCATTTAATAATCGTTTGATATGATGAACAATGCAATTTTCCAAGGCAAACCATTGTCACACAAAAGAAATAAACAACAAAACATCTTTGATACCCTGGCCCTTTAATGGTGGTTTCAAATATTGTCAAATCGTTCAAGTGCATGGTGTCAGAAAATGGCAGAATTTTTCCTGGATCTGGATTCATAGAATTGTGGGTCAGTGTGAGCGGATTTCGTTTTGGAAAAACTGCCGCTGTGCGGCCGGTAGGCATCTCTCACTCGGTTCACGTGTTCGGTCATGTGACGCATGTCGTCATCATCCGGGGAACTCCGCACCACCCACTGCACTACGCGGTGATGACGCGCTTCCGGAGTCAAAGGAGATAAATGAGCGAGGTGGTGGTTGGTTTTGGCGAAAGTTCCTGGCTGCAAAGGAAGTTGCTTCCCGTGTTCAGCTGCACTCCGATTGAGTTCGTATTCCATCTGCATCACAGACAATGCATAAATAAATAAATAAATAAATAAATAAATAAATAAATAAAATATCAAAAGCTCAACCAAACCAAGCAGTTGAGTGAATGACTAAATTTGTCAGGAGAAGTAAAAGCGATTAGAAGGGAAACAAAATGAGATTTTTAAAACAAATTCTGCTCAGAGGTTAGCCTATATAATAAAAAGTTGTATGAACTAAGTCTGTAAAGAAACGATTTTCTCGCCATAGTAAACCAAATAAAAGTTGGGCAAGAGAAAGCCCAAGTTAGAATTACAGAAATATAAAGTTGGCCCCATTGGAAAAAAAAAATCCACAAACAACAAAAGTCGTTCAAAGCTTGTACGTTGCAACATTTTACAATCAGCTTTCAAACACATTACATCCGTACTTTCTCCTCCACACTTCCGCGCCCCCTGCGTAGGACAAGACATTGTGATGCTGTCAGTTTCGAGGGAAATACTTGAGTTTAACGTTCCTTTATTGCGCATATATACCACGGCTTTTACTAAGGTTCGTAGAAGGTTGCGGAGGTTCACCAACCTTTTTTTTAGAGGTTCTCAGATCCCGAACCTAGGTTCTTGTGTGTGTGTGTGTGTGTGTGTGTGTGTGTGCGTTTACGTACCGTAGGTTGTGTGGTTGTGTGTAAGACTTTCTGAAGACTTTCTGACGGGGTTCTGAGGTACAAAATTTTATGAGGTACATTTTCCCGTGACCTCACAGTGCCGACCTCAAAAACCGCGTCCTGAGAAAACCGTTGGAGTGGCACCACCTACACACACACACACACACACGGATTTTTGCTTGGAGCCGTGTGTGTACTTTTCAGTTTTGACGCTTTGTGTGTGTGTGTGTGTGTGGGTGTGAGTGTGTGTGATTTTTTTTGTCCAAAAGGTTCAAGAACCTAGGGTCGGGATTCGAAAACTTCGAAAAAAAAAGGTTCGTGAACCCCCCCGGACCTTCTAATTAAGACAGCCATTACAACATAATGCAAAAAGCTGCCATTTTTTTAAAAGCCAAAGTCGTGTGTACTGTTATTTTCACGAAGTTCTGACTTAAAGGGTAGCAGGATATTAATGAGATTTGTTTAATAATTTTGTTGTTTGTGTGACAATGAGTTTACTCGGGAAATTGCTTTGTTGTCAAGTCAGAAGACGATATAATGGCCACCCTTAGCTGAAACTGACCGATATAAAGCTGTGACATTTAGACCTCTTCCTGTGCTTTGTCAGCCAACAACGGCGATGTCCATTTCGTACACACTTTGGCCGCCGCGCTACTCTTAAACTCAATATGGATGCTATTAATAGGCAGATAAACACATGCAATTATCGATTTCTTTTTATTGAAACCGTACTTTGGGCGGAAAAAATGTTATTTATAGGCTCAATTTTAATCCCCCTCCCCCGCCCCCTTCCCCCAGTGAGGCAATACTGGCTAACATTTTTTATTTTTAAAAAAAGTTACGCTGAAGTATGTGACCTTGGGTCTCTTTAACAAAGTTTTGGCAAATGAGAAAGACCTAAGTATCTAACAACGCTCTAACAACACTCGCCGATTGAAGGCAAAACGCGTCAAGCTCCGTGAGAGTTAGGCGATCTGATACCGAACACGGTGGGACACAGTCATTTTCAGTGTGGATTTTGAATGTTAAAGAGGACCTCACCTATAGTTTTGAAGCAAATTTCACCGTAGTCACGTTTTGTGGTACCTGTTAATGACAGTACTTTTACAGTTATGACGGCCGACAACCGTCTCTATAACGCAGTTAGCGAGATGACCCCAATGTAGTCCTAAGCGCCTGTGGTGTAGTGCTAAACCGGTGTGACATCGTCACTGTTCCTAGTATCTTAGCTGGGCTGGGAGCGAATGGGAGCATTTTGATTGGTCGACGCGTTACAAAATTCGACGCATGCGCACAGTGCTATCATAGTCTTCGTAAGGGTTAGGGTTAGGGTTTGGGTTAGAGTTAAGAGTTTAGGGTTAGGGTTAGGGTTTGGGTTAGGGTTAGGGTTATGACGCCTAAGAACTTCGTGAAAAAGCCGGCCCGACATGACCTGGCGCATGCGCAAATGCGCTCGGATAAACTAGGAAACCCGGAACTTAAAGGATGTGACACCGGTAGACAAACGGCCAAACGGGCTTTCTCGTTTGTGAAGTAGAGAAGTAAACCAAAATGGGCGCAATATGTGCTGTCTCTGAGTGTGGAACGTCATCCAGTCACCAGATAGGGTATTCACTTGCACTGACCGCTGTTACAGAAGGCAAAGGGACAATTTCTATCAAGACCACCAGTGATCTTCAGGGTTCATACAGTAAAGAATGGAAATTCCGGGTTTTCCCTGCGTTTTCAATGACACTCGGCAATCTCTGGAAACAATCAACTTTAGCTGGGTTATACATGTAATTGAGTGACTCGAGTGCTGTTCTAAAGAAAAGAGGTACGTGTTTAGGCTATAGTTTAGCTATACACTTAAACCCACACAAGTCGTTTCTGACCCCTTTAAGAGTAATAGCTTAGATTTCAAGATTAAGACATGCACACCAAACCACAGACCAAGAACGGCCAATAGTGTTGTTGTTGTTGTTAATGTCGACTTGTTTTAAAACTATCGTTCTCAGTGGTCTGGGCCGTCTGACGATGCGCCAAAAGGCAGAAAAATGGGCGCCTCGGGCGGTTTGAGTTAGATCCTCTATCGGCCAGCGCCTTAAACACCTCTTGAGTTGGAAAAAGCGCTATTTTAAAAACGATACAATAAACTAGTTTCGCTGGATTTGGGTTGTTTTGGCAACCTGTGACATTTGCCAGCACATACAATTTATCAGCATCGTGCGTTCTGGTAGAAATAAAAAAAAGTAGTAAATTGTTTACGACGTTTTGTTCTTTTGGAGCACACGCCAGTTACCCTTTGTGGACACCGCTCTTTCAATGTGAGTACATGTACAGGTTACGTTTGGGGCTGAGTGCACGGCAACCACTACCCAACCATGTATAAACCGAGATTTCAAAAAGTTTGAGACTATAAAACTAGGACAAAATTGTCGTTTATTTGGATTCGGAATTTCGATTTGGGGTTTTTGTATTCCTCAATCCCAAAGCGGATGAAATTCGGGTTGTCTTCTTCGGCAGCCACAAGAGGAGCGCCACAGGGCTAGGAGCGTCCTGGTTGTATTGGTGTTTCTATAGTACTGACTCGTCTAGGACATGGGCGTCAGGATTGTTAGAGTCCGTCCGGTGGATGTCATGCGAACACGGACTTCTTCTTCTTCTTCTTGTTCTTCTTATTCTTCTTGTTCTTCTTCTCCTTCTTCTTCTTAATACATGTAATAATAATAATAATAATAATAATAATAATAATAATAATAATAATAATAATAATAATAATAATAATAATAAAGCAATTTATATACCGCTCATGCATATCTCACGGTACATAGCGATTCCTGGCGCCTTTTACACACCAATGCAACCACACATACACACACAAACGCACGCACACTCAACCACACATACCCACACACACGGGAATAAGCAATTATATACATATTACAAAGCAGAAGAAGAAGAAATTTTTTTTAAAAGTCCTCATCATCATCATCATCATCATCATCATCATCATCTTGTACTTGTTGTTGTTGTTGTTGTTGTTGTTGTTGTTGTTCTTCTTCTTCTTCATCATCATCATCATCATCATCATCATCATCATCATCTTGTACTTGTTGTTGTTGTTGTTGTTGTTGTTGTTGTTGTTGTTGTTGTTGTTGTTGTTGTTCTTCTTCTTCTTCTTCTTCTTCTTCTTCTTCTTCTTCTTCTTCTTCTTCTTCTCTTCCTTCTCCTCCTCCTCTTTCTTCTTCTTCTTCTGTCGACTCCGACAATTGCTGACACACAAAGGGCAATTTATTGGTCGGTACAATGAGATAAGACGAGAGGCGGACGTGCATACTATAGTGTGCAGATCCTAATCCTTAATAAACAACCACTATACATGGAGATAAGACGAGAGGCGGACGTGCATACTATAGTGTGCAGATCCTAATCCTTAATAAACGACCGCTGTACAATGAGATAAGACGAGAGGCGGACGTGCATACTATAGTGTGCAGATCCTAATCCTTAATAAACAACCACTGTACAATGAGATAAGACGAGAGGCGGACGTGCATACTATAGTGTGCAGATCCTAATCCTTAATAAACGACCACTATACATGGAGATAAGACGAGAGGCGGACGTGCATACTATAGTGTGCAGATCCTAATCCTTAATAAACGACCGCTGTACAATGAGATAAGACGAGAGGCGGACGTGCATACTATAGTGTGCAAATCCTAATCCTTAATAAACAACCACTGTACACTGAGATAAGACGAGAGGCGGACGTGCATACTATAGTGTGCAGATCCTAATCCTTAATAAACAACCACTATACATGGAGATAAGACGAGAGGCGGACGTGCATACTATAGTGTGCAGATCCTAATCCTTAATAAACAACCACTATACATGGAGATAAGACGGGAGGCGGACGTGCATACTATAGTGTGCAGATCCTAATCCTTAATAAACAACCGCTGTACATGGAGATAAGACGAGAGGCGGACGTGCATACTATAGTGTGCAGATCCTAATCCTTAATAAACAACCACTATACATGGAGATAAGACGAGAGGCGGACGTGCATACTATAGTGTGCAGATCCTAATCCTTAATAAACAACCACTATACATGGAGATAAGACGAGAGGCGGACGTGCATACTATAGTGTGCAGATCCTAATCCTTAATAAACAACCACTATACATGGAGATAAGACGAGAGGCGGACGTGCATACTATAGTGTGCAGATCCTAATCCTTAATAAACAACCACTATACATGGAGATAAGACGAGAGGCGGACGTGCATACTATAGTGTGCAGATCCTAATCCTTAATAAACAACCACTATATATGGAGATAAGACGAGAGGCGGACGTGCATACTATAGTGTGCAGATCCTAATCCTTAATAAACAACCACTATACATGGAGATAAGACGAGAGGCGGACGTGCATACTATAGTGTGCAGATCCTAATCCTTAATAAACAACCACTATACATGGAGATAAGACGAGAGGCGGACGTGCATACTATAGTGTGCAGATCCTAATCCTTAATAAACAACCACTATACATGGAGATAAGACGAGAGGCGGACGTGCATACTATAGTGTGCAGATCCTAATCCTTAATAAACAACCACTATGCAATGAGATAAGACGAGAGGCGGACGTGCATACTATAGTGTGCAGATCCTAATCCTTAATAAACAACCACTATACATGGAGATAAGACGATAGGCGGACGTGCATACTATAGTGTGCAGATCCTAATCCTTAATAAACAACCACTATACATGGAGATAAGACGAGAGGCGGACGTGCATACTATAGTGTGCAGATCCTAATCCTTAATAAACAACCACTATACATGGAGATAAGACGAGAGGCGGACGTGCATACTATAGTGTGCAGATCCTAATCCTTAATAAACAACCGCTGTACATGGAGATAAGACGAGAGGCGGACGTGCATACTATAGTGTGCAGATCCTAATCCTTAATAAACAACCACTATACATGGAGATAAGACGAGAGGCGGACGTGCATACTATAGTGTGCAGATCCTAATCCTTAATAAACAACCACTATACATGGAGATAAGACGAGAGGCGGACGTGCATACTATAGTGTGCAGATCCTAATCCTTAATAAACAACCACTATACATGGAGATAAGACGAGAGGCGGATGTGCATACTATAGTGTGCAGATCCTAATCCTTAATAAACAACCACTATACATGGAGATAAGACGAGAGGCGGACGTGCATACTATAGTGTGCAGATCCTAATCCTTAATAAACAACCACTATACATGGAGCTGCAGAAGGCGCTAGCCCAAGAGCCCCAAGAACATCCTAATGACTCCCTCGGTTTATACTCTCATCCCTCTTAAAACTAGGACGACTCACATCGTCTAGGACAATTTGATTAGGCTCACCTTTTACATCATTGACGTCTTTATTGTATTTTTTTTAAATTACTCTCCAAACTTTTTTTTAATGTATACTCTTTCTTTTTCCCCCTTTAATTTAAATAATGTTTATTTTCTGATTCATTGACTTAACGACTGAGGACGTTTTCATTTGTTTGCTGCACATAATTATTAAATTCTTACAAAGGTGTTACAGCTTACGGGGGTCGGTGATTTCTAAGGAATTTTAGGTAGACTCACTCGAGATACCTAAGATGAGTAGCGATATGAAGAAGGTTGAAGGTTAAAATTTGAGTCCCGAGACACAGGTGCGTATTACATCATTATTGCTTTAGGTCCAGCGGACACTTCCGAGCCAAATCAGGACCGGACAACCCCTGATCCGCATAAAAGATCTGCTGAAACAACCCTAGTGGTAAAACTGAAAGCTTTCCACCAGCCAGTCACTTTACAATAAAGACATCCCACGCAGGGGACGCTGAGGCTGTACTCTAATTTATCGAACCCCCGTTAACAAAAACAAAATAGAATACAAACATCATTATATATTATCAACAAAACACATACATATAAAATGCCTACATGGCTAAATAATAACATCATAGGAAGCCCTAGTGACCACCTGGCAGAAAGCGTCCAATATTCCCAAGCTGATCCAACAGACCTCATACACAAATAAGGAGTCTTGTCCCGGAAGAGTTTTCAAGACAAAAGGTAGGTGACTGGTCAAGCGAAGAAGACGATAGTATAGCAGACTGATAGGCCTAGAACAGAGCAGGAATGAGAAAGAGCAAATGAGAAAGACAGCGACAGTGGGAATTTAAAGCACTAAATTTCCAGAAAGTGGGGATACTAATTATACTGAAACCCCCGGCACCCCAACGGGGACACAGGTGCGTATAGGGGACTGTAGTTGTGGTAGGCAGAAGAAGTTGTAGCCGACGCAACAGCTGTATGAAGACAGTTCAAACATAGCAATATTAATGCGCCGTTTGCTTTTATCTGCTTTCTTCAAGCCGCTTGTACTGCATCACAAACCTTTCCAAAGTAGCTTTTTTTTTGTATTTCCAGATTTATTATTTTGTATTTCTAGAATACCTTGAAATAGTCAGGAATCAAAAGAGCCAACTGTCTGTCCGTCTGTTTATCGGCCGTGCGGTCGGTTCGCTGCTCACCATACTTCAAGAACCTTTGCATGGACTTTGACCATATCTTACCTTAAACATAATCTGGGTTAGCGTGGCGGCCACTTTGCCGTATCTCAGGAATGACTATGTATCTATACTTCATCCTTAACCACCACACTTTTGTACCTTACTCAAAGATCAAAGTCGCTGAGGTCAGTTGATTTCTTTTCAAAAAATTAAATTAACAAATAAACTTTTGCACTTTATCTCAAAATTGGCTGAACTCATTTTCATAATTTTTTTGCTTGCAGTTAGTTGACATATTGGCCCATCATTCCATGTTTTCATATCGCTGTTTTCCAATAAAGCCGACTCACACGAATACTGCCACAAAAATCAACATTTTTTTTTAAAATGCTGATTTTTACGTGTGTGTGTGTGTGTGTGTGTGTGTGTGAATGTCTAGAAATACAGTAGAGCGGCTTTCTATCTTGTTATTCTTCGATGCTCTGATAGAGTCCAGGCCTGGTTTCAAAACAATGCTGTCTTTTATTTCTTCAAGACGTTTACCTCGACTTCACAACCTTTCTCACGGTAGCAGTTTTAAGGTTGGTTTCGGCGCCATGGTTAGGGCGTTGATGGTATTGCGCCACTATTTTATGTCTATTGACTCGGTCTGCCGTATGGCCAATGGTTGGTGCGGATGTTAAACTTCAACGTTCATTCACTCTACATGTATTTTCTAACAGAAGGGCAATTGGCTATACAACCAGCAAATACATTATCGTAGAGGAATACCTAGTATAAGAGATGTTCCAAAGCATGTTCGTATTCACTTTTTACATTTTTAATGGATATAATACAAGGGAAGTACTCGTATTATTATTTCTTATATAAATAAATTTTGCTTTCTGTAAGGGTACTCCAGAAACAGAATCCATCTCTTCCTACAAGATATACATAAAAGTTTCTAGATTTTGTTTTTTAGTATGCGTTTATGTGTGTGGGTGCGTGCGTGTGTGTGTGTGTGAGTTGGAGTGTTTTTTTTTGGAGTATAGTCTGCACAGGTGTGGGCGGGTTACCTTTTCAGTTAGATATCAGCAGCCACCGTGCAGATCCACCTATGACGAGAGGGAATAGAACATTGTGCTTGCTGTGTGTGGTGCTATATATTCACGTGTCTACTGAGTTTTGATTTTCAGAGCATATACGACCTTAGCGCCTGCATATCACACAGAACTAATCTCCTGTCGCACGCCCAGACATCGACTTCGTTCTAAAACACAGTGTCGACTTGAGCTTCCCATTGTCCGCACAAACAACGCAAATAAAAAAGACATTATGGGTTCGCTCTTTTTAAAAATGCAGCATCGAACCTCTGGAATTCTCATCCAGTAAACTTGAAGCAGAGTTCCTCTTGGTTGGCTTTAGCAAAGGACTAAAAACCCATCTGTTTCAAAAGACACTCTTACCCCTACTACCCCTAACGGCTGATACACTATTTGTGCGCATTGAGCATGACTTTGTGACATAGAATTTCAGCTCCTTTCAAGTCATTAGTATCTCATTATCATCATTATTATTATTATCATCACCATCATTACTATCATCGTAATCATCATCAACATTATGATCATCATCATCATTTACGTGACCGGAAATGATGCTTGTGTAATGAAAAAAAAACCCACGAAACAATTTGGGGGGAGGGGAGGGGGAGCTGACTTAACTATTGGGACAGCAAATATTACGCGACAGTCTTAGTCTTTTTTTTTCTTTCGGTTTTTCAAGTCAGAGCAGACAACAGAGAAGAAAAAATCTTTTGATTTTTATCCGAATGAAACCACTAGCCATCAAACTCTATCAAACTGTTGACAGTTTGCCCAGTCGGGTGACCCTAAACCCCCTCACCTCCGTATCCTGATCCCCAGTACGACTGCACGAAGTTTCCGTGGACTGCAGAAGGTCATAAGTCAAGTTCCGGTTTGGGGGCTGGGGTGATCTCCCATGGCCCAGGCACTGCATGGTAGGAAAAGATGGCGTCACTGGCTGAAACTGAGATGGGAAAGCTTCTGATATTGAGGGCTTTTAAACACAGCAACACAGTAATTAAAATCTAATTGCCAGCTTATGGAAAAATATTATTTCTCAATATGATTTCAGCAATGACGATGACAACGCTGCTGCTGATGATGATCTTCCTTGCTTTCTTCTTCTTCTTCTTCTTCTTGGCTTCCTGGCTTTTTGTTCTTCTTCTTCAACCTCATTTTTTTCTTTCCTTTTTTGTGTGTCTGTGTGTGTGTGTGTGTGTGTGTGTGTGTGTGGGTGTGTGTGCGTGCGTTGTGTGAATAAGAAGGAAGCAGGTGAGTGACTTACTTTGTGGTAATTGTCTTTGGTCGGTCCTGTGCAAACACGAAGTTTCCGCCATCTTGAATCCCATAATACATCGCTCTGGCTCCCTTCGTCACTTCCGTCTGAGGAACTAAACCAGACATAGACAAAGAAAATCTCTCGCTCTCTCTCTCTGTGTCTCTGTCTCTGTCTCTGTCTCTGTCTGTCTGTCTGTCTCTCTCTCTCTCTCTCTCTCTCTCTCTCTCTCTCTCTATCTCTCTCTCTCTCTCTCTCTCTCTCTCTCTCTCTCACTACAGTTTTGGGAAATCGTTTTTAAACATGCGTACTTCTTTGAATCTGTCAGTATTAAATGGTATGTGTCATGGTGACCTTGAACATGTACATTTGTGACTTTAGTAGCCGTGTTCTTGATTATTTTCTAATTTCTTGTGATCTTTTCGCTATTTTGTGTAATGTTTGTTCTTTGAATGTATTAGATCGATCAGAATCGAAGCATATATGCCTGTGTCTTTGTCTGTTCTTTTTCCAAATGAAAATCCTTGTGCGAAAGCGCTCTCTAATAAGTCCATTTTTATTGAGAAATTTTGATGGAATTCAAATAACGCCGCTCAGTTTAGTAATGCTGCGCTTAGTGAAAATGATGGCTTGATGTTAAATGAGGCTTTAGAATTAGTTGATGTGGATGTACATTTAGCACTTAATAAATTTAGTGAATACATTTCAGAAATATCTTCCTGCGTGAAGAAACGTGTGTGTGTAAATGGGAGAGGGAAACAGCAGGACTGGTTTGATGCGCAGAAGTGTGCGCGCTTTACTGAAAAAATGTCGCCTCACGTTAAAGGATTGTGATCGGGAAGCCTATTGTAAAACAAGAAGAGAATATAAAATCTTGCTCTGTTGCAAGAAGAAGAATTTTAATATGATGATGATAGTGAAAACTGGTAGATTCTGTAAATAATCAAAAAGAGATTTGGGACACTGTTCATAATGTTATTCCAAAAAAGAGAAGAATTTATAACCAGATTTCTGTTGAAGAATGGTTTAACCATTTTAAAATGTTACTTGAAAAAATAATTTTTCATTTGTGTCAGAGGAATTAGACACTAGTGGCGGTGGTGGTGATAATGATGATGAAGCTAGTTTAAATAGGCCTATTACGGAGGATGAGAAGTAGTTAGCGCTGTAGGAATTTAAAACCTAAAAAAGCTGCAGGGCCAGACGGGGTTGATAGGTGAATTGTTGAAATACGCAACCAGACTTGCTGTCCCCTTTTTCCATAAATATATAAATAAATTATTTGATAACGGTATTTATCCTGATAGTTAGTGCGAGTCTATCATATTACCTTTTTTTTTTTTTTTTTATAAAAGGACAAATTAGCAAGATCCGCACGAGAAACAACATCGTCATAGGAACCTGGAATGTCAGGACCCTAACTGCGGAAGGAAAATTAGAAGAACTGGCCCACGAGCTGGACCACTATCGATGGAACGTTCTAGGTATCAGCGAACTGCGCTGGAAAGGCCTAGGTGAAACAACGACTGACAAAGGCCACAAGCTCTATTTCAGCGGTAGAGATGACAGGCACGAACACGGCGTTGGATTCTTGGTCCACAAGAACATTCTAGCCACTGTCATGGGTTGCCGCCCAGTCTCCAGTAGACTCATTACCATCCGTCTGAGAGCAACCCCTTTCAACATTACCATCATCCAGGCCTATGCCCCAACATCAGACTATGAAGACAGCGAAGTGGAGGATTTTTATGAAAATATACAGGCGGTCCTTGACCAAGTGCCGAAGAAGGACATAGTCATAGTGCAAGGCGACTGGAATGCCAAGGTTGGCCAAGATGCGCACAACTGGGGAGACACATGTGGACCCCAACTGCAACGAGACAAACGACAGGGGTCTGAGACTCTTGGAAATTGCAAGATACAACAATCTGGCAAACATGCTCGGTCTCCACAAAAACTCCAGACGATGGACATGGCACAGTCCCGGCGGAGAGCATCACAACCAGATCGACTACATCATGGTCAAGAAACGCTTCAGATCAAGCATCAACATTGGCAGGACACGCACTTTTCCAGGAGCGGACATTGGAAGTGACCACGATCTCGTGATGATGTCTTTCCGGCTCCATTTGAAGAGAGTAAATACAGCAAAGTGCACTAGGCTGAAGTTCGACCTGGACAAACTGCAAGACCCGGAGGTGGCAAAAATATTTCAGGCCACAATTGGAGGGAAATTTGCACTACTGCTTATTTTGGGGGCAGGCGAAGTAGATGTCAACACCATGACCAATACCTTCAATTCAGCTGTAACAGATGCCGCCACTGAGATCCTTGGCAAGCATCGACCAAAGAAGAAGCCGTGGATCACACCTGAACTTTTGGATCTGTGTGATAAACGAAGAGAGTTAAAAAAGAAAAAGAACACCTCACAGGGAGCTGATGTCTACCGAAAAATCAACAGTGACATCCGAAAAGGCATGCGCACAGCAAAGGAGAACTGGATAGAAGATCAATGCCAGGAAATAGAGAACAATCTGAACAAGAACAACAGCAAGAAGGCCTACCAGACTGTGAAGCGGCTGACAAGTGTTAAACAGCCCAAAGTCTCCACTATCCAAAGCAAGTCTGGCATATGCCTTACAGAAGAACAAGAAGTCTTGGACAGATGGACAGAGTACTGCTCTGACCTTTACAACCATACACCAAATGGAGACCCATCAGTTCTAGCATGTCCCGAGAGCAAAGAAGATGAAGAAATCCTCCCAATTCTCCGGGAAGAAGTTGAGGCAGCAGTGCAATCGCTGAAGAAAGGGAAGTCAGCGGGAGTGGACAACATACCAGCGGAACTGCTACAAGCAGGAGGAGAAGCGATGACTGATGCTCTCACCATTATCTGTAACAAGATCTGGCAGAGTGGGGAATGGCCTACACCATGGACCCAGTCGCTTGTCATCACTCTTCCCAAAAAAGGTGACCTTCAGGAGTGTGAAAATTACCGCACCATCAGCCTCATCAGCCATCCCAGCAAAGTCCTCCTGAAAATAATACTCAACAGGTTGAAACCACAAGCTGAACAAATCATAGCTGAAGAACAAGCAGGATTCATGGCAGGGCGAAGTACCACTGAACAGATTTTCAACCTCAGAATAATCTGTGAGAAATACCTACAGCACCAACAACATCTATATCATGTGTTCATAGACTTCAAGAAGGCATTTGACCGAGTCTGGCATGCAGCTCTATGGGCAACCATGAAAGTGTACAACATCAGCCCTAAAATTATAGAAGTCATCAAAAGCCTGTATGACAAGGCTACCAGTGCAGTCCTCCATAACAGCGTCATCGGGAACTGGTTCAGAACAACAATCGGTGTGCGTCAAGGATGCCTACTCTCTCCAACACTCTGCAACATCTTCCTAGAGCGCATCATGTCAGATGCTCTTGCAGATCATGAAGGCACAGTCAGCATAGGGGGCAGAGCAATCTCCAATCTTCGTTTTGCGGATGATATTGATGGATTGGCTGGAGAGGAACAAGAACTTGAACAGCTTGTACAGAGGCTTGACACCACCTCCAGAGCTTATGGAATGGAAATAAGTGCAGAGAAGACCAAAATGATGACCAACAACACCAATGGCATCAACACGGACATCAAAGTACAAGGCCAATCCCTCAACACAGTGCACAGCTTCAAATATTTAGGAGCCATTGTGTCAGACAATGGGTCTCGACAGGAAGTCCTCTCCAGGATCGCACAAACAACTGCTGCCCTGACAAGGTTGAAGCCCATTTGGAAAGACAGAACCATCAGTCTACATTCCAAAGTAAGACTGCTGCGCTCTCTGGTCATCTCCATCTTCCTATATGCTTGCGAAGCATGGACCCTCACAGCAGATCTCCAACGAAGAATACAAAGCATGGAGATGAGGTGCTACAGAAGACTTCTGTGCATTTCCTATACCCAACACATCACCAACGTTGAAGTCCGACAGACCATCACACAAGCCATTGGACAACACGATGACCTGCTCACAGTGGTGAAGAAACGGAAACTCCGATGGTATGGCCACGTCACCAGATCATCAGGCCTTGCAAAGACCATTCTGCAAGGCACAGTGCAAGGAGGTAGAAGAAGGGGGAGACCGAAAAAGAGGTGGGAGGACAACATTCGAGAATGGACTGGTTTGACACTGAGCGAAGCCATGAGGGCTGCTGAGGACAGAGAAAGATGGAGTATGCTGGTTAAACGATCATCTGTGGTGCCCCTACGACCTTCGGGTTATGGGACAGGATAGGATAGGATAGGATAGGATAAAAGGAGATGTAAATAAACCATGGAATTACCGTGGAATTAGTCTATGCAATATAAGTAGTGAACTGTACGGTTTTATTATTAATAAACGCTTGCAGTCATGGGTTGAGGAAAATGATATTACTGGGGAATTTCAGGCAGGCTTTAAAAAAGGTTATTCTACAGTTGATCACCTCTACTTTTTGCATGTGTTCAAAAACAGTTTTGTTTAAATAGAAAACTTTATGTGGCTTTTATTGATTTTCAAATATGTTTTGACAATATCTAACAGAAATTTACTGTGGTCTATATTACTGAAGAATGGTATTAATGAGAAACTATTTCGTTGCATAAAAAGCATGTAGGCTACTTAAGAGTTAAGGCGAGAGTGATGTGTGGTGGTAGTGAATTTACTCAGTGTGTTACTTGTTATTGTGAAGTGAAACAAGGAGATATATGTAGCCCAATTTTGTTTTCGATATTTATAAATGAGTTAACCCTAGAATTTATTAGTAATGGCCGGCATGGTGTAACTTTTTCACTAGAAGTTTTTGAGTGGTTTATTCTCATATTAGCTGATGGCGTTGTACTCTTGGTCTACAAACACAGTTAAACAGTTTGCAGAGAGCAGCTTGTGCACTTAATCTAAAAGTTAATTTGGAGAAAAGTAATACTGTAGTTTTCAGAAAAGGAGGATATTTGGCTGCCAGGGAAAGAGGGGTTTATAATAGTGAATTAATGCCAATTGTAAATGTATATAAATATTTAGGAATTTATTTTTCAACCCGGCTTAGTTTTGTTTCTGCGTGTCGTGATTTAGCTAGTAAAGGCAAAAGAGCATTGTTATCTATCATGTCCAAACTAAGGGTTTTTAATAATCATTCTATTGATGTTTTTTTTAAATTGTTTGATGCACAAATTATATATATGTAAGAATATATGTAATTCAAAAAGCTGTAAAAAGTTATAATTTATTAAAAATTATTAGCAAGCAGCCTTGGGGCCATGATCATAAAACTTTAGTACATTTAGCGTGTGGTCTTGTTAGATCTAGATTAACATACGGCCAAGAGGCCTATTTCTCTGCCCCTACATGTTATATTAAAAAGATACAGAGTTTAGATAGTAAAGCTATAAAATTGGCTCTTGGAATTCCTATACACACTAAAACAATACGTGCTTATGAAACAGCGGGAGTTATGCCTTTAGACGTTTGGAGAAAATTATCGTGTGCAAAATACGTTATAAGAGCAACTGCAGTAGATAACAGTACGAACGAGGAACTATATTTAAGATCAGATATATCTTTTCCTAAACATTCACAAAAAATTAAATGTTTTCAAACAATAGCAACTTACTCAAATGACATAATTCCAAAACATTTTGAAGATAAAGATTTTATATGTAACAAGAACGTAGTGTCTCCAATACCTGTATGGGAACTTGAAAAAGCTAACTATGACATTAATTTTTACTAATGAAACGAAGAATAATAACCCAGACTTAATGATAATTGATGTTCGTTATCATTTATATGAAAAATATTCGACACAACATAAGATATACACTGACGGATCGGTCCTTGAAAATGGTAATGCTGGAGCAGGTTTTGTTATTCCTGAATTTAAAATTACAGAATAATTTTTTTAGGCCAAGGATATTCAATTTTCACTGCAGAATTAATAGCAATACTTATGGCTTTAAATAAAATAATAAATATACCATTAAATTTCTATAGTATAGTTATATGTGTAGACTCAAAATCAGTTTTAGAGGCATTAAATTATAATCACAGTAAAGACAGAAAAGAAATAATTGTTGAAATTAAGTACTTGATTCATAGTATTATAACTAATGGAACACATGTTAACTTTTGTTGGGTTCCTTCTCATTGTGGTTTTCTCTTCAATGACTGGGCTGATCGAGCTGCAAAACATGGTGCCGAAAAAAATCATGTAGTAAAGTTAAATATAGCATTGTCAGTTAAAGAGATGCAAGTTATAATTGAAAAGGAAGCTAAAAAGAAATGTCATTTTAATCTCCTATTTGAGCAACATAATAGAATTCCCAGGTCTGTAGTGTCGATGGCTTATAGAATATATCTAAATTCTATAAGAACTAAATATTGTAAAAATATCAAATGTGTATGTAATGAAATGTTTTCTTTGAAACATGTTTTATTTCAATGCAATCAGTTGCGTGATAGTTTACCTAACAATATGACAGCTTTAGACAATCTTAGTTTTGATGTATGCATTAGTCTAGCGAACACGTTTATTGGTTCCTCAATTGGTCAGTATTTATGATAACTAATGTTTAATTACCTTGTTGTGTTATTTTTTTATTTTTTATTTTTTTGTCTTATCATTTTGGTGAAAAAGACATTAAAAACAAAACAAAAATGATGCACAAATACAACCTATCATGCTATATGGGTCTGAAATCTGGGGATTAGATAAAGCTGCAAATTATTGTGAAAAAAACACATTTATACGGTTTAAAAAGGTTTTTGTGGGTTGATTTGCGTACTCCCAATGTCAGTTAATTAGTAGTTAATTAATAGTTATTGGGTACCTGTTGAGCTCTCTATAAATACAGTCATTGATTTGCGTACTCCCAATGACTGTATTTATTGAGAGCTGAACAGGTAGCCAATAACTATTAATTCTTGTGTTAATTGCATTCGTTATTGGTTTAAGTTGTTACAGATGGACCATAGATAGTAAATGAAAAATAAATTGGGTATCAAATGTGCGTTTAGTTTTACTACAGAACGGATTTGGTGATGTAAGGTATAATCAAGGTGTTGGAAACGTGAATGTTTTTATAAGTGTGTTGAAAGAACGATTGATTGATTGTAGATGTCAAAATTGAAATGAACATGTAAGTGAAAGGGATCGCTTTAGTATGTACACTAGATTTTGTACTTCCACATATTGTGTTCCTAGGTATTTGCAACTTGGTTTAGAAAGATATTTAACATTTATTATGACAAAATTTAGGTTTGGTATATCTGATTTATTTGTGCACTTTTATAGGTACAGGCCTCATACACCAAATAATCTTCTATGTCCTGTGTGTAAAACAGCGGGAGATAATGAATTACAATTTGTATTTTGTTGCCCAAATTTGGATGATTTGAGAAAAGAATTTATTCCAGCTTTTCATCTGTCTTTACTGTTCACTACTACTAATGACGTTGTTGTACGAAAATTATGCTTTTTTATATACAAAGCCTTTAAATTACGTGAAATTGTCAGGTCTTGATGTTTTGATGCATTCTTTCCGCTTATTAATTTTTTTTTTTTTATTTGTTTACACACTCCTTCCAAGAGGGCCTATGCCTTATAAGGAATAAACTCGTTCGTTCGTTCGTTCGTTCTCTCTCTCACTCTCCTGAACCTCCAAGTGAACCACTTTAAAGGTCTTCAAACGGCAAGCAAGAAAACAAACAAATAAATATAATGTGTACATAAACACATGAATAAATACTTTTAAAATAATTGTTAAAAAATAATAAATTTAAAAAAATTAATAAATAAAAGAGTGAATGAATGAATTAGTAGTTGAAAGAGAAAAGGGAAAGAAACCTTAATAATGAAGTATCCACATCAGGATCGTGCTGTACAGAGTTGTCTTTCTTTCGCCGAACTTTTCGCCACAACTGCAGTAGCATCTTCATTACAGTCAAGGCCAAATCATTTCATATAAGAACGACGACTACGACGATGATGATGGTGATGATAATGATGTTGATGATGATGGTGATGATGATGATGATTCAAGTATTTCTGTAACACAACTACATTACACGGTAACTTGCAAAGTTAAGAGTGTGGTGATTGAGGTCTGACGAAGCCTATGAACCGCAAGGGTCAATGTCTTGTGTTTTTCGTTCTTGACAAGCGTCGTTACAATATTTACATTGCCTTTCAAAGGATACACCAAAGTTCATACCCAGCAGACCAGCTCTGTAACAGAGATCGTAAAAATATCATCATCATCATCATCATCATCATCATCATCATCATCATCATCATCATCATCATCATCATCATCATCATCATCATCATCATCATCGTTCTTATCGTCACAGAGAGTTTTTTCATCGTGAACATTATTAACAACAACAACAACAACAACAATTATCACCACAACAATATCGTCATCATCCTTATTATCATCATCACCGTCGTCGTCGTTGTTGTAGGCGCCGCCGTTAATGCCGTTGTTATTGTCGCTACCATTTACCTGGCCAGTGTCCATGGTAACGACTTCTGCCATGGCGTCACGGGTCGCCAAATGACAGTGATGACGTAGGCGGCGTTTCCTGACGTCATCAACAGAACTCCTCCCGTCTTCCTCCCCAAATGTCGTGTACTACCTCTATACTACAAATACAGAGACAGACAGACACACACTCACACATACACACACACACACATATATATAGTACATACACACACGCAAACACACACATAAAGACGCACACAAGGTCTTAATCGGGTAGAATGACGTAATCGCCTTTCAAATAAGATGGCATGCATGCGAAAAAAAGACCCCAAGATTATGCATTTCAGCATCCCAGATCCTTTTAAAATTCACATTGAAAGACTTATAATCTAATTGTACTGCATCGGATGATGGGGGTCGCAGTCGGCTTAATGGTGGAAGCATCGGCAAAACAACTGAAGCGTTGAACGTTAAACAATATCAGTTCGAGCCTGGTGGACGGCCGGACAAAAACCCACACACGTCCCTGATGCACAGACAAGCGACTCTTAGTCCTTAGGATGAGAGTAGTCTATAAACCAAGGTCTAGTCAGTGCTTCACGCACGCTTCCCATCGCACGGATTTTAAATGTTCTGACGCTCATGTCCTAGATGGATGAGGGGCCAGCTACATAACAACAACCAGCAAGTACTAGGCCTTTCCTCCCCTCTCCCTCCGGAAATCTAGGATTGTGCTCAGTTGTCTATGGGTACGGTCTTAGGATTTGATGTCAAAATTTCAAGAGGTGTTAGTTTAGCCGACAAAGGGAATGGGGCAATGGGAAAACATACCAATGAAGAAAATTAAAAAAAAGACATTTCTCTTATATAGCGCACTTACAAGCTCAGAGAGCTTCTCAAAGCGCTGGCCCGTAATATCCAGCAATCACACAATAGTTTGCTGAAGTCAGGATTCGAACCCACGTCGCCCAAGACGCACTCACACAAGTCGTGCGCTCTGACCACTGAGCTATCCCTGCCGCCAGGAGAAATATGAACGTCAATACAAGATAAACCGCATACCAAACCTTCAGGGAAATTGTGTTAGGTCCTGTATCCGCCAACGTCTCCAGCATTCTCCAGTTAGAAAAAGAGCTATATAAAAATGATACAATTTAAAAAAAAATCAAAATCTTACCGTTTGAAGAACTTCATAGATTGAACCTAGCCAGCAACCAAGGCAGGCAACTCCTCCCAGTACCTGTCCACAAACCTCCCACACTGACAGACCACCCACACCCTGCACAAATCATCATCATCATCATCATCATCATCATCATCATCATCATCATCATCATCATCATCATCATCATCATCCACCTCCGTCATCATCATCATCACCATCATCATCATCATCATCTTCATCATCATCATCATCATCATCGTCATCATCACCATCATCATCATCATCACCATCATCATCATCATCACCATCATCATCATCATCATCATCATCATCATCATCATCATACATGTAACCATCCTATCCTATCCTATCCTATCCTATCCCGTAACTCAAAGGTCGTTGGGGCACCACAGATGATCGTTTAACCAGCACACTCCATCTTTCTCTGTCCTCAGCAACCCTCATGGCTTCGCTCAGTGTCAAGCCAGTTCATTCTGGAACGTTGTCCTACCACTTCTTTTCCTGTCTCCCTCTTCTTCTGCCTCCTTGCACCGTGCCTAGCAGGATGGTCTTTGCAAGGCCTGATGCTCTGGTGATGTGGCCATACCATCGAAGTTTCCGTTTCTTCACCACTGTGAGCCTGTCATCGTGTTGTCCAATGGCTTGTGTGTGATGGTCAGTCGGACTTCGTTGTTGATTATAACCATCATCATCATCATCATCATCATCATCATCATCATCATCATCATCATCATCATCATCATCATCATCATCATCATCATCATCATCATCATCGCCTTCTTCGTCCTCGTCGTTATTGTTGCCGTCAATGTAAGTTCTTCTACATCAAACAAAAGCATAAAATCTCCCCAATGCATGCTTTCGATTCCAAATTAAATCGCTCACCCTGTCTCCTTCAAAGCCGTACGATGACGTAATTGCCAGGGGGATGGCGTCATGAGAAGCAGTGACGTCAGCAGACAGGAGCGTCATGAAGAAGACGAGGATTAAAGGGCAGAGAGGAGGACCACAGCAGCCACAGCCTGGAACTGTTGTTGTCCCGTCTTTCACAATGGACTCGCTGTGCACTGGATACGCAACACAAACTTACTACTACTACTACTACTACTACTACTACTACTACTACTACTACTACTACTACTACTACTACTACTACTACTACTACTACTACAAGGCCTACTACTACTACTACTACTACTACTACTACTACTACTACTACTACTACTACTACTACTACTTCTATTATTATAATTATTATTATTATTATTATTATTATTATTATTATTATTATTATTATTATTATTATTATTATTATTACATGTAAGGGATGTTATATACGCGGCTTTCCTCACCAATCACCAATCACACTCAAAGCGCTGCGATCTGCGACTAACATACACGCTCGCATGTTGCATGCCGTCCTACATACACACGACAAGCCCACCTCTGTCACATCTGATCCACTCAAAACATTTGATGTAAAGGCACGGAGATCGCTGGGAAGAGGACGGAAAGGACATCGAACATTATTTTTAAAATGGCAGGTAGATGAACTGAATCCAATACCATTATTGAAGGCAGGAAGAGTGCGCCTCGGGCGGCTTGCATGAGATTCTGTAACTGCCAGCGCCTTCAGCAGCTGAATTCAATTCAATTCAATTCAATTCAACTCAATATTTGAATGAAACGTCTTCTCACAACAATGTGATTTTCGACAACCATAACAAACACACAGAATGTGTTAATTACAGTGACTTAAATAACTACATTCCGACAATGACACGCGCGATGTCCTGTAACATCAAACTATATAAGATGACTTTAATATCGTCTTGTACAGATAAAAAAAAATATTATCTTTGCACAGTGCCTTTAAAACAATACAATCCAATAAAATATGTTGTAAGGAAATAGTCCCAGCACATATAGAAGTAATATTTTTCCAATATTGTGTACCCCATGAAATCAAGCGTAGCTTATATACTAATCTAGCAATAGTTCTGGAACAACTAACAATATTTACTTTGGGTATTATATTAGTAAAGTGTTGTAGGCTTACTAGTAACGAATAATATTCAGATTGAGCTAATTTCACATTACAATTAAAGACTGTATGCTCACTTTTCATTGCACCTTTTTGGGCCAATTTTCATTACCATAAATCCCTAAATGTGATGGAACCCAACAAAATGTAATCCCAATACCTCTAATTCTTATACTATGAATAAAATATCTGACTTCAAACATTACATCTGTTCTCTTTCTTCATTTCCAATTTTTTTTAAGCACAAAGCACTGGTTTTGAGTCAACACAAATGAATATATTAAATATAAAATATAAAATGTATTGAGCAGCTCTTAAGCTGGAAAAGCGCTATAATAAGCCAGTAAAAAAAAATAAATTAATGCTACATTGGCAGGATCCTTACAATCATACTGCGTGGCCTGTGTTGTGCTGCAGAAGATGCGTTGAACCACGATGACGACGGCCACTACGCTGTGGGCGCTGAGAACTATAACTGCAAACACAACCTGCAACATCAAGCTTGCTTAGTCAGTGTAGCAATTTATTTACATTACATTACATAATTGTTGCTTTAGGTCCAGCGGACTCTTCCGAGCCAATTCAGGACCGGACAACCCCCAATCCGCATAAAAGATCTGCTGAAACAACCCTAGTGGGAAAACTGAATGTCCTCCACCAGCCAGTCACTTTACAATAAAGACATCCCACGCAGGGGACGGCTGAGGCTTCACCCCATCTTATCGAACCCCCGTTTACAAAAACAAAATAGAATACAAACATCATTATAAATTATCAACAAAACACATACATATAAAATGCCTACATTGCTAAATAATAACATCATAGGAAGCCCTAGTGACCACCCGGCAGAAAGCGTCCAATATTCCCAAGCTGATCCAACAGACCTCATACACAAATAAGGAGTCTTGTCCCGGAAGAGTTTTCAAGAAAAAAGGTAGGAGACTGGTCTAGCGAAGAAGACGATAGTATAGCAGATTGATAGAACAGAGCAGGACTGAGAAAGAGCAAATGAGGAAGACAGCGACAGTGGGAATTTAAAGCACTAAATTTCCTGAAAGTGGGGATACTATTTATACTGAAACCCCCGGCACCCCAACGGGGGTAGGAATTTATTGAATCCTTTCCCGGCTGAAGAGCTGTTCAAGACGCTGGCCAATACGGGAAGCGCTCATTTTGCAGCCGCATGGGTGCATGGTTTGACACCCAGACCATTGGGCACGATGGGAGATAGTGCTTGTTGGGAATACTTGTCTCTCTGGCACTCACCCATCTAGGTCATGAGCGTCAGGATCTTTGAAGTCCGTGCTATGGAATGCGTGCGTGCACAGACTAAACCTCGGTTTATACTCTCGTCCGAAGGAGTCGGAGACGCTCGCCTGCAGATCAAAGTCATGTATTTGTTGGCAGGTTCCAACCACGGCTATGGTTCAACGTGTGCAATTCTTCAGCAAGTGCTTGTCTCGTTGTCGCTTACACCGCTCAACCCACTGCGCTTGTGGATAATATTCACACTTTTCTGCTATCCTATGCACCAACGGGAATCCCCTCAATGAAACATACTTCCGTTTTTTTTTCTCCGCGTGATTTAGTGAGTTATTTCCAAATATTCAAGAATAATAACATGTGTCACTGGCCACCTGTATCGTACCCTCACATATTTTTATTTTTTTGCTGCAGTTTATTATCCCTTTCTATCGCCAGTGGCGCGCCTAAACCCTACCTACTTAACATTATTTGTGAATTTTTGAAAAATATTCGGAAAAACATAACGCCCAGATGCTGGCTCGAACCCACACCTTTCAGGCGCCATTGGTTTCTGGCTTGTGGACAAGGCAAGTTAGTCCCGCCTTAGCCCACTTGGCCACAACGCTCGCCTAACATAGTCAGTTACTTCGTGTTTTGTGAAGGTTGCGACGGCGAAGCTATGGAAAACTACAAGAGTCTTCAAGTCCTGTTTCACTTTCTGTCGATGATCGACGCACCTCCGAAGTCGCCACAAATACAGGCCTCTACGATTGTTTTTTGCATCCTTTCACTGAGCATGTTATGTTATGTTATGTTAATCAGTTTATAGTCCCCTCTCCTCCCGATAAGGATTTTCAGAGAGGAGACTAATTACTGAGCATGTACTTCCTCCACCGTTTTTATACTTATCCCACTCGTTTTCTGGCTCTAACAATCGTCGTTTTCGGCAATTTGCCATATTTAAAAGTCACGCATCAAGCTTTGATAAAAGCAAAACAAGCTAGACCGGAACTTGGTTTCATGCTAACCTCGTTTTAATTTATAATGGCGATACCCACGAGTTTTTATGAGAGGTGCCGGAAAGTTGTGAATTGGATAAAGTACAGCAGCTTTTCCTCTGTAAAAGCTTACAGCGCGGCCATCTGTAGTAAAACATACATGCTTTTGCACACACACCCCACCCACCCATCCACTCACACACACACGCGCGCGCACACACGCATCCACACGCGCGCGCGCAGCCTCACATACCAATAAATCATTCATTATACACACACAGTACCGTGAAAAAGAAGGGAGATAGCTATCGGAAGACAGAAATGAAACCCAACGGTAATTGTTAAAGTTTGTAAACAAGTCGACTGACTCTAATGTATTAGGTTAGTTTAGGGAAACATGAGTGCGAGCCTCCATTATTGTCTTAAGACAGTAACCCTCGTTTACGATCAAAAACTGCTTTGTAGGCAATTGTTTTGCCTCAGCCTACTGGTTGTTTATGTCCATGCATTGCAATCCAGTTCTATTAACTTATATCAATTAACACAGTCCATTGTTCAGCCAGCCAGCGAGTCAGTCGGTCGGTCAGTGAGTATACCTATCTCCTCTATCATTAACAAACGCAAACGAACAATAGCTGACCATCCATGCAATTACTAAATCAATCAATGGCTTACTTGTGGGAAAAGCTGTGTAGACAAGATGGCGCCCAGACAGCTGATGACGTCAGCCACACAGTGCGGAAGAAGTGACCACGTGACCCACGTGGGTAACTGTCCGTGACGGCATTTCTTATTCCTCCGAACAGACAGAAGTCTGCAGACCCCACGATTACATTACATTACATTATTATTGCTTTAGGTCCAGCGGACTCTTCCGAGCCAAATCAGGACCGGACAACCCCCGATCCGCATAAAAGATCTGCTGAAACAACCCTAGTGGTAAAACCAAAAGCTCTCCACCAGCCAGTCACTTTACAATAAAGACATTCCACGCAGGGGACGGCTGAGGCTTCACCCCAACCTATCGAACCCCCGTTTACAAAAACAAAATAGAATACAAACATCATTATAAATTATTAACAAAACACATACATATAAAATGCCTACATTGCTAAATAATAACATCATAGGAAGCCCTAGTGACCACCTGGCAGAAAGCGTCCAATATTCCCAAGCTGATCCAACAGACCTCATACACAAACAAGGAGTCTTGTCCCGGAAGAGTTTTCAAGAAAAAGGGTAGGAGACTGGTCTAGCGAAGAAGACGATAGTATAGCAGATTGATAGAAAAGAGCAGGAATGAGAAAGAGCAAATGAGAAAGACAGCGACAGTGGGAATTTAAAGCACTAAATTTCCAGAAAGTGGGGATACTATTTATACTGAAACCCCCGGCACCCCAACGGGGGGACCCCACGATGACACAGTAATGAGATTGTTGTTGTTGTTGATAATGATTATGACAACGACGATGGTGATGATGATGATGATGATGATGATGATGATGATGATGATGATGATGATGATGATGATGATGATGATAACGATGATGATGATTTAGTTGCTATAATTATTGTTGATGTGGTTGATGATATCTCCCCCAGCCTCTCTCTCTCTCTCTCTCTCTCTCTCTCTCTCTCTCACTCACTCTCTCTCTCTCTCTCTCACTCTCTCTCTCTCACTGACAGTAAACTCACAGAAAGTGACCCAGTAGCCACATTGGGGCAGCCAGGTATCCAATCACAGAGCTGATGAGTTCTTCTGTCGTGACGTCACATTCTGACGTCACCAGAAACCGCCACCCCACGTCACTTCCGTTATTGCACTGGGCGCTACCGGAAATGATCCTGTCGTTCATGGTTACCTCTCATAGAAAGCTAAAAAAGCTAGACGAAAATAAATTGTTACAGACGAGTTATATCATTTCCAAATATATAATAATTATAATTATAATATAAAAATAATGACTGTATTGAACACAGCGCCTATGCCTGCACTGACGCGTCTCCCTTTGGTTATCTGTATTATAGATAACCAAAGGGAGACGCGTCACAGGCATAGGCGCTCGCGTGTCCAGATACAAGCGCCTGTGGTATTGAACTATGTAAAGAGATAACAATGCACCTGTGTTTACATTTATACATTTTTGACCGATAAAAATCTTTACCAAGGACTTTGACAGACTCTTGCTTGTAACATAGGAAAGATGGATTGTTCTTAACTAGGTCCTTTTCAGATCAGGGAGCTGCGCATGGCGTTGGCTGAGATGAGGATCTCATTCAAGCCCGCCTAAGGCGGCAACTTCCTGCTTGATGGGTACTGAACGCCACAGTCAACGGACCAATCCTGAACCGTGGATGAGGGATAGATTACCTATTTACTGCTGGGTGTGTCTAAATAGGCCTAATTGGCACTCACACTTCTAGGACATGAGCGTTAGGGTCTTTAAAGTCAGTGCGATGAAATGCATACGTGCACAGATTAGATTTCGGTAAGTGTAGAAGTATCAGTAATTTTTTTTTTCGTTTCGTTCGCTCGTACTGCTAAATAGAACATGAGGAGTTCCGGCCTGTTTTCTTATGAATAGATTACTATTTATAACCTTAACTTCATAATTATCCATTAGACGACAACCACCCCCCTCCCCCCCAAATGATTCTTCAGATTTTGTCCTATTTATAGAGTTTAACACTACTACTACTACTACTACTACTACTACTACTACTACTACTACCTACTGCTAGTAATCAGCATCATCATTGTCATCACCATCACCTCACACTGATACAACAACTACAACTACAACAACAACATCAACAACAACAACAACAACTACTACTACTACTACTACTACTACTAAAATTACACCTACTACTACTACTACTACTACTACTACTACTACTGCTGCTGCTGCTAGTAATCATCATTATCATCATGACCATCACTGCTACAACAACAGCAACAATTACAATAACAACTACTACTACTACACCTACTACAACTGTTGTTATTGTTGTCGTCGTCGTTGTTTGTGTCCTTTCCGCATCTCTGTCTTTCTTACATTAGCACATACACACACTCTCTCTTTCTCTCTCTCTCTCTCTCTCTCTCTCTCTCTCTCTCTCTCTTTCTCTCGCGTGCGCGCGCACTCGAACGTTCAATCACACACACGAACACAAAAGAGACATACATACGTAGACACCCCTTGCGCCCATCAACTCACCCACCCCTAACCTCAGCTTCACCCTCTTCTCCCCTTCACCCCCCTCTCCCACCGTCCTCTTTACACACAGTACTGACTGCCACATGTGCCCTTGCTATGGCTGAACAAGCAAACGGATCGATACGGACCATCGTATATTAAGATCAAGCTGAGCAACAATGTCAAACGATCAATGCATATAACACTGGTACACCTTTCATACCATCGCTAGACTTACATCTTATGATACAACGACTGTTAAAAATTATAAAAAGAAACACACAGCAATCAATATCACAAAGCAATTTTCATGAAAGCCGCCTTCCTATCTTATCCTATCCTATCCCATAACTCGGAGGTCGTGGGGGCACCACAGATGATTGTTTAACCAGCGTACTCCATCTTTCTCTGTTCTCAGCAATGCTCATGGCTTTGTTCAGTGTCAAGCCAGTTCATACTCGAACGTTGTCCTCCCACCTTTTTTTTGGTCTCCATCTCCTTCTGCCTCCTTGCACCGTGCATTGCAGGATGGTCTTTGCAAGGCCTGATGCTCTGGTGACGTGGACATACCATCGGAGTTTCCGTTTCTTCATCGCCGTGAGCATGTCATCCTGTTGTCCAATGGCTTTTGTGATGATCTGTCGGACTTAGACGTAGATGTTGGTGATGTGCTGGGTATAGGAAATGCCCAAAATTCTTCTGTAGCGCATCCTCTCCATGCTTTGTATTCTTCGTTGTAGATCTGCTGTGAGGGTCCATGCTTTGCAAGCGTATAGGAAGATGGAGTTGACAAGGGAGCGCAGCAGCCTTACCTTGGCAGTTGTTTGTGCGATCCTGGAGTGGACTTCCTGTCGGGACCCATTGTCTGATACAATGGCTCCTAAATATTTGAAGCTATGCATTGTGTTGAGGGATTGGCCTTGGACTTTGATGTCCATGTTGATGCCATTGGTGTTGTTGGTTATCATTTTGGTATGCTCTGCACTTATTTCCATTCCATAGTTTCTGGAGGTGGTGTCAAGCCTCTGTATCAGCTGTTCAAGTTCTTGTTCCTCTCCAGCCATTCCACCAATGTCATCCGCAAAACGAATGTTAGAGATTGCTCCCCTATGCTTACTGTGCCTTCGTGATCTGAAAGAGTATCTGACATGATGCGCTCTATGAAGATGTTGAAGAGTGTTGGAGAGAGTAGGCATCCTTGACGCACACCGATTGCTGTTTCTGAACCAGTTCCCGGAGGCGCTGTTGTGGAGGACTGACTGGTAGCCTCGTCTTCATCGAAATGATAAGACGTTCGTACGCACACACGCACACCCACACGCACACACACATACACACATTCACAAACAGCCAAACAAATCTAATCCAATAAACCGAGCCACTGGAAGTTCGATTACAGCTTTCGTTAATCTAACACTCGCTTATGTCGTTTAATCAATAGTCATGCCTAAAGTAACTTTGTAGGAAAGATCATAACTGTATTGTGGTACAGTGCACACTACTGCTAAAATACAGTTGTTAAAGTAAAGTGTAGGTTATGGTCACACGACACCTGTGGTCCTGATTCGGCTCTTTGCAGTCCGCTGGACCCTACAAACAAAGGCTAACTAACTAACACGGCGCCGGTCATTATCCTGACACCCGCGAACCAGTTGATGGTAAGGGGGAAATAATATGGTCACACTTTGCCCAAACCGTGATTCGAACGAAGGACCTTCCGGTTACTAGTAAACCGCTCTAAGAACTGGGCTACCCGGCCCCACTTAAAGTTCTTTACAATGTCAGCGTTTTATAGTATTCTAGCTCTATATGTTTATATGTAAACAGTTTACTCAACACAACTTAAGGGAGATCTTAAAGGCCTCAAATCGAAGGCTTTGTGTACTTTTGGCGAAACGGGTTTATCCTAAAATTCCCATTGTTAGTATGTTAAACAAGGATGAAATGAGCTTTCCTTGCTCAAACCAACCGCTAAAGTGTTAAGTGACCTGGAGTGATTTCCCCTGTTTAAAGGTACCTCAATATCATTTCCGTATGACCTTCGAACAAATTTTTGAATACATCACGCGGCTTGGTGTCGCGGGTAAGTTAAGGTCTATTGTAAAACGAAATAATATGAGGGCCTACTAGCGCCAAAACCCAGAGGTACCAGTATCATCAAATTAACACGTGTTCTGTGTAATTTACAGTGACACCGGAAATCCACAGTGTTAATTAGTAATTAGAACTGTGAATTACCGCCAGCTCCGTGAATTACACAGAACACGTGTTCATTATCATTATCACTGATTCCTGTAGCTGCAGGCTTTTGCGCTCGCCAAAATTAAGCATCGTCAAGTAAAAATTATAATTATGAAGTGAAAATTGTGACAATTACAATTTTCGGTTTTGGCGCATTTCCAGGCGGATTCAAAGAGCCATAACTGAAAATTAAACAGGATCACGCGAAGATATTTATAAATTTTGAATGATAATTGTAATTATCCCTTGATAGTTATAGTTATCCTAGGATATAACGGATACTTGTAATTATCCCAATATATTTGTAATTATCAGGTTTTGGCTCTAATAGGACGTCATAGATAAACCTTACCGAGGAACTTTTTTATGGGTACTGCCTCTTACCGGTATGATAAAATGCTATATTTATCGCAAGACTGCTAGCTAGCGGTTGCTATTAATACAAACACGTCTTCTTCTTCTTCTACTACTACTACTACTACTACTACTACTACTACTACTACTACTACTACTACTACTACTACTACTACTACTACTACTACTACTACTACTACTACTACTACTACTACAATAATGTGTAAAATATCTATATCAGGCAACAGTCCGCATGCTTTTATTTGATTATTGATTAATTTAATAACATATTCAGTAATTTACATTAAAGAAAAAATATGTTCGCTGTAACCACCGATGATCTGCTAAGTGATTTGCATACAGCTTTGTCATGGCTGAGAAATGATTTTAAAAAAGAGCCACATTTCTGTGCTCGAATAAAAAACAACAACAAACAAACAAAATAAGACACAAGATGTAAGATAGTCACTATCAGTTAAAGAGTGTCTCAAGGACTTTTAGTTTTGCTTTATCGTGACAATGAGTTTCCATGGGAAATCGCGTTGTTGCCACATTAATAATGTAAATATACAAAATGACCAAAGGCTCATAGCCCTGGGGGCTGTATAGACAAAAAAGGGGGAATTTGATGGGAGCGGAGAGGGAAGAATTGGGATACACATAGTATTCGTACCATGAACGGCATTGTATAACACTACAGCTGCATTTATAATATATTCAGCAACTGGACTGCTGTAGATCAGCATAATACATTAAGACAAATACTGAGGAATTTACAACACACAAAATAAATGTAACTACAAAATAAAATACACAGACCGATAGCAATTCAACATCATAACAATACAACACAATACGACAGATAACACGTATGCAAGGAGTCAGCGTATTGCACTTTTACATTTAAAAAATAATCACTGGTTATAATTAAGACTTAAAACTTGAAACAAACAACTGTGCCTATACTAGACCAAATTCACTGCTGCGCTATTAATAAAATCTACCTTGTACCTATTAATAGTCACAAAACCAAATGAATTTTGTTATTTAAATCACAATTGTACTTTTCAAAGAGGTGATTGTTGGCTTAGTCTTATTGGTTTCAGTTGAGAAAAATTTTCCCTTTTAACATCATATAAATATTTATTGCTGCGCGAATTGTAGTTTTGCACGTAAATTAAACGCGCCTCCCCCCTACCCATCTGCCCCCACACACACTCACTTAAACACACTTACACACACACACTTTCTCTCTCTCTCACACACATACACATATATACACACACACACATGCCCAAACATTCAACACACTTTCACAAACGCGCATGCTCTCTCTCTCTCTCTCTCCCTCCCTCCCTTTCTCTTTCTCTTTCTCTCTTACACAATCAAATAAACAATACATAATTAAACGACTGCAATAAAACAAGCGTGCTTAAGCTCAATCACATGTTGAACAAATAAGTACCAAAATACCGCTTCACCAATATATTCTCAGGAAAAAAATACATCAAATCAAGCCAACAACCGCACATAGATTAATAAACACAGCTATACTCACCAATCACAGCTGGCGTGCATCATTCAACATAATACTACTCCTACTACTGGATGCTATATTAGGCTTTCATCCAATTAAATCCAACTCAAAGCGCAATTCCCCTCACGCACAACGAAACTATAAATAACAAAAGTCTTTCCTGAGGACTGAATAAGATTTGGTTATTAATTAATAAGATACCATACGTCGATGTGTTTGAGTGTGAAAAGGTATGACGAAATCCTGACTGCACATGTTAGATAGAATACAATCAAATAGCAGTACACCACGTTTGTTAACTTATCTGACCGACAAAGAAAAAGACTGCTACTCTACGTCAAATGGAGAACAATAAATACAGAGACCCACTCTCGCAGCTAAAGTCCTACCTATAGCACCATGGATTTTTTTAAAAATCGCTGTTATTATTATGGCGCTTTTCCAGCTCAACAGCTGCTCAAGACGCCCAAGGACCGACGCCTCAAACAACTGAGCACAATCCTGGGCGACAGGAGGTGGGGTTGGGTGGGTTTAGGAAGGGTGGGAGGTGGGGCGTGTGTGTGCTTGCCTGTTCAACACTGTGGTATTATTGTTGTGGGTTGTTTCGGCACGCCACGCCGTCACCCAGTTTCGAACCACTGCCTGCAACATTCAATGGTTTTACCTCACTGAGTCAACTGGGCCCAGTGTGGACAGCTATGACATCGATGCGTGCTGCCCCGTTGGGGTGCCGGGGGTTTCCGTATAAATAGTATCCCCACTTTCTGGAAACTTAGTGCTTTAAATTCCCACTGTCGCTGCCTCTCTTCTTTGTTCTTTCTCATTCCTACTCTATTCTATCAATCTATTATACTATCTTCTTCTTCTCTAGACCAGTCACCTACCCTTTTTCTTGAAACCTCTTCCGGGACAAAACTCCTCATTTGTGTGTGAGGTCTGTTGGATCAGCTTGGAAATATTGGACGCTTTCTGCCAGGTGGTCACTGGGGCTTCCTATGATGTTATTATTTTGCAATGTAGGCATTTATATGTACGGTCCTGATTTGTCCGCTGGACCTAAAGCAGTAATCATGTAATGTAATGTAATTTTATATGTATGTGTTTTGTTGATATTTTATAATGATGTTTATATTCTATTTTGTTTTTGTAAACGGGGGTTCGATAAATTAGAGTATAGCCTCAGCGTTCCCTGCGTGGGATGTCTTTATTGTAAAGTGGCCGGCTGGTGGAGTGCCTTCAGTGTTGCCACTAGGGTTGTTTCGGCAGATCTTTTATGCGGATCAGGGGCAAGTCCTCTTTTAGCGAAGTTGTGGTCTTGATTGTGTGGTCCTGATTCGGCTATACTGGTCCTGATTTGGCTCGGAAGAGTCCGCTGGACCTAAGGCAATAATCATGTAATGTTACGTAATCGATGCGTGAGCAGGCCAGGCCGCAGCGACGAAGGCCACATTTCGTAATAACAGGTCTGGCAGCTTATACGTAGGCATCATCGACCCACGATTGTAGTAGATAAGAGAGAGTGAAAGCGCTGAGGAACGTTATGATTCAATGGCACGTGGAAAAAGCGGCACGTGTAACCCAATATAGGAGAGAGATAACGAAGAAAGAAAAAAACACGGATTATACTGTGTCATGTAGTAATGTGGTAATAACCTTCTTCTTCTTCTTCTTCTTCTTCTGCTTCTTTTTCTCCCCATCTAAGAGTAATATCATCATCATCATCATCATCATCATCATCATCATCATCATCATCATCATCATCATCATCATCATCATCATCATCATCATCATCTTTTTTGTTGTCATCAACGTCGTTATTGTTCTCATCCCCCTCATCGATAGTGTGGTCGCTGTCTTTTCCGCCACGTTTTTGTGCTTTCATCTGTCTTTGTCTGCCTGTGTCTGTTTTGTGTGTGTGTGGGTGTGTGTGTGTCTGTGTCTGTTTTATGTGTGTGTGTGTGAGCGCACGTATGTGTGTGTAGATGTGTGTATGTGTGTGTGTGTTTGTGTGTTCGAGCGCGCGCGCACGTGAGTGTGGGTTGGTGTGTATGTGTGGCTGAGTTATGAGGGGCGAGGGTGGGTTGCGGTGAGACGTGGGGGGAGGGGGTGGAGATGGGGAGTTTGGTGTTGGGGGTTGTAATATTCAGTCTGGAATGAGAAATCTACTATAGATCTATAGGCCTACAAAATAAGATTATTTGATCACTTGGTGCACGGGCACATTACATACAATAGCGTGCTCAGCCAATTATTTTATTTTGAGAAAGGAATTTCACTGCACACAAACAACATCATCGTATAATCAAAACAGACGGACTGCGAGACACGGTGTGTGGCCCTATGTGTTCAAATCACAGGCGCTTGTATCAGGGCACGCGAGCGCCTATGCCTGTGACGCGTCTCCCGTATTATAGATAACCAAAGGGAGACGCGTCACAGGCATAGGCGCAATGGGAGACGCGTCACAGGCATAGGCGCTCGCGTGTCCTGATACAAGCGCCTGTGGTTAAAATCGCCACTCATAATTCTGGACACAGTAAAAGCAGACCTCGTGAATTTGTAGGTACAATTCTAAATATAGCGTAAAATGTGGAGATTTTTTTTTTTAATCAAACGTCTGACAACCAAACTCAACACATTACTTTTGTTTGAGTGGTACTCAATTACCAAGAGTTTTTGCTTGGGAAGAATTTTGATCACTTGTAATTTTTGATAATCCAATGTAGTGAATTTCAACAAATTCCACCGGCTAATGAGTTTTATAGCCAACGTCAATCGGTCAGTGTCAGTGTCCTTGGATATTACAAACTGTGTCGCAGGATAACTTGCAATTGCAGTGTTTGTAATTGTTATAAATCGTCGAGTTTTCTCAATCCGAGTGTTTTTTGATAGCAAGGGTACTCGAGTGATGAAGCAAGTTGTTTACCAACCTAACATTGCAGTTTGGACCCTACCAACAATGGACCCAGACTCATCCATGGAGAAACTAGAGGTAATTTGTTTTTAAATTGTTTACTTTCATTTACTACTACTACTACTACTACTACTACTACTACTACTACTACTACTACTACTACTACTACTACTACTACTACTACTACTACTACTACTACTCCCACTACTACTACTACCACTACTACTACTACCACTTCCACTACTACTACTACTACTACTACTACTACTACTACTACTACTACTACTACTACTACCACTACTACTACCACCACTAAATTTATCATCTGAACCTCACAGCTTGTTCCAAGCACTCACACGAACACCCACACAAGGGCAATCACACACACACACTCACACACACACACTCACCCACACACACCCCCCCACACACACACCCACAAACACACACACACACACACACACACACACACTATAGTATACATACAAACGTGCTTTCTCCATCCCACTATCGGACAAAAACAAAGTGTAAAGGCAAAGAAACTACTGTGAGAGAGAGAGAGAGAGAGAGAGAGAGAGAGAGGGAGAGAGAGAGAGAGAGAGGAGAGAGGAGAGAAGATAACAATTTTATTTTGCAAGTGTCAAAAAGTAAGCACTGGATGCGCTTTTTTACATCTTGCCCTTGTGGCTTTAACAATAACTATTAAATACAACTCAAGGTTATAACATTCACATCATGGAACAATAACAAATAAACAAAGTCATCATTAAATAAAAACATTTGTGAACAATTGAAATCAAATTAATGCTGCTAATATCAATCAACAACATTAATAATTAATGTGTATTTCATTTTTAATGTGTTTTAAACGACGTGTTCTAATTTAGATGTGGAGTGCGGAGCTCTTCAGGACAGTTATTCCACAAAGTGGAACCGGTGTCACATCCTTCAAGTTCCGGGTCTCCTAGTTTATCCGAGCGCATTTGCGCATGCGCCAGGTCATGTCGGGCCGGCTTTTTCACGAAGTTCTTAGGCGTCATAACCCTAACCCTAACCCAAACCCTAACCCTAACCCTAAACTCTTAACTCTTAACTCTAACCCAAACCCTAACCTTAACCCTTACGAAGACTATGATAGCACTGTGCGCATGCGTCGAATTTTGTAACGCGTCGACCAATCAGAAGACAAATTTAAGAGTTAGAAGACAAATTTAGTGTATTTCAGTGGAATTGTAGGTCCATATCTACAAATATAAATCTTTTAAAGCAATATCTAACAACAAAACAACATCACGTTCTTGCACTGCAGTCATTAAATGTAAATAAAAAAAAACTTCCTAAAATTGAAGGTTATTTTTTCCCACCAGTAATACAATACACAAAAAAATATTACAAAAGTTAAAGTTGCAATAAAAGTTAAAAAAAAAAGAAAAAAAAAAGAACACCTCACAGGGGTCTGGTGTCTGCCGAAAGGTCAACAATGACATCCGAAGGGGCATGCGCACAGCAAGGGAGAGCTGGATAGAAGATCAATGCCAGGAAATAGAGAACAATCTGAACAAGAACAACGGCAAGAAGGCCTACCAGACTGTGAAGCGGCTGACAAGTGTTGGACAGCCCAAAGTCTCCACTATCCAAAGCAAGTCTGGCATTTGCCTTACAGAAGAACAAGAAGTCTTGGACAGATGGACAGAGTGCTGCTCTGACCTTTGCAGCCATACACCAAATGGAGACCCATCAGTTCTAGCATGTCCCGAGAGCAGAGAAGAAGAAGAAATCCTCCCAATTCTCCGGGAAGAAGTTGAGGCAGCAGTGCAATCGCTGAAGAAGGGGAAGTCAGCGGGAGTGGACAACATACCAGCGGAACTGCTACAAGCAGGAGGAGAAGCGATGACTGATGCTCTCACCATTATCTGTAACAAGATCTGGCAGAGTGGGGAATGGCCTACACCATGGACCCAGTCGCTTGTCATCACTCTTCCCAAAAAAGGTAACCTTCAGGAGTGTGAAAATTACCGCACCATCAGCCTCATCAGCCATCCCAGCAAGGTCCTCCTAAAAATAATACTCAACAGGTTGAAACCACAAGCTGAACAAATCATAGCTGAAGAACAAGCAGGATTCATGGCAGGGCGAAGTACCACTGAACAGATTTTCAACCTCAGAATAATCTGTGAGAAATACCTACAGCACCAACAACATCTATATCATGTGTTCATAGACTTCAAGAAGGCATTTGACCGAGTCTGGCATGCAGCTCTACGGGCAACCATGAAAGTTTACAACATCAGCCCTAAAATTATAGAAGTCATCAAAAGCCTGTATGACAAGGCTACCAGTGCAGTCCTCCATAACAGCGTCATCGGGAACTGGTTCAGAACTACAATCGGTGTGCGTCAAGGATGCCTACTCTCTCCAACACTCTTCAACATCTTCCTTGAGCGCATCATGTCAGATGCTCTTGCAGATCACGAAAGCACAGTCAGCATAGGGGGCAGAGCAATCTCCAATCTTCGTTTTGCGGATGATATTGATGGATTGGCTGGAGAGGAACAAGAACTTGAACAGCTTGTACAGAGGCTTGACACCACCTCCAGAGCGTATGGAATGGAAATAAGTGCAGAGAAGACCAAAATGATGACCAACAACACCAATGGCATCAACACGGACATCAAAGTACAAGGCCAATCCCTCAACACAGTGCACAGCTTCAAATATTTAGGAGCCATTGTGTCAGACAATGGGTCTCGACAGGAAGTCCTCTCCAGGATCGCACAAACAACTGCTGCCCTGACAAGGTTGAAGCCCATTTGGAAAGACAGAACCATCAGTCTACATTCCAAAGTAAGACTGCTGCGCTCTCTGGTCATCTCCATCTTCCTATATGCTTGCGAAGCATGGACCCTCACAGCAGATCTCCAACGAAGAATACAAAGCATGGAGATGAGGTGCTACAGAAGACTTCTGTGCATTTCCTAAACCCAACACATCACCAACATTGAAGTCCGACAGACCATCACACAAGCCATTGGACAACACGATGACCTGCTCACAGTGGTGAAGAAACGGAAACTCCGATGGTATGGCCACGTCACCAGATCATCAGGCCTTGCAAAGACCATTCTGCAAGGCACAGTGCAAGGAGGTAGAAGAAGGGGGAGACCGAAAAAGAGGTGGGAGGACAACATTCGAGAATGGACTGGTTTGACACTGAGCGAAGCCATGAGGGCTGCTGAGGAAAGAGAAAGATGGAGTATGCTGGTTAAGCGATCATCTGTGGTGCCCCTACGACCTTCGGGTTATGGGACAGGATAGGATAGGATAGGAAAGTTGCAATATATATAAGAAATGATTTAGATTATGTCCCTTGTCAATCTATAGTTCCAAAAGATTTATATAATGTATATTCTGTGGCCCTAAAGGTGAAAATTCACAGTCAGTTGAATATTAATATTGTGTCAGTTTACTATCCTACGGGTCCAGATGATATCAACACTGAATGGTTAAAACTAGTTGATAAAAATGATAAATGGATTATTGTTGGTGATTTTAATGCCCATTCATCACTTTGGGATAACGGATGTCAGTATAATACTAATAACCGTTTTATTGATAATATTATCATTTCTGGTCTTGTATTTTTGAATGATGGTAAAATAACAAGGATTCCTGATGTAGAAACACAACAGGCTTCTGCAATTGATCTAACATTCGTATCACCTGATTTGGCTATAGACAGCACATGGGATGTAGAAATTGATTCCTTAGGCAGCGATCATCTTCCAATTTTGACCACCATAAATGAAAAACCAGATATTCAAGTAGAAAATGATGTTATTCCTAAATATATATATGATCGTGCAGACTGGAATCAATATCAAATGTATTTATTGAATTCTGAAAAACATTTTATTGATAATGGAGACATTAATGCACTTTGTACAATGTTCACAAATATAATAATTTCAGCAGCGAACAATTCCATACCTATAAAGAGGGGTTCTTTAAAGAAAAAACATCAAGGTAATATTTGGTGGAATAGTGCTTGTGCAGATGCAGTTAAATTAAAAAAGAATGCATACAAAAGGTGGATAAAATACAGGTCTGTTTCTGCGCACAGAGAAATGAAAATTGCAAAACTTTATTGTAACAAGATAATTGCAGTAGCAAAAAAACAACACTGGGAAAACTTTTGCACTAAAGAAATATCAAGTCCAAGTGATGCAAATAATGTTTGGAAAAAAGTTAATGAAATGAAAAATGGATTTCAGTTACCAAAATGTCCAATAAAAATTATGAATAAAATATTTTCTTCTCCAAAAGATAAAGCAGAAGAATTTTGTAAAATGTTTGCAAATGCAAGCAACACCAGCAGTCTTACTCAAGAAGAATTAACAAAAAGGCAAACTGAAGAAACATCAGAATTTTATAAAGATCCTAATCCAGATAATGCTTTGTATATGAATTCAAAAATTACATTCTCGGAGGTAAAAGATGCAATCAAAAATCTTGGTAATAAGAAATCTGCAGTTGGTCCAGATGGCTTGTCATATTCTTTATTAAATCATCTACCATTACCATGGATACATCATTTTCATACAATTATTAATAAGTGCTGGGAGGATAATATTTTACCCGATTTATGGAAAACATCAATAATAGTACCACTATTAAAAGCAGGAAAAAATCGACATGAATCTTCAAGTTATCGTCCTATTGCACTTACATCACATGCTGGTAAAATAATGGAAAAAATAATATTAAATAGATTATCATATTATTGCAACAAAAATAAAATAATACCAACGAATCAGGCTGGTTTTAAAAAAGGTAGGTGAACAGTAGATCACTTAGTTAAATTAACCACACAAGTTAAGAAGCAATTTTCTCGAAGGAAAAATATATTGGCCACTTTCTTTGATGTGAAAAAAGCGTATGATCGAGTATGGCACGCTCGACTTTTATACAAGCTAAAAAATATAGGCCTTTCTGGCAATATTTTTAAATATATTAAAGATTTCCTAAATGGAAGAAAAATAATAACAAAGGTAGGCAACTCTTACTCCTCAGCTTATAATATTAATATGGGCATACCACAAGGGTCAATAATATCACCTTTATTATTTAATATATTGTTATATGACTTGCCTCAACATGTAGGTAAACAAATAACTTTAGTTCAATATGCAGATGATATTGCAATGTGGATAAATGTCTCTTTAAAAAGAAAAACATCTTTATTTGAAATAAAACATATTCAGAATGTGTATCAGAATGAATTAAATAATATTCACTTATACATAAAAGTAAATGGACTTGAATTGTCAAAAGAAAAAACAAATATGTTATTATTTAATAAAGGAACTGGTCCAAAACTGTTACCAAAATTTTATATTGGTAATGAAGAATTGCAATATGTTAATGAAGTTAAATTTCTTGGCGTTTATTTTACAGCAAATTTAAGTTGGAAGAAACATATACATTATTTGTTGCAAAAGGCTATTAAAAGTTTAAATTTAATAAAGATTGTAAGTTATCAAAAATGGGGACAAGATACACAAAATTTGATTCACCTGGTGTGCATGCTTGTTCGATCTAAATTAACATATGGCCAAGAGGTATACTTCTCTGCTCCAAAATACTTATTAAAATTACTTCAAAGTATGGATAGCAAAGCAATTAAAATGGCTATGGGTGTTCCAATACACACAAAAACATCTGATGCTTATAACGCTGCAGGTGTATTACCATTACATGAATGGAGAAAATTATCATGTGCTAAATATATAGTGAGGGCATCTGCAGTTGAAAATTTCACAGATTCAGAATTACAAATACGTTCTGATTTACATTTTCCCAAAAGAGCACAGGGTATTAATTATTTACAGACTATTTTAACGTATACAAATGATCTCATGAACGAATCTAATTTAAATTGTAAAATCGATTCAAACATAATTTCCGAAATACCTATACCTAATTGGGAACTTCAACGAGCAAATTTTGACATGGACTATTCTGAATTAAGAAAACAGGAAAACAGCATTTTATTAGCAGCAGAAGCAAAGGAACGTATCTATGAAAAATATTATTCTTACCTACAAATTTATACTGATGGTTCTGTTTTAGTTTTCAATAATGGTACAGGACGCAGTCAATATAAAAAATTTCAAAAAATAAAAATTCGATTTTCTTTCCGTCTTCTAATAGCGATCTCCCTGCCTTTACACCACCTGTTTGAGTGATGTGTGAGGGTGGATGAGACAGGTGAGCGTGTATGTTGGTATAGGTCGCCGCGCTTTGAGCCTGAATGATTTGGGGTAAGGCGCGTTTAGCATCCTGTATTATTATTATTATTATTTAGAATCAGGTGAAACAGGAGCAGGTTATGTTATACCTGCTTTAAAAGTTAACGAGGCTTACTTTTTAGGGAAAGGGCATTCAATATTTACTGCAGAACTTATTGCTATACTTATGGCATTGAATAAAATCATTAGTTTACACACTGACTTTCTCAATATATTATTTTGTGTTGATTCTAAATCAGTTTTACAAACTTTGGATTCAAATTCTAATAAAGAAGGCTGTTATATTATAGATGAAATTAACTATCTTATTCATAGTTTAATCATAAATGGAACAAATGTTCAATTTTGCTGGATACCATCTCATAGCGGATTAAATCATAATGACTGGGCTGATATGATTGCAAAAAAAGGGGCAAGAAATGGAAGTACTGTTCTTCAGCTCGATATTCCATTCTCAAAAAATGAAGTATATCGTATAATTGAGAAAACTATAAAAAATAAAATTCCTTGCATTAAATTATATAATGGAATGTTACATTCCTCGCGGACTGTTATCAGTTTAGCATATCGTCTTGCTTTGAACTCGTGGAGGACAAAATACTGTAAGGAAGTTGCTTGCATTTGCAAACAAGCAATTTCTATTAATCATCTCATTAATGAATGCAGTGCAATTGCGCAATATATTCCACAACATATTCGAAATATTCAGGATAAAAATATTATTTACTGGATATCAATTGCAAAATCATTAATATACAGTCCTGTTGGATGTTTTTTGTAAAAAAAAACCAACAACAGTCAGTACAGATTATTTACTAGATCTAATAGATTGTTTCTATGAAGGATAAATTAAGAACATGGAATATTATATATGTATTAATTCAGAACATTGAATTACATAATTATATGAGATATAATGATCCTGATTCGGCTTATTACAGCCCGCTGGATCCTGTAAATCATGAAGATTATTTTACAAGGATTGGTTAGTAGTTATATTGGATGTAATTTGTATAATTTCTAATTATTTCACAAATTTGATTGTTTAATTGTTCAGTTTTGTGTACTTTGTTTAATCCCTTTTTCGCTTCATTATGACCATTCATTATTTGTTTAATATTTCCCCCTGCTCCCATCAAGTCTAAAATCACTTAGGTGAATAGACGTTAAATTAAAGAAACGAAACAAACGAAACGAAACGACCAATCAGAATGCTCCCATTCGCTCCCAGCCCAGCTAAGATACTAGGAACGGTGACGATGTCACACCGGAATAAGCTAGTCTAATTTTGAAGAGATCAATCCTTGGAATTGGAGCATTTAATTTTGTGGATGATCTGGAAGCTTTTTCTGGAAAAAAGAGAAGAAAGATAGAAAGGTGCATTGCCAGAAAGGATCTTATGCATGAAAACACCTTTATTAAATTTTAGTCTGTCGGTAAGAGTTAGAATATTGATCTGTTCATAGTCATCTGGAGAGATTTTTTTTAAAAGAATAACTTGTTTAACTGCACGTTTGTGAATTCTAATTAAAAAGGCTTCATTGCATTGCTACTAGCAGAATCCCAAATAGTAGAGGAATAATCAATAATTGATTGAATATGACCGGAATAAAAGAGTTTACGAGAATGTAAATTTAATAAATTCTTTATCCTTAATAATTGATAAGTCCTTTTAGACACAGTTTTACTAATATTTGAAATATATTTTACCGAGGACAAATTATTGTCTATAGTTACACCAAGAAGCTTATGGCATTGTACTTCATCAATTATTGTATTGCAAATTTTGTATGGAGGAAGTTTTATAGATACATTTTGTCTTTTCTGTCTTGTTGTAATTAGCATGGATTTTGTTTTGTCTGGATTGAGGGCCATGTGGTTGTATTCAGTCCATTTTTGTAGCTCACTAGCCCCTTTTTGTATTGATGAGGAGAGATTATTCAAGTCTGTAGTTTGAGAGTGTAATGTAGTGTTATTAGCGAAGAGTCCACAAGAAGTAGAGACATGAAGGGGGAGATCAATTAAAGAGAGAAAGGGAGGTAGAGAGAAAGAGAGAGAGATATGAGGAGGAGGAGGATCATGAGGAGGAGGAACATGATTGAGGATCGTGATGAGGACCGTGATTATAACAGTTATGAGAATCGTTATGAGGATAATGATACAACTTCGGCAACTTTTTTACATGGCTTCTTTGGAGTTGTGATCAAAGTTACGAAGATTACTGGACCACTGACTAACCCACTGGCTGACTGACCCAATAACTAATGTTTGTAGCTGACTGACCAACTGACTATTTTTTTTGCTGACTGACCAACTGACTATTTTTGAAACCTGACTAACCAACCAAACTCTGGACTAATTTCATAGAATGGCTCAGTCGAGTTCTTCTGCTAGCAAACTTTTTTTTTTCTACAGGGAGACAAACTGTCTGTGCATAGTGTGGTCAAATGTAGGGGAACTGGAGCTACTAATAAAGCCATGTAGGACATAATCTGTATTAAATATCATCCTGCTAGGAATAAGGTTTTGATAGCAATGACCATACAGCGAAGCTGAGACTAGATGAAGTCTGTTCTCTCTCTCAAGGAGTGGTCTCGTTTTGCTTGAGGAAATCTGCTCTACTTTCCCCTTCTGATGCCAATGAACGGATAAATTAATAAAATAAAATAAACATGAATTAATAGATAAGTAAATTAATAAATGCAAATAAATAAATACATTCAGTTCGATTCCGTTCATTTCGGACTTATGTAAACATCGCGGCTTTTGAATGTCCCATTCGATTTCGGCAACGTTATAATTATTATGTGTTGCGTTGCAGTTGCTTGGAAAATTAAAATTAAAATTGCTACAATTATTACTTAAGTTATCTGATTTCTTTTCAACAGCCCTGTTGCAATATTACCCGCATGTCCGAATGAAAATAGTATTTATTTCGTATTCCCATATTAATATAAAGGAAGTTTTCATTTAGTAACAGAGTTGTGACTAATTGAAATAATCTACCCGTTTCACTTAAGAATGCACCAAGCATAAATACGTTAAAAAACAGTGAGATTTTCATAAATATTTTCTATTGCTATGATGAATGAAATGCATAGGAAAATGACGTGCTAAACAGAACCACCGAGTTATTGCCAAGTTGATTAAAGGGCATTTAGAAAGGCTTCATGGCCTGTTTTGCCCCCACATTACTATTACTACTACTACTACTACATGTCACACACATATGACTTTTGTATCTTTTAAGAATTGAATCTATAAATTAGGACTGATTAAATAAATAGATAAATAAATAACCATTACATTGTTTTTTACGCTGACGAGGCATAATCACTCTTCGCGGACGCAACCCAAAATCACTCATGTGGAACAACTGGGGCGAGTTTCAAAACAGCGAGATCTCGGTAGATCTCGGTAGATCTTGCTCATTGGGTCGTTTCTACGGCTGCTCGCTCGCTAGTCAATCGCAAGGCGAGGCGAGAAAGAGCTAGGCGCCTCTCGGGGTACTTTGCCTGCAAGATCAAGATGGCGGAAAGTACGCGGTTTATGCTACTTGGAATCTGTTACGGTGATAATTCGATGGTAAATCTTCGAGTTTCAACCAGATCATGGGAGGGGGTGAAGAACTGTAAGTGAACAATTTTGCTTTTAATCGATTTTGATGATACATTTGATTTTTTTTTTTACTTTATTTGATTTTATTTTCGCAAATCGTCCAACACATTCGAAGGAACCGCCGTTTGTGTACAAATTGAAAACGAGGCTAGAATGAGGCAGCATGGTGGGTAGTTTCATTCAATGATCGGTCTGACTCAAAAACGAGATCTTGTGACCTAGATAGTCTCGCTGAATTGAAACTCGGCCCTGCTTTGCGAGTTCAGCGAAGCAAAAAAGTAGCTGTAACCTACATAAACATAGGGAGAGTGCAATTTATATTCAAAGTAGGCCTATAAGCGCGCGTGTCGTATCAGACTCTTGGTATACACACAGGCGCCAGATTTTGTTTTATTAAGTTTATTTATTTATTTATTTATTTATTTATTTATTTATTTATTTATTTTGCACCACTAGGCCTAGAGTACAAGTGTCGAATCAACCTTGGAGAACACAGAGGTGCCAGATGATTTGATTTTTTCTTTACAAAGCTTTCAAAGCGCCAGCTGTTTTAATTTTTATTTACACAAGTAGGCTTGCAGGGCAGGTGAACATAGCATAGCATAGAATAGCATAGCATAGCATAACATACATAGCATAGCATAGCATAGCATAGCATAGCATAGCATAGGATAACATGCATAGTATAACGCAACGTAGCATAGCATAGCATCGCATTGTATGGGACACAGGCTAAAAAGCCTATAGCGCTCATTTTATCTCTTAATGAGGGTCACTGATCCACGAACTATGACCCATGTCCCATGTTTGCCACCCAATTAACATTGAATGCTTTATTTTATGTTGTAAAACTCTCGTGTGTGTGTGTGTGTGTGTGTGAGTGAGTGAGTGGAGGGGTGGATGGGTATGTGCGTGCGTGCACTCGTGTGTGTGTGCGTGCGTACGTGTGCGTGTGTGAGTGAGAGCGCGCGCGTGGTGGCGCACATGCTGTCAGCTCGGTATTTACAGCAGTTACATCCCCAACCCCCTTAGCGCCCCACAAACCCCTCTATTCCATCTCCGCATGTCATTTCCTCCAACCCCCATTCCACGACTTGTTAAAAAAAAATATTCCCTTTAGGAGACAGGGTTAAATTTAAGTTACAACATTAACCGGTACAGTCTGCCGCCGCCACCTTTGGTTGTTGTTGTTTCTGTTGCTGTTCTTCCCCGGTCGTAAATAAGTGGAAGTGAAAATACAGAAAATTAATACATACATAAAACATTGATAAATTCCATGAATTAAATAAGTACATTATTAACTAATTAATGACCCTAAATACAAATAATACAATAAAATAAATACATAACTCAATACAAATGATACTGATATATGAAAACAATGGATATGGCATAGTACACACGATGCTGCCTTTCCGATTCTCAGGTAATTGAGCACAGGTGAGGGGTAAGGTTCAATGGCAGGTGCATATTGCTGGGAAAGGCTGCGCCAGCGGCATGCAGCGTAGCTAAGGCTAAAACGAAGCCTGCTCCATCTGTCAGGCTATGTGCCTCGTCTAATCTCAACCAAGCTGTACGCCGCAGTTGTAGTCTGCCCTCACTGACAATAAACCTGTGTTGCGAAGGCCGATGTTTTTTGTGGGTGTACAAAAAGTGAAAGGGGTTGGTTGTCTTTCCTTGCATCTTTCCTTGCAAGCGGCGCCGACTACTATCACTGGAGGCGCTATATTTCGATGTTGCTGCTTGGGGCTGCTGCTGCAAGAGGATGAAGGTGTTTCGGAAGCAATGTAGGTAGGCGTGTGGTCTTTTATGATCTTGTTAATAAATCAGCCAGCCAGACATCCAACCAACCAACTAACCACGCAACCAACCACGAAACTAACCAATGTGGTGTTTCAATAGTGCATTTTTGAATTAGCAATTAAGGTCTAGTCTGTTTGTTTATTTATTCAAATCATTTTGCGTCTTGTTGTTAGGATCGTTTTTTGTGTGTTTTGATAGGGTGATGATTATGAATATGTAGTACATAATTACTTTTCTGCAGACTTTTGAAGAAGAGAATGTTTTGGTTTGGGTTTTTTGTTTGTGTTAAGAGTGATGAACACGCTTCGTACGTAGGCTGTACAAGAACTTTAGCCTGCCTGCCTGATGGGGCATGGTTGAATAAAACGGACGATCACGACTTTATTGTTCCATGGATCGCGAATGAATGTTTCCTTTAGTTTGGTTTTAGTTTAGTAGACGGAGGCCATTTTCACTGTCCATCTTAGCAGTAATATTGCTCTGGTGGTTCAGTGTTGATTTCGGTTTATTTCCCCTAGTCTTCCCTGGGATGGTTATCCCCGTCTGCCATATCGCCAATGGTGGGTGTAGACGTTAAACTTCGATGGTCGCTCTCAGACGGCAAAACATACTTTACTGACCGACTACGACCACGACCACGGGTCACTACATCGGTGGTTTTTCACAATGCATGTGTCGGTCTGAATAGTATGCGTGCGTTTTTAGACAAGGACTTTATTTTAGGCCTCGCAGCCTAATTCACGCCACTTCCTTCATGGTCTTATAATTAATCATGCGTGGGTCACGCTAGTGCAATTATGGATTGCTGCCCAGAAGGTAAAGCGATTTAACATTTTTTGACAAACGTTTGTGGTCATTCTAATTTTGGAACGACCGTAAGAATACTTTCGGCTATTGTGTACGCTTATAGCTTATCACCAGCTTAGCTTGCTGATGTTTTTTAGGTTTTTTTTGTTGTTGTTTATCTCAGACAACTGTTCTTTCTTGGCGTAAACATGGAGCGTTGTGATGACTCGCATGTTTGTGAGAGAGTGTAGGTCACTTGTGTCATTTTCGTGATATGATGGAGAGATGATCGTTAGATGCAGTGATAGTGTTTTTTTTTTATTTTATTTTATTTTAGGGAAGTGGTTGATCACCATGCGGTTTGGGAGTTAAAATGTTTTAGGCGTGCATGTTACAAATCGTGCATGTGAGTATACTGTAATTATCAGTTGTTTTTTTAAAACTGGCTGAGGTATGTGTGTGTGTGTGTGTGTGTGTGTGTGTGTGTGTGTGTGTGTGTGTGTGCGTGTGTGTGTGTGTGTGTGTGAGTGCGCGGATGTGGGTGTGGTATGTGTGGCACTAAATGAGTAAATGAGAGAGAGAGAGAGAGAGAGAGAGAGAGAGAGAGAGAGAGAGAGAGAGAGAGAGAGAGAGAGAGAGAGAGAGAGAGAGAGAGAGAGAGAGAGAGAGAGAGAGAGAGAGAGAGAGAGAGGGAGAGAGAGAGAGAGACAGAGTTTACATGACTTAATTCATCATAATTGTGCATTACAATTGGGAAAGCTGCTTGTGCTTTTGGGGGGATGAGGAAGGAAAAAATGGCTGGGGAAGTTTGGAAGGTGAAGGTAGGGGGTCTGGAACTGGTACTGTTGTATTCGTTTGTTTCTTTCAGTGTTGGATGTGTACTGAACGGTATTATGAAATAAAAGTACAAAGTTCCACAGTGATGTATGTTGGTTTACCGTTTCGCTAGCTATTCATTATTCAGTTTTGGTTGCTGAGGTTAATATTCTTAGTATCAGGTTTACGTATGAAATTCAAATATCTCCGCTCCCATTATATTTCTTAATATAATCTTGCACCGAGTCTTTTGGAAATTATTATCGTTTGCAAAGTGATGTTTTTCCCTAATTCGGATTCCTTTGACACATATCTGTTTACTTTTCCATTTTACTTGTATTTATTAAAGATAAGCAAACTACTACTACTACTACTACTACTACTGCTACTACTACTACTACCACCACTACTACCACCACTACTACCACTGCTACTACTATTACCGTTTTTAAGCTTACAGCTACTACTACCACTACTACTGCTGCTACTACTACTACTACTACTATTACCGCCACTACTACTACTATCACTACTAATACTACAACTACCACTACTACTACAACTACTACTATCACTACTACTACTACTACTTCTTCTATAACTACTATTGCCACCACAACTACTACTATGATTACTATTACTACTATCACTACTACTACTACTACTTCTTCTATAACTACTGTTGCCACCACAACTACTACTATGATTACTATTACTACTATTACTACTACTACTACCACTACCACCACTTCGACTACTACTTATATTACTACTATTACAACCACTACTACTACTATCACTACTATTACTACCACTATTACTACTATCGCTACTACTACTACCACTACTATTACTACTACTACTACAATTACCATTACCACTACTACTACTATAACAACTACTTCTACCACTACTACTACTACTACTACTACTACTATCACTATTACTACCACCACTACTTCTACTACTACTACGACGGATGGTATATATGCTTATTCAGGGTCGCAAATGCATCGAGTTGTTTTTATTATTTCTGTACTTCCTATTTTCCTTTAACACAAATGTTTGTTGTTGATTTTATATTTAATACGCATAAGCTTTCATAGTCACAAGTACAATATAAGTATTGAGTTCCAAGCTTGTGCCTCTAAAACAATGAATAGAAAATCTGAGTTTTTTCGCTTGATTTCGCTGTATGTATGGATGTATATACAGGGTGGGCCAATAAAATGTTACCACTTTTTAATCATAAATAAGTGGGTTTTTTTTAATGAGAACGTTTTCAAAATTTTTATTTACAGAAATGTCCAAATTATCATTTGATACCAAACCTAATCAATTTTTTCACAGAATTTCCTTAAACAATTCTTTCCTGGAGATAGGCTTATATCATGGCGCACAGACAACTTATGGCCTGCCCACTCCCTCGTTCTTTTTACCGCAGACTACTTCCTATGGGGTACATGAAGGAGAGAGTGTACTACAGCAACCCACAGACGATTGAGGCCCTGAAGACCAATATCCGTCATGAAATTCGGAGAATCCCACTTGAGATGTGTACCAATATCATTACAAACTTCAATGTGCGTGTTGCAACGGTAATCCCGAGAAGAGGATCGTGGATTGAGCATATCATCAATTATTAAACTGTGTACAGAACTAGTGAAAAAGTGGGAAACCTTTGGTATCAAATGATAATGTGGTGCATCCGTGACATTTTTGTGAAGAAAATTTTCAAAAACGTTTTCCTTGTAAAAACTTTAGTACAATTAAAAAGTGGTAACATTTGATTGGCCCACCCTGTATATATGCTCTTTGTTTTTGTGAAACGATGCCTGACATTTAGACTTCTATTGTGTTCGCGCAATAATGAAACAAACAAAGAGTAAATTATATTGCTTGGGAAAGTTAGATTTTCACTAAATCAGGCGGTCAGAGAATCGCCCAAAGCTACCAGTAGCAGTATTTTTTTTATTTATTTGAGAGTCGAGTTCAGTTTTCTTGAACCCGGTAATCAGTTATCGATAGCTGTATTGTGGTTTATATAAGTATAGACAAAGAAATATTAGCGTTTGGGAACACTGGGTGATTATGCAGAAAACGGAACTAGTAACTCAGCCTTCCCAATGAAGATTTCCCGTCACAATTGACACAGTACGACACTGCCTTGTCCTTTGAAAGGTAAGGAGAACGTCTTTGTGGAATACCTTCATCCACTGTATATGCAGCAAGATCACTGTTTCATGGGGATCAAATTGTGTGACAACTGTTTCGACTTTTGAATGTCCTCATCAGACACACGGCGTAACGTTGCCCTCTACACACATCTATTAGTTTCTTTTCACAAGGTATAGCTCTATCGCACTTGCCCCTCCACGCCTAGCCCCCACCTATCGTCTCCCCGTCTCTCCTCCACACACTCCACCCTCTTTATTTCCCCTCGCTTGGAAAAAATTAAGTTTGTGATACTTAAACCTATGCCTGATAACTTCTCAGACCTTTATGTTTGTCAGTATTGTTCTATTCAATTCATCGTTGTTGTTTTATCATTTGTAATTTTTTTTGAAAGTTTTTATTCTTTATTTTTTTCTCTTGTATGTCTATCAATGTTTTGTTTGTTGTTTCCTGTCCTCCGCCAGTGATATTTTTTAGACATTATTTATTATTTGGGTAGCACTCATTTAAGACTTGTACTTCTGTGTGCCCTGATGTTTCGCCTTGCATTGTTATCTCCTTTGTTGAATACATTAATAATTAAACCAAATTAATATAGGCTTGACAAAGAGAAATACAGGTCTAGACAGCCCACACTTAGGGTGCTGGGTCTACCATTTTGTTCTCAAAAAGTATAGGTTTAATAGGGTATGCTTCAGCAAGCTCAAAATGGAGTCTCTGCTATTAATAAAAATGAAACCAAGAAACGCGCGATAATAATTTTGTAGATATGTTTGTTGACGGTAGCGTAACTTGTTTTTCGTTGGGCGCCGCGATGGAATTTTTTTACTTGCGAAATTTTCGTGTTTTTTTTTTTGGTTGTTGCTTTTTTTTTAAACCGCTTTCAGCTAAATAATCTTTGTGTGTGTTGTGTATATTATATATACATATATATATATATCTATATATATATATATATAGATATATCTATATCTATATCTATATATATATCTATATCTATATCTATATCTATATCTATGTCTATATCTATATCTATATCTATATCTATATATATATATATATATATATATATATATATATATATATATATATATATATATATCGCACTTAAGCTTACATATTATTTTCTAATCATTTGTTTACAAACAGTGTAAGATTTCTCTAAATGATATATTTTCTCCGTAAATAACTTCGTATTTACCTAAACAATACGTTATTTACTTAAATAAATCATGATAATTATAGGTAAATAAGGCATTGTTGCTGAATGTAACAAAAAAATTTATTTACCTACATAATGCATTATTTAGCAGTTTGTGTCAAATAATGTATTATTTAGAAACGTTTCTAAATATTTCGTTGTTTACCTATATTATAATGCATTATTTAGCAGAATTTGCTAAATAAAATATTATTTTGAAGATGTTGCTAAATAATTCATTACATACGTAACCATTCATTGTTAGGGATTGCACTTTTTATTATTTATGGGAGTCCAGGATTCGCTTGAAAACTTGGTTTTTATAATTTTACTGTTTCCTATAATTAAATGCAAGGTATTTCCAAAGATTGTGCTTCACAAATTTGTGTTAATTATTTATTTTTCAACATAAAGTACTCAACAAATTCCAAGATAAAACGTCTGTAACTTCCCGAACACGAACGAAAGGTCAAGATTTGTTTTTGTGCGGGAGTGTTCAGTTTTTTTAAATATTTCCCTCACACACCCAAAAAAAAAATCTTTTTGTATTTATTTACCCAAAAACTATGTTGAGACTAAGTTTCCGTTTGTTCTTTGGAGTTGAATTATGTTTTATTTTCAAACGGAAAGTTTCACTTATTCGAACCTACCAGGGATTTGCCAGGTCGGACTGACAAGAAACATGGCGGAAGTAATCTGAAGCCAAGGACGCCAAAGCAGAAAAAATGATGGCGTTCTCTTTACCGGGGGCTTTACCGTTGCAGTCTCGTATAATAATACTAATGCGGAGGAATTTAAAAAAATAATAATAGAGGGAAATAAATCAGTTGCCTAATTTTGTATCGTAAAACAGCATAAAATCACGATTTTACAAATTTCTGTATCTCTACGACATAATTTCACAATAATACGACATATGTAGTCAACATGCGAATCCCCTAAGTAATGAAATTGCAGTACATAAACAATGAATTGTGTACGTAAATAATCCATTATTTAATAACATCTTCTAAATAATATATTATTTAGCAAAGTCAGCTAAATAATGCATTATATAAGTAAATAATTCCTTATTTAGTAACAATGCCTTATTTACCTATGTCATAATTTATTTACGTACACTATATATTGTTTAGGTAAATAATTAGTTATTTATGGAAAAAATATATTATTTAGAGAAATCTTACAAATATATTATTTAGAGAAATCTTACATTGTTTGTAAACAAATGATTATTTATGGAAATATTCTTTTAAACCAAAAGTATTTAGCTGAAAGTAGTGAAAATATTTTTTTTCCAAAGGGAATTCCATAAGCTACCAGGAGTTGTTACTGACTGAGGTTACAGTTTATGAAGGAAGACGTTTGCAAACAGGCGTGTGCTGATTGCTTCGTCAGATAAGGACTGCTATGTATAAAAATCCCGGTGCAAGTCTGTTTGCAAGGGTTGTTGCTGCTGTAGGCGTATATATAGGGACACACGGCGTGGTTGGGGCTTGTAGGCCCTTTTCAAATACACCGAAGAGGCACCAGGCCTCCTGGTGTTTCGGTCCGCTGTGTGCTAACAGACATGATAACCGCCTCTCAGCTAAATGCGGAAATGTAAAGTTTCTTCAATAGTTGGTTGCTCACAACAAAGTTTCTTCTTGTTCTGGTTCTTCTTCTCCTTCTTTCCTCTTCTTCTTCTTCTTCTTCTTCTTCTTCTTCTTCTTCTTCTTCTTCTTCTTCTTCTTCTTCTTCTTCTTCTATGCTTTTGTATGGACACGTTTTTGTGTTTCCATAAATTCCAGTCCTCGTCATTATATTACTAGTTCGGTAAATATCTATATTTAGACGCACACCCGGAAGCCGCGTTCACAATTGAAGAGTTTGAATTTAAAGCACCTCTAATTAGAGTGGGGGTGCATGTGGTGATGGTTATTAGTGCCAGTGGGGTGCGCTGTTGGAGAAGGGGAGCGATGATAAAAATAACTACAGGAAATGATAAAAGGCCCGTGTAAAAACTATATCCATCAGTACATGTAAACGTTCTACTGCATGATTTCTTTTCGGAAACTTAACGGCGCTTTATTTCCAAAGGAACTGCGTGAGCATACCGTCTGTTTGGGTTGTTGCGTCTTCGCAGATAGGATAAGACCAAAAGACCCTTTTTTAAAATGGACCCGCTTTGGCCACGCCCCCCTGACAAATACTTTTAACATTCACAGTGAGAGTTGCCAAAACGGTACACACAAAAAAAGTTTACAATACACACACACATATACACGCACACCCGCACACACACCCACACACACACACACACACACACACGCACGCACAAAGACTTTTGAATGTAAGTTTATAGTTATTTTTTAAAGGAATAAATTCCAGAGTTTTGGGGCTTATTAATAGCAACTGCTAGCCAACATCCTTGAGCTAAAAATAGCAATATCAAAGCCGGTAAGAGACTAAACCCGTTTATTTTTAAAAAAAATATTGCTTGTAAGGTTTTTCGTTTTAGGTTGATAAAATAGGCCTTACCACCTACTCCCTACCATCTACATCCTACCACCTACTTCCTACCACCTACATCCTACCAGGGGTGGCCTCGTGGCGCAGTGGATAAGTCGCCGGTTTCCTATGCCGAAGGTCGCGGGTTCGATTCCCGCAAGGGGCGAACGTATGTGACTTAGGTACGAGACTATTGAGGTCACCGAGGGTTTTTTCCGGGCACTCCGGTTTCCTCCCTCCCTTCAATAATGGTACAGGACGCAGTCAATATAAAAATTTCAAAAATAAAAATTCGATTTTCTTTCCGTCTTCTAATAGCGATCTTCCTGCCTTTACACCACCTGTTTGAGTGATGGATGTGTGTTAGGTGTGTGTGAGGGTAAATGAGACAGGTGAGCGTGTATGTTGGTATAGATCGCCGCGCTTTGAGCCTGATTGATTTGGGGAAAGGCGCGTATATAGCATCCTGTATTATTATTATTATTACCACCTACATCCTACCACCTACATCCTACCACCTACATCTTACCACCTATATCCTACCACCTACATCCTACCACCTACATCTTACCACCTACATACCACCAACTACATCCTACCACCTACTCTAGACACCAAAGAGGCACTCTTCTAGTCAAGTGTTTCACCCAGAAACGTCACACGGTCAGGGTCAAAGTCACACGGCTATGGTATTGATGTACCGTTAAAACAGGAGAAAAGCACTTCCTGTCAGAACCGAAATGAAAAAGGCAAACTTTAGCAGTTGGTTTTGAGCAGCGAAAACCCACTTTTCTTTAATGTTAATTGTAATAACAATGCGAATTTTGTGTGAGCCCGTCTTCGTCAAATGTAAACGAAGCATTCGAATGAGGCTTCTCAACAAACAGCGCTTTGTGCTGTATTAAAAAAAATAATGTAGGCCTGTTCGCTATTGCGTCAGCCTACTTGTGAAGCTTTGCCATGATTTAACTAGGCGCACTTTATTTTAAAAAGAAGGAGAGGGCGTGAAGGAGGTATGAGGGGGGTGGGGTGGGGTAGATGGAGGTAAGGGCGCATAATGTAATAAAATTCATTGTGCACAAATCATCTATAGGATTAGGGGTGTTCGGTTTTACCGGTTTTCCGGTTAAAATCGGTTCGGCTTTCTCACGGTTCGGTAAACCGGTTTGGCCTTAAAAAACCGGAAAACCGCGGTTTTTCTAAGGGACATCACTCGTCCCGTAAAGCAAAATGGCAGAAACAGAGAAATTCGTAGCGAACACGCGTGGGAAAGCTGACATTTGGAGATTCTTTCTCCTGCGAGAGACAGAGGCAGGAAAGGTTGACCAGAATTTCACAGAACACAAACTTGGAACAGGCTTTTAATCTTTCAATGCGCATTGTTTTTCTAACCAATATGACATTCGCAACTTCAGATTCCACCAATGGTTTCACAAACTCAAAATTGAAAAGCAAACTCCCAAATCTACCCAGTGGAGGAGGGAAGATAAGATAAGGATATTTATATAGCGCTTTTTCCCAACGATTTCAACGCGCTGGCCGATACAGGATCTAACTCAAACCGCCCGAGACTCCCACCCGCAGCCTTTGGGCGCATGGTCTGACGCACGGACTACTGAGCTTTACCCGGGGAAACCAGTTGTAACTTCTAGCCGGTTAACCGGTTTTAAACCGCGGTTTTCTAATGGAAAAACCGGTTAAAAACCGGTTTGAGAAATCGTACCGGTTCCACCCTCTATATAGGATCACGGACAGGTATTTAAATTTCAACTTATTTGTTAAGTATCGAGGTTGTATACCTATATTGATGAATTTGCAAGCAAATATTCTTAAAATGTTGTTTATCATATTTTTTGGTAATAAAGCTGTACCGGTTATTTGTAGGATCGTAGACATGTTTTTTTTATTCAACTTACTCGTTAAGTGTCGAATTGAAAAAACGCTTTATAAAAACTAAAAACAAAATAATAATCAAATAAATGAAAAAAAGTATGATGGTGATAATGTTGTTTTGTATAGCGCTATCCTCCACGTCAGAAGACATGCTCATTGTGCATGCAGAGAGGTGAGGATGGGTGATCCAAAAAATAAAGCCAAGCAGCCATCAGATGTTAAAAAAATACTACTACTACATAAATAATAATAATAATAATAATAATAATAATAATAATAATAATAATAATAATAATAATAATAATAATAATAATAATAATAATAATAATAATTTAGGAGCCATTGCATCAGACAGGAAGTCCTCTCCAGGATTGAACAAACAACTGCTGCCCTGGCAAGGTTGAAGCCTATTTGGAAAGACAAGACCATCAGTCTACATTCCAAGGTAAGGCTGCTGCGCTCCCTTGTCATCTCCATCTTCCTATACGCTTGCGAAACATGGACCCTCACAGCAGATCTCCAACGAAGAATACAAAGCATGGAGATGAGGTGCTACAGAGGACTTCTGGGCATTTCCCAGCACATCACCAACGACGAAGTCTGACAGACCATCACACAAGCCATTGGACAACATGATGAGTGCAACGCTTGAGACGCGCACTATATATCCGATCGTTTTGTTTTGCAAAGCATGCAATAACAGAGTGTATTTACCTTTGATTTAATTTTGCGTTGTTGTTAGAAGAAGCTTTGTCTAATTTTGATAATTTTCGTTGGTCGATATTATTGGAACATTTTCTAGAATTGCTTGTTTACTATCGATCGAAGCACCTAGATACATCTAGTAATAGCTAAGAGATTCTTCTAACCTAAATAAGGTTATATGTCGTAAGACAGTGCATAGATCAGGTGACGAGTTTTATGTTGATTGGGTGTTGTTACGTCATGCTGGAATGTTCGAACTTTCTCTCGATTATAGAGAGACTATATAAGTGGTACACAGTGTCTGCTTGGAGGTATCACTTTTTAAGTCCCCTATACGCTTATGTGTCCGGGGACGTAAATCTACTCAAGTCAAGTGCTTGGAGAGTGAAAAAGTGACCAATAGAGAGTGAAAAAGTGACTGATAGAGATTTGTGATGATTTACGATGCTGATCTTTGAAGTACTTTTCGGAGAGTGTATGCAGTTGTTGATATATGCTGAATAAAGTTGGAAAACTTCATACGACGACTCCTGCCTTGTTGCTGAGTGAACAGGTTGCGTGGATAAACGAATCTGAGTAACACTTATCAAGATTCAAGCTTCGGGACTCAATCAACAATAAAATAACAACCGTGTAGCATTTGGGGGGCCAAGCCGGGATCTACGCCATAGCCAAGGGTTCAACTGCGACAACTAGGGAGGCTACGTTACGAGAAGCAGTCATCGAGGGTAGCCGCCAATGTGTTGCGTCGGGAGGGACCAACATACTGGAACTACATCCCCGATTTCTTCTTCTTCTTCTTCTTCTTCTTCTTCTTGAAATATTGATCTATTTATTTATTTATTTATTTATTTATTTATTTATTTATTTATTTATTTATTTATTATTTTGTTGTTGTTGTTGTTGTTGTTTTTGTTTATTAAACACGGTAGTGTATCAGGCGAACTGTGGACGCGCGTATTATAGTATTTGAGATGTTTAGGTTACCTGAAGATAATTACGTTGGCTTTTGAGGTCGACGCAGGTGGCGTCTGTTTTGTTCTGTAGCGCCGACACCTCTGACAACACGTAACATCAACTGTGGGCCTGTTATGATGCAGGGTGCCGATGCTTGCGTCGTTGGTGGTGATAGTGATGTTGGTGGTGATTTTGTGTTATTTTTTTTGTATGGTGGTGGTAGCTGCGCTAGCGTAGTTTTTTTTTTTTTTTTTTTTTGCACGTGTGCCTGTGTGCATTATGCGTTCGACCGTGTCTGTGTCGCGCGCGTGTTTGTGTGTGAGTATGTATGTGTATGAGTATGTATGTGTGTATGCATGTGTGTGAGTATGTATGTGGGTGAATAGTTGAGTGAGTGAGTGAGCATCTGTCTGCCATTGCCTGTCTGTGTCTGCTTGCGCGCACTCTGAATATTGTCTGTTCGCGTATCTGTATAATAAATATTCATCTGCCTGTGCTCTTCGACAGTCAATAAACAGGAGCAGCACGACACACCTACAAAACGTAACCAACAAGCCTGTGTAGAGTGTGTTAATGGACATCATTTCCATGATAATAGTTTCGCTGAAGGTCGTGTTCCATGAACGGAAGTTACAACAGTCAACCGTCAACCATGTTGAATAAATTAATTTTTGGGCCGTCAGCTGGAACTAGTCATTGACTGTAAATTACATGCTCCAGGTGTTTGCGGTATGTTGTTAACATAGTTCCGTGCCATATTGTGTTCAGATGGAAAATGTTTAAACGTTATAAAGGTGACAACGGGGTGATTCGGCCTTAAAACGCTCGTGCCATAGGACATTCAACCTTGTACCTTCATTTTTCATGTGTAAAGTGATCCGCAATACGAATATGTTTTTAATATCTTCTATTACGTTTGTCCGTATGCTTTATTTAAAATGCAATCCGTTATTTTAATATTATTATACACACGCATGTTTGAATGTTAGCGATATGTTGTGAAACATGTGAGCGTGTATGTTGGTACAGATCGCCGATCTTTGAGACCGATTAGTGATGTAAAGGGTTGGGGGAGAGGGAGGGAGGAATCGCGTGTATACCATCCACATTTATTTTAATTATTTATTATTATATTCAGCATATACATCAACTGCCATCTCTGCTCTGTGCTGTGATGATGCACGGTGTTTTTGTTTGTTGTTGTAATATTGGAGGGTGGGGGTATGTATAACGTGTAGCTTAAATTGTTATATTATGCTTACCATTATACCTTTTCAAATGTTCTGTTATTGTATTGAAGCGATCACGTAACGTGCATGTAAAACTGCCGTCTCTACCCTGCGGTGAAAGCATGGTGGTTTTGATTAGTGCAGGAGGTAGGGAAGTCTATAATATAACGTCAACTTAAATGTTGGTACTAAGCGTATCGAGATCCTTTATAATGGCAAGTGTAGATAGATATTTCATAGGTTGACAGTGAATGAACCAACATTGAGGTTTAACGTCTACACCCACCATTGGCGATATGGCAGACGGGGATAACCATCCCAGGGAAAAGGGGGAAGGGATCTAAATCAACACTGAACCACCAGAGCAATCATACTGCTAAATGGACAGTAAAAAATGGACACTTTTTATTTCGCCCCTCTCGGGATTCAAACCTGGGTCATCGGTGGGCCAAGCAAAAGCTCTACCACTTGAGCTACGGCGGTAGTACAGGTGACAGTATCTTCAGCGTTAAGTGTGACCGTGTCAGTCAGACAGTCAGTTAAGGTAGTTCCTTTAAGTACAGTGGGTATTATCCGGTCGTTTTCGTTTCGCTAATTACTCTATGTATGTAGGTAGATAATAAAAAAATAGGAAATTAGAAAGTCGGTAAATAATTTAGTTAATGAATAATAGTATGTCAAAAACAGCAGCAGCCGCAGCTATAGAAATAGTAGTAGTAGAAGAAGAAGTAATAGTAGTAGTAGTAGTAGTATAGTAGTAGTAGTAGTAGTAGTAGTAGTAGTAGTAGTAGTAGTAGTAGTAGTAGTAGTAGTAGTAGTAGTAGTAGTAGTAGTAGTAACAGCAGTAGTAGCAGTGTTCGCCGTGGTGGTGCTAGTGGCAAGGGCGGATCAGCAGGTTCACGCGGGAGGGTGCACTTTTTTTTTTTTTTTGGGGGGGGGGGGGGGGGGGGGGATAGAGAGAAGTTTTTGTATCTTACCTCAGATTCATAGCAAAGAACAGTTATTCTTTCAAAACAACAGTTTATGGGCAAAACGCCCTGAAATATACATGTGTTACACTTTCTTTTGTTGTTGAGTTGCTACCTAATTGTACTTAGATCAAGCTGTTGCTATAACTGCTGTAAATATACATTTTAGGAATAAACAGGATTAGAATAATATTAACAAGAATAAACGACAAATAAAATAAATTATAAATATCTTTATCTCTATCCCTATCATCATCATCAAACAAAATATGTACATACCACTTCAGTGTGAGGTAGGTCACAAAATGGTTCAGCACAATATAAAATGTCTTTTCACAAAATAGAAATACTCCTAAAAACTGGTAACTAACACTAATGCTGTGCAACAACGCTAGGCTGTTGCTTCTTTGACGTCTATCTAAATAAAGAGTGACACAATATAAAATGAACTCTTCTACATAGAGCTGGAATGAGAGGAGTGTAATTAAACGAAATAAGCAGAGGTATTCTCGCCCAATTTCCGGTCTTGTCATCATGCGCTAATCATTGACACTGTGCTTGTTTAGTCTACAGGCTGGATAGTCCCTGCTTCTATCAACAATGAGCCCAGCGCACAAGGAAATAAATGTTTTACATTGAAAATAAACCTCTTACATAAACGCAAAATGCAAGCGGCATATGACGTTTTAGCGGATGTTACACGTCATAATTGGCCGGCGTTCTTTGAAGTTGAGCTGTTACATGTCTAACATGTGTAGGCCAATTGGTGAGTGTGAGTAAACGAAAGAAGAAAGGAGGGAGGGAGGGGGTGGGGGTAACAGGAGATTGAGGTGTGAAGAGGGCAGGGATTGATATGGGAAAGAAAATAGGAGAGAATGCATTATTATTATTATTATTATTATTATTATTATTATTATTATTATTATTATTATTATTATTATTATTATTATTATTATTATTGTATCACTTTGGTGGAAAGACTTTAAATAAATTATTATTGTATCACTTTGGTGGAAAGACTTTAAATACATTAAACAACTTCTTCTTCTTCTTCTTCTTCTTCTTCTTCTTCTTCTTCTTCTTCTTCTTCTTCTTCTTCTTCTTCTTCTTCTTCTTCTTCTTCTTCTTCTTCTTCTTATTACTGTCCTTTATTATTATTATTATTATTATTATTATTATTATTATTATTATTATTATTATTATTATTATTATTATTATTATTATTGTCCTCTATTCTTCTTCTTCTTCTTCTTCTTCTTATTATTATTATTCTTATTATTATTATTCTTATTCTTATTATTATTATTATTATTATTATTATTATTATTATTATTATTATTATTATTATTATTATTATTATTATCATTATGCTGCTGTTGCTGCTGCTGCTGATGATGATGATGATTAGCATGATTATTAGCATGATGATTATTCTGATTATTCTGAATATTATGGATATTCTGAATATTCTTCTTCCTCTTCTTTTTCTCCTTCCTCTTCTTTCTTCTTCTTCTTTTCCTTCTTCTTCTTCTTCTTTTTTTTTTTTTTTGGTCGTCCGTGGGGGGGTGCACATGCACCCGGTGCACCCCCCCCCAGATCCGCCCCTGAGTGGTAATATTAGTAACAGCAATAGCAGTAGAGTAGTAATCGCCGCGGTCAGTTGTAGTAGTCATAAGTCGTCGTCGTAGCCGCCGTTGTCTTTTTAGCAGTAGTTCGTAATCCCTCATACAGAAGTAAATAATTGCAAGTGATTATCTTCCTTTCAGTTTAAAATAAATCGATGGAGCCCATTTTAATTACGTATGGTAATGTAGACTACCAGTCTGAAATGCACAGTGGAGCAACAGCATTCAGTTCAATCATGCATGTGTATAAGTCTGCTTCGTATCATTGTACTGGAAATGCACTTACCTATACCTGGTTGTTTTCCTAACATGATCACTTACGGCATTCTGAATTTTCTGGAACTTTGCACTTTCCACTTCAAATGTAATGTGTGCAAAACAGGCCTCTAAAGGAACTCGCAAGATGTCAGTGTCACAAATCTTCTTTTTTTTTAATTCACAGTGAGTGTTGTCCCACCAGAAAAAAAATAGCATTAAGACCCCCTAAAAGAAACAACAGGTAAAGATGGTAAAGGTGTTCACTTAACCTTTTGGTCGTTAGGAAATTAGAGGTATTTGGGACTGGCTTGACTGTTCATCGCCAGATCTTTACCCAGCACCGCAATTTGGTAAATCGCATGGTCCGCGAGGCAAAGGCATTGTACGTGCGTCAAAAAATCATGGACGCTGGCAGTTCTCGTGAACTTTTTCGAATAAGCGGCGATCTGATGGGTGTGTTAGCAAACAGGGCGCTTCCTACCACTATTCCGAATGAGAATTTGCCAGAGAGGTTCAGCGAGTTTTTCAGCAGCAAGATCGCTGACATACGGAAGACGCTTGACTCCAACCCGTCAGTAGTCACGCCTTCTCTCTCGCTGGGTTTCTCTGGTACTCAATTTGACCATTTCCGACCAGTGACCGAGGATCTGGTTAAAAAAATCATCCTGGGCATGCCCAAGAAATCCTGCCAACTTGATCCAATTCCTACAGATCTTCTTTTTCAGTGCTTAGACGAAGTCATTCCCACTATCACAACTATCATGAATGATTCTCTCTCTTCTGGCAGCGTTCCTTCTGTCTTCAAACATGCTCTTGTCAATCCACTTCTCAAAAGGTCCAACCTTGATCCAGAACTTCTCAAAAACTATCGTCCTGTTTCAAATTTACCATTCCTTTCAAACGTTCTTGAACGGATCGTTCTTAAACAGCTCATGTCACACCTTGAGTCAAACAACCTACTCGAGCCGTTCCAGTCAGCCTATAAAAAAGCCACAGTACAGAGACTGCGTTACTAAGCGTGGTCAATGACCTGTTGACGGCGGCGGATCAGGGCAGAGTGTCGATCTTGTCGTTGCTCGACCTGTCCGCTGCCTTCGACACCATTGATCATGACATCCTTTGCGTCCGGCTGGAGGAGACTTTTGGCTGTGCTGGAGCGGTTCACGCATGGTTCCGCTCATACCTCTCTGACCGTACCCAGTCTGTCATAGTGAACAACTCGCAGTCCACTCCCTCACTATTGAAGTATGGAGTTCCACAGGGCTGTGTTCTTGGTCCTGTGTTGTTCACTATGTACACACAACCTCTCAGCTCAATAATCAGTGCTTTCAATCATTCATTCCAGTTCTTTGCTGATGATACTCAACTGCACAATTCTGCTCCTCCTTCTGAAATCCCAGCTCTTGCCCAAAACATTTCTGATTGCATTCGTTCTGTCGCTGACTGGATGGGCTCAAACAAACTGAAAATGAACGAAGATAAGACCGAGCTCATCCTGGTCGGGACAAGATCGAAACTTCATCAGTCTGCTATTCTGTCCATGAATGTGTCTGATCGGGAGATTCCATTTTCAAGGTTGGTCCCGCAATCTTGGAGTTCACCTTGATCAGACACTCACGATGGAGACACATATAAACAGTCTGTGCAAATCCCTCAACTTTCATCTCCGTAGGATTAGTAAAATACGCCGCTACCTTTCTGTGGACACTACCAACAAACTCGCTGTCTCCTTTATTCTGTCCCGACTTGATTTCAGTAATTCTCTTCTGGCTGGCCTTCCTGATGAAAAACTCTCCAAACTTCAACGTATTCAAAATAACGCTGCTCGCCTTGTCCTCCTGCAGCCGCGGCGCTTTAGTGCCACAACTGCACTTCAAACACTGCACTGGCTGCCTGTAAAGGCTCGCATTGAATACAAAATTGCTTCTCTCTGTTTTCACTGTCTTCACACCGATACCTTTCCCTCTTATCTGGCTGATCTCATCCTCCTCTACAAACCTACTCGTTCTCTTCGCTCTGAAGACGCCTCCTTACTGACCGTCCCCAGATATTCTCTTAACTCCTTCGGGAAAAGATCTTTTGCTGTGTTCGCTCCGTCGCTGTGGAACTCTCTTCCCTCCGAACTTCGTCACACTCAGTCTGTCACTGCTTTCAAAAAGAATCTTAAAACTTTTCTGTTCTGCAAGCATCTGCATGCTGATCCGCTGTGATTCTGTCACTGGTCGAATGACTGATTTCAGTCTTTGAGAGATGCTTCATACGTAAGATGGTCAGTGAGTGGGTGCTGAGGAATGAAAACATCACGACAGCTTGCGTGTGTCTGTGTGTACTTGCGTCTGTTTCTGACAATTCCTAGGTGTTTGTGTATGGGTGCTATATAATGTCTACGACATCATGGTCATAACTTTTTAATAATCATTCTTCATATCTTATGTGACTGACTCTTATTTTTGCTTTTACTTGGAATTTGATATTTACTTATTTATTGTCCAGAGTTTAAAAGATGTGATTGCATTTCTAATAACATTTTCTGTTTTTACATTTCCCATCAATTTTATTTTATTTACTTTCGACTTTTTATTATATTGTCAGTCTTATTAAGCTATTAGTACTTTGCTTTAATGTGCCTTTTGTGTGAGTGAGGTTTACTTCCAATTTCTTATTTTAAATTTTAATGGATTTTGTTTTAAATTTTATTTATTGATTGTATTCTAACTATTGTATTGTGCGTGTGACTGTGTTTGATGCGCCTTGAGCAGACTATTGTTTGATAATGCGCTTTATAAATAAAATTATTATTATTATTATTATTATTATTATTATTATTATTATTATTATTATTATTATTATTACTATTATTATTATTATTATTATTATTACCTCTCTTTTCTCTAGGCTAGCTTGATGATGGCTGTGCCTATCTCCTTACCTTAGGGACAAAATAATTTTTTTTTTAAAAAAGGCCAACCAATATCGCTTTCAAAAGTAAGATTTTGATATAAAGCGATACTATTCATTGGTTTATGTGCCGAATAATACAATCCAGGTAGATTTTAAAAATAGCACAGCTACGAAAATGTGTACAGTTATACGCTTGCGAAACACGGACTCTCACAGCAGATCTACAACGAAGAATACAAAGCATGGAGATGAGGTCCTACAGAAGACATCTGGGCATTTCCTATACCCAGCACATCACCAACGATGAAGTCCGACAGACCATCACACAAGCCATTGGACAACACGATGACCTGCTCTCAGTGGTGAAGAAACGGAAACTCCGATGGTATGAACACGTCACCAGATCATCAGGCCTTGCAAAGACCATTCTGCAAGGCACAGTGCAAGGAGGTAGAAGAAGAGGAAGACCGAAAAAGAGGTGGGAGGACAACATTCGAGAATGGAGTGGCTTGACATTGAGCAAAGCCATCAGGGTTGCTGAGAACAGCGAAAGATGGAGTACGCTGGTTAAACGATCATCTGTGGTGCCCCAACGACCTCCGAGTTACGGGATAGGATAGGATAGGATAGGATAGGCCCAGTTGTTTGTTTACGTAGCAAGTAAAAGACGTTAGCTAGAATTCAAATCTTAGCGGTCGATTTGAACAACAATTACTCATTATGTGCGCCTTGCGCAGCTTGAGTTAGGTCCTGTATCGTTCATCGCCTTGAGCAGTTCTTGAGCAGAAAAGGCGCTATATAAGAACAACAAAAACAAAGAAGAAGAAGGAGAAGGAGAAGAAGAAGAAGAAGAAGAAGAAGAAGAAGAAGAAGAAGAAGAAGAAGAAGAAGAAGAAGAACGACGACGACGATAATAACCTCTTTTAATTATTAATGTAATATTATTTAATCGTTCCTATATAGCGCTTTTCCAGCCCAAACGCTGCTCAAGGCGCTGGCCGATACAGGATCTTACTCAAGCTGGCTGAAGCACCCACTTGCAACCTTTGGGAAGGGCGCGTCGTCTGACGCCCAGACAACTGAGTTAACGTGGCAACAATGCCATTCCTCAAGTCAAATCACAGTGACTGAAATAATGATACAGACATCCTCAATGCCCCTGGCTCTTTAAGCCACGCTAGGCGTTTTAGTTTTAACGTTGATTCTGTTTGTTGCCAGTCGGACCGATAACTAGCGTTTGTGTAAACCTACTGGGAGAAGGACTATTATAATAGTGGACTTGCCTTTAATACAGTCTAATAAAATGCATGAAATAATAACCCAACAAAATTAAAGAGTTCTTAGTCGACATTTTAACAATTGTAAAGTGCCAACAATCAACAAGGGTGATTGTGGGCGCCTACGGAAAGACAAGACAAGACAAGACGAGACATCCAAGTGTTGCAACATGTTGATCGTTATTGCTGTGTGGGGTGGGAAATGAAGAGAATATGTAACGTCGCGGCTGCCACAGATCTCAGTCCAACAACGAATGAAAACAACTGCACACATGATGAGTGAAATTAATCCACACGAGTTACAATACACGAATGCGTGGAACTTCACACAAATGAGTGAAAACTATATCAATGAGTGAAGCTACGCAGATGAGTGATGAGTGAAACGACAATGTTGTTGTTGTTGGTAAAGCATGTGACACGCCCAAATACACCAGTTTACGATTTTCAAGGCAGATCAGTTGTCTGACATGTTTTACGGTGCACGTGATGCTGCTGCTGCTGCTGCTGCTGCTACTGCTGCAAGATTACTGTCTTGGGCGGCTTAAGCTGGATCCTGCTGTCGGCTAGCGGCTTGAGCAGCTCTTAAGTTGGTTCGCTTCCCTGTGTTAAGGCCTAAGATCACTGTGTGTATACAGTTTACATGAAATAAAGGATTGCCACGTTCTCCAGGATAACAGCGGAAGTCCAGTGGACCCAGCCAGGGAAGAGTGTGGCAACGGATACGAGCTGTTGAAAGGGACGCAGCAGGTCCCAACCCAACTCTCGCAACCCTTAAAGTCTTTGAAGCCTTGCTGTCCTTCCCCAAAGCAGCCGGAGCCCGAAGCCACAGAGAGAGACAAGATGATCAGCACCAAGCAGGCTCGGTACCAAGCAGTGCACAGAGAGGAACAGGTGTGTGTGTGTGTGTGTGTGTGTGGGTGTGTGTGTGTGGGTGTGTTTGTGTGCGTGTGTGTGTGTGTTTGTATGAGTGTGTCAGTATGGAGAGGAGGCAGGGGTGAGGCGGTGTTGGTGGTGGTGTTAGTTGTATGATCTAAAAGTTCTTTTTCACAAAAGTCGCCATTCTAAAAGACCGCCGCCCTTTCTTCTCCACCCACCCCATCCTTTTTTTGCTTAAATCTGTATTCTTTCTCCAGGCATGTTTTATATTTTACGCGATACAGTATTTTCCTCCGCACATAAACTAGTCTTAAAGCTTGAAAACTAATTCAGGGACAAAGTCTCTTTGATTCCCTTAAGCCAGTGCATATTTTACCAAGATAACATGGGTTGGAATGATCTTTTCAGGTCTTTTAAAGGAAATATTTTATGTTCGTGTGTTTATGCATAAAGGTGATGTATGAAATGTTAATTGATTTTTTTTAAATTGCCTGTCACCAGGATGATGCGACGCAGCACGAAGTTCGACCTCAGCGTCAGGGCTGCCTGCAATGGCTGATCAACCTCGTGCGGCGGTTCTTCCAGCGCCTGCGTCGCATCTTCTGCTGTGGCGACGAGCCCAGGGAAAAGCCTGAGAGAAAGACCCTTACCGAGGACTCATTGGGCAAAGATGAGGCAGAAGCTGTGGAAGAAGGAGAAGGGGAGAGAGGAGGAGGAAAGGAAGGAATGACTGAAGAAGGAGGCAATGGCGGGGGAGGTAGGAAGCCTGCAAATGACCTCCCAGAACACGTCGGCAAGAAATGTGAGGATGAAGCAGTGGCGGCGAGCGCAGATTCCGCCCCCTCCCCTGCCAGATACGAGGAGATCGAGGACAGTGTGGTTAAGGCTGCTGCTGCAACGTCATCTCAAGAACCAGAAACTGCAGTGGCTGTTGTCGGTGTCTGTTCCGGCAAAACGTCCGCAGTCACCACTGAACCCTCACTTGGTGTTGTTGCAAAAGACATGCACGACTTTGCAGATGAAAGTGCCGAGAAGTCCAATTTCACTTCTCTCAATGCCCCAAGAAGACTAAGCATTGAAGCAGAAATCGCACCATCCAAAGACGAATCTGTGCAAAGGACTTACGCCGTGGCAACTGTCGAGAGCAAACCTGAAAAAGAAAAAGAACCAGATGCTGTACAACAGCCAGTAGAAATTGCTGAAGCTGATAAACAACAGACCGAAGCAGAACCAGTAGATTTAGAAGCACAAGAACCAGATGTTGTAGAACAACAAGGAGACCAAGCTGGGGCTGATAAACAGGCCGAGCCACAACCAGCAGCTGTGGAGGAACCATTGAAACCAGAATCAAGTGCTAGAGAAGAGTTAAAAGAACCGTCAGAGAGAGAGAAACCAGGCGTGTTCGGTATTTTTGTCGCAGACAGACAGGGCTCGGTGGAAGAGAAACCGCGTCCACCCGAATGGGGACCGACAACTCCAGAACCCGATAAAAGCGTCGTAAAGTTCCAACAAAAGTTTTGGGCTGTAGTGCCTGCTGACAGTTTGGCGGCGCAGGATAAGCCAGTCGGACTTGCTATTACTACCGAAGACGAAGGGAAGACACAAGAAACAGCTGCTAAAGCTGAGAATAACAATGACGCTTTCAGCCAGCGCAATGACGCCAACGGAAAACAGGCAGAATCTCCTGATGTTGAATCTTGTGACAAGGACAAAGAGGAGAATGAAGAAGCAGGTGAACCACTGCAGAATGGAGGCCAGAGTCCACCAAATGTTGACGCCAACGGTTTTGAAGGTGCGATTCAGAAGAACCAACAGGACGTGCTCAGACAAGAACTACAAGCAGAGAATGAACTTGCAGAACCACCAATAGTAATATCAGAAAATATGACAGAACCAACTTCAGCCACTGTTCAAGAGTCAGCAGAGCCAGAACCCTATGAAGAAGAACAACCTACAGATCAGACGCTAGGGGAGCCGGTCGGAGAACCAGTAGAGCCAGAGCCAATTGATGAGCGAGCACAGCCAGAGTCCGTTTCATTTCCAGAAACAATAGAACCAATAACAATGGTGGCTGAAGTAGTTGCAGAACTAGAACCGCCTGTGGAACAATTGAATACAGAAGCAGATGAAGAATCTGTTCAGGCGGAACCAGCTGAAGAACCTGTGACACCAGATGCAACTGCGGGCGAAAAATCAAAACTAGAACCAACACCATTTAAAGTAGAACCAGAACTTGCGGACACAGAGCCAGAACAAAAACCATCTGACGCAGAACCAGATCCAAAACCATCTGAAGAAGAACCAGAACCAAAACCAGCTTTAGCAGAACCAGCAGGAGAACCAGCTAAAACACAATCGACAGGAGAACCAGAACGGACGGAGGAGCCAGCTGAAGTAGAACCGGCAGAAGAATCAGCTAAGAAGGAATCAAACGAGGAACCTGCAGAACTAGAAACAAATCCAGCTTTAGCAGAACCAACAGGAGTACCAGCTGAAGCAGAACCGGCAGAAGAATCGGCAGAGGAACCGGAACAGCCAGAAACCGGCACAGCACCAGCTGCAGCAACGTCACCAACAGTTGCACCACCATCAGTTTCACCACCACCAGCTGCAGAAGTGGCGGTCCTCCGTGCACCGGATTGGTTCGACCCTACCTTAAACCCGTTCGACAATTGCGGTGTGACGGCGGACAGGATAAACCGTGCGAGCGTGTCCAAACTGAGGCGACGAGTCAGCTCGGAAGAAATCAAGGTGAGAAGTAGTATTCTTGCTTGCTGTTGATTTGTTGTTGTTTACGTTGGTGGTTTTAATGGCGGTGATGGTTAGTGTTGAGTGTGGGGATGGCGATGATGATGGTGTAGATTTAAGGAGGGTGGGGATGGTCGTGATTCCATTCATGTTCATGTCAACCAATTTTATTTCTGGACTGTTTCAGTTTCTCTACTCCGACCATCCGCTAGGCATCCTCAGTGAAAACAGAGACTTCTGATAACCTTTGTCCTCCCATGGGTCAAGGTCTATTTTTTTTCAAAGTCGATGCCGTTGGGATGATTTTGGGGGGTCGAGGTCTGACCAAATCTCTCCAGTGATGGATTGGATGGAATCCGGATTGGTTTCAGACTGAATGCAACAAACAAGGTCAAGGACATGTGAAGTTTATTTGAAAGTCAAAGGTCAGGATTGGCTAAATGTGGGCCTTGATAAAGGTCAAGGCTATGCGATTTTATTCTTTGAATTTTTGCAATAGTTTTGCTTTGCTTTGAGGCTTCAGGAAATGGAGACAAAAGATGGGGTTTCTTTTGTGTTTGTCAAAATGAATTGTTTTAATAAATATCCAACAGCATCGCCAAATACTGGTAGAAATAAATGTTTTTGTGTTAGATAGAAATGTTGTCACTTTCGGGCTGCTAATAAGCTTCTAGGGGCAGTCGGCCCCAAAGCGAGGCTGACCCCAATCGATCGTGTCAGAGGTGGTTGAGGGTATACAGGTTGGGCCTATAGGCAGCCTATTCCTGATATATCTCTGACACTCCCCTATCGTCAAGGTCGCCTGTTCAGTGGAAACTCGTGGCCTATTGAAAGTATAATAATTGTGGTAACAAAATGAAACACGCAGAATAGAGAATGTACTGAACTCTAAACTAATTTGTAATACACTAGACAAGTGCTGTTATATATTGGGTGTATAAATTTTTTCAATGGGTTTTTACTGTGGATGAGGGAGAGGGGAGGGGGGAGGAAATAAGTCAACTGGGGTAATTTGGTAAGCTTAGGTTGATAAAGTACTGATGTGTTCGGCTATATGTAATTCTTATTGTGTTCCTAATTGGATCGGCTGGTCGCCTTTCCAACAAAATAACGTGTAATGATTGAACTGTTTAACTGTTAATTTCATGAATGAATTGTATTTTTTTAAACTACTTTGCGAATTACTTGTTTTTTGAAAACATTTATATCCTTGTGTGCAAAATTATGCATTTAATGTTTAACGTTATTTGTCAAAAATACGTTGAATGGACATTTAGCCGTTAAGGTAACTTATTATTATTATTATTATTATTATTATTATTATTATTATTATTATTATTATTATTATTATTATTATTATTATTATTATGAACTTTATAATTCGTTATCCTTAAGGCCTCTCCTTTGGTGAAATGCCCCATCGACCTCTAATACCCCTCGTCCTGTCAATACGTGTTTTATCAACAAAGCACAGATTGGTTTCTTGTTTTTTTTTCTCCCGTAACAGCGTGGAGCGTTTGTTTCATTTCGTGTCTGGCAGTTAGATGGATTTGGTGTCTGACAGTTCATTGGATTTGGTGTCTGACAGTTCGTTGGATTTTGTGTCTGACGGTTGGATTTGAATAAACGAATATTATAATTATCTTGCAACAAATATTTGTGTTATTCTGTGTTTATGTTTGGTTCGGTTTCTGGTTTTGTAACCATCGTCGTCGTCGTCATCATCATCATCATCATCATCATCATCATCATCATCATCATCATCATCATCATCATCATCATCATCATCCTCTTCATCATCATCATCATAATCATCGTCACCTTCATCATCGTCATCATCATACAGGATGCTATCACGCGCTTTGTCTTCAATGGAACTCAAAGTGCGGCGATCTGAAGAGATCGCTATTCCAGAAGGCGGAAGATATATCGATGTTTATCCTCCTCCTCCTCCTCATCATCCTCCTCTTCATCATCATCATCATCATCATCATCATCATCATCATCGTCATCATCATAGAGGATGCTATCACGCGCTTGGTCTTCAATGGAACTCAAAGTGCGGCGATCTGAAGAGATCGCTATTTCAAAAGGCGGAAGATATATCGATGTTTATCCTCCTCCTCCTCCTCATCCTCTTCATCACCATCATCATAATCATCGTCACCGTCATCATCATAGAGGATGCTATCACGCGCTTGGTCTTCAATGGAACTCAAAGTGCGGCGATCTGAAGAGATCGCTATTTCAGAAGGCGGAAGATATATCGATGTTTATCCTCCTCCTCCTCCTCCTCATCCTCTTCATCACCATCATCATAATCATCGTCACCGTCATCATCATAGAGGATGCTATCACGCGCTTGGTCTTCAATGGAATTCAAAGTGCGGCGATCTGAAGAGATCGCTATTCCAGAAGGCGGAAGATATATCGATGTTTATCATCCTCCTCATCATCCTCCTCCTCATCACCATCATCATCATCGTCATCATTGTCATCATTATCATCGTCGTCATCATCATCTCCGTCATCGTTAGCCTCATCGCCGCTGTGACTTTTGTTGTTTTCTTGCTCTTTTATCTCGTCGTCCTTTATCGGCATCATTCTTTTCTTTCTTGCATAGATTAACGTCCCCGGACACATGGCGTATAGGGGACAACGTTACGTTTGGGGGTGGGTGGTGGTGGTGGTGATTGTTGGGGGGGAAGAAGGGGAGGGAGGAGGTAGTAATCTTATTTTTTTTCCTGTGGGACAACACTTGCAGTGAATTTGAAAAGGATCTGTGACACTGAAATTATTTGATCTTGGGGACCCTCTAATGCAGTTTACACTTGGCACGACCTCGGCTTTTGCAATTTGAGATCAGGATGAGGTGAGGGAGAGTAGAGATTTTTTGGTAAAAGGATGGCAGAAAGAAGCTGGATTTGAGTGAAGTAGAAAGAGGGAGGAGTCCATGTTTTAAAGCCGTATGTATGGGTCGCAAAATCATTTGTGTGCTTGTTTATTCATTTAATGTAAGGTTTATTCACAAATGTAAATTAGACACGTTATTAAGTTTTGAACACATTAACACACATTTTTTTTTAAATTTAAATACAATTGATTTAAGTGAATAAAAAAGGAAATATAACAACATAGTTATCTAACTAATAAACAAAAAGCACAACACAATAGTTATACTTATTTTTTATGCTACATTATGAGGTAAAAAGCAAAATGTTAAACAAACGAGCTTGTTCCAATCATCGCGGAAAATGTATTTAAAGTAATAATAATAATAATAATAATAATAATAATAATAATAATAATAATAATAATAATAATAATAATACGAACAATTATATTCCACCAAACCTGGACAAAAATAGGCTTCTGTAGGCGCATACCAATTTCGCAACATCCACACACGCCCATACCCACAAACACATACGCACACACTTACACGCAAGCACACACGCACACAAACACGCATATAATATTTTTTTAAATACCAAGGAAGAAAAAAAAAGAAATTAATCAAAATAGTCCGAGTGCGTGGTCACAGTGCTTTAAAAAAAAGTATTAATGAGGGGAAAAGAATGACAGGCTAAACTATGCAAGCGTACAATGTGTATGATATGTGTGTGCTTGCCAAGTAACCAACAAAGACGTTCAGCATAAAGGCATTTAGACACCAAGAGGAAGTTTATGATCATGTATTTATATGAGAGGAATAGGAGACTCTAACCTCAATTTTATATATACATTAGAGGTACTAAAGTACGTTTCCTATGCGTTCCTTATATCCATTAATAAAACGACCCTCTATAGTGGTTCCCTTTTCATACATTTCATACAACAAACAGCATTATTATTTTTCTTTTGTTTTGTTGGAGCAAATTTTAATTGTGAGCCCGACATGTTGGTGGTGGTGGCGGCGTTCCGACCACAGGCACATATTTTACAATATAAGGTCAAGGCGTCCATAATCCATTGATCTACAGGCGCTTGATACAACTGGTGGCGCACCCTCCTCTCCCCACAGGTTCTGGGCGCGGTAGCTTATGGGGCTACAGAGTGTGGCCGCCAGATGTAGTTGACGGTGAAGATATTCTTGTTGCGGCATTCCCACTCCTCCAGCCTGCTGTGGTACATATCGCTGGCCTGTTCTTGGGTGATGGAAGTCACGTTCTGATTGCGGGCGATCTGCAGGAAGATGTCGCTCTGCAACCGCAAAAAAATCGTCCCCTATACGCTTAATGTGTCCGGGGACGTAAATTTTACTCCAAAAAAAAAATTAAATAAAAAAAGAAAAGAAAAAAAGGCAGTCATGTAAAACTGTTGTAGTCTAGTAATGTTGTTTATTGTTGCAGTTCAGATTTTTAAAAAACAAACTTACTGTATGTTTGAGTGTTTATGCGTGAGAATAAAGTGGCCTAACAACTCTTGTACGCGAAGAGATTTTAAAATAAAATATTGAATTGACTTGGTAATACATAACAATCAGTAATGGTGTCGGATGCAGTAAGTCAAACATTTCCAAGAATACAAATTTGATTTCATTTCCTTTCCTTTTACTAATAGCGATCGACCTATCCTTATTTACTTCACACGTTTGAATTATAGGTGAGTATTTTGTTGTGTATGTAAGACAGCGTACATTGTGAGCGTGTATGTTGGCTACAGATCGCCACGCTTTGAGTCTGATTTAAGAGAAAGCCAAACCCACGTAAGCCTATCTAAACTAAACTATCAAATACGTTAAGCGTTGTCAACGTGTCACGCCCTGCCACGAAACAATGTGCCAAGAAGGCCAGATTTTTTAGTTATTATTACTTCATCGCAGCTGGGTAAAACATTCATTAACAATTTTTGTAACTTTCTAACTGGGCCATGTGAAACAACCGCCTACATAATGCACGAACAAAATAACCGAATATTAAATAAAAATATATTTAGCAATTAACTTCCGGTGTTTTTTTTTCGGGCACCCTAAACAGAACAAACGGAAGCTCATAAATTTGCATACGCAGTACTAGCAACACGTTATCTAAGCAAGAGGTCGATAAACAACACAAATATCAAGAACTTCCATTAAGCATTAGACTGTCGGCCATTTCTTTAGTGAGCAGATCAGTTCAGATCAGTATTTTGTTTTAGAAATTACCGTCTGTGCATTTATACAAAGTCAGCTTTAGACAAGGTGACTGAAAACGGAGTAAAACTCTAACAACCGGTGACGTCAAACGCTCGCTCTTGCACTTACGGAGGTCATGTGAAGCTCATCCTGGCTCGTGACGATTTGGTCCCACGTGTTGTCCGTTGCACGCACCAGATAACAGGCCTCTCCGTTCACGAACAGAACGAGGTTCTGAAAAACACATTTTGTTGCAATCAGACGATGCGCCATTAGGCAACACGTAGGAGGAACAACGAAGCTTAACGTCCTATTGCATCAGCGTTAAGGACGATCACCACGTCGCCACCCTGACAATAATGATTATCATCATCATATCAAAGATGAGATCCCACGGATCTTATTTTTAGGCAACACGTAGGTGGCTTTAGTTAGATTTTGTATCCGCAGCGCCTCGAGCAATTCCTCAGATGAACAGCGCCATATAAGAACGGTTCTATCTATCTATCTATCTATCTATCTATCTATCTATCTATCTATCTATCTATCTATCTATCTATCTATCTATCTATCTATCTATCTATCTATCTATCTATCTATCTATCTATCTATCTGTCTGTCTGTCTGTCTGTCTGTCTGTCTGTCTGTCTGTCTGTCTGTCTGTCTGTCTGTCTTGTCTGGTCTGGTCTGGTCTGGTCTGGTCTGGTCTGGTCTGGTCTGGTCTGGTCTGGTCTGGTCTGGTCTGGTCTGGTCTGGTCTGGTCTGGTCTGGTCTGGTCTGGTCTGGTCTGGTCTGGTCTGGTCTGGTCTGGTCTGGTCTATCTATCTATCTATCTATCTATCTATCTATCTATCTATCTATCTATCTATCTATCTATCTATCTATCTATCTATCTATCTATCTATCTATCTATCTATCTATCTATCTATCTATCTATCTATCTATCTATCTATCTATCTATCTATCTATCTATCTATCTATCTATCTATCTATCTATCTATCTATCTATCTATCTATCTATCTATCTATCTATCTATCTATCTATCTATCTATCTATCTATCTATCTATCTATCTATCTATCTATCTATCTATCTATCTATCTATCTATCTATCTATCTATCTATCTATCTATCTATCTATCTATCTATCTATCTATCTATCTATCTATCTATCTATCTATCTATCTATCTATCTATCTATCTATCTATCTATCTATCTATCTATCTATCTATCTATCTATCTATCTATCTATCTATCTATCTATCTATCTATCTATCTATCTATCTATCTATCTATCTATCTATCTATCTATCTATCTATCTATCTATCTATCTATCTAAACGATTAATTCAATTAAATCTTTTTATTTTAAACGTCTTGTTACAAAACCGCGAAAGATGTGTTATTTTCTGTAATTGGAAGTTATCATCCTATTTTATTATTTGTCATCCATGGCCGTTACATCCTATTTCGTTATTTGTCATCCATGGCCGTTACATCCTATTTCATTATTTGTCATCCATGGCCGTTACATCCTATTTCGTTATTTGTCACCCAAATGGATGTTGGCATCCTATTTCATTAATTGCCACCCATGTTGGGTGAAAGCAGCATATTTCATTATTTGTCAAACATGCGCGTCCTATTTTATTATTTGTCAAACATTTTGTATGTTAGCATTTTATTATTTGTCATCCATGAGGATACATTTTAGTAAGCCGTCTCTATATCAATTCTCTTCTCGGTAGCCGCTTTATCAGGCCAAACGTTTTGAAGGTGATCGCCAGCTTCTATCGCAGCTGTAAGCTTTACCAGGTTCTCAAATTCACACATTCACATTTTCGGTGCAAAGGATTTTTGAGGTAACTGATCAGGGCTGCTTCGATTTCTCTCCACGCTCGTTGGTCTCCAATTCTATTACTAATCAATCGGGTTGAATGCAGCTTAAACCTTGATACACTATTTCTAAACTATTTCACAACCTGAAGTATTTTTGTCTCCTTCGATACACTAGTTTGCACACTTATGATAAAGATGGCGACGATGGTGTTGGTAATGATGATGATGGTAATGATGATGATAATGATTGTGACGAACGGACGACCTAGCTCTGACGCTGGCTGCGCACAGTCATCTCTCCCACGCACGCCGGCTAATCCGTCTAAGCCCCGCCCCTCGGGAAATCGCTCTAAAAGCTCCCACACGCCAATTCTCGGTGTCAGACGCATGCCTTCAGCCTTCGAACACCCATCAGCCTGCCTCGGACACGTCCCATCACCCGGTGTCCATTGAGCCTCGGCAGTACTCTTGGGATTCGACCCGTTCTTAGTCAAGGTAAGAGAGGAAATTTACTTTATATCATCTAGCATTCCCATCACCCGTCGATCGCCCAACATGTTCGTATGTCCTGTAGATATGTACGTTCGTGTTTGTGGTTTTGTCTTGATGTGTTGCTGTGATATGTATTTATTCCTTGTATATATTATCTGCCTTGATTATTACACATGCCATGTTTGAATTTATACTTGTATGCTCCCTGTTAGCCCCGTGTATAAATCTCCCATACCATGCTGTCCCACCACATAGATTAAAGTCCCCCAGTACAGCCCCTTGCCTACAACCCCCATTGTCCTGTATTTACCCCATTCGCTTCTCCCATGTTCCCACTGTATAAATATCTGCCCCTGTTGTCCGCCACCCCATCTTAAGGCGCCGAAGTTATCACATATTAGCGGCTGCCAGTAAACTCCACAATAGCCCCATAACCCTGGTTGCAATTGTTGGACTGTTGGTACGAACCGGTCAACCCTTGGCCGGTCCGACCAAGTTTGAAAATCTGATGGGCACGCGTGCAAACAGGCGCTGCACCCAGGATATATGTACATAGTTGATTTGGAGTCTGTACTACTTTACAGACGGGCTCCTATCAGGGCGACTATACCGGCCCTGCCAGCTGTAAGACGCCAGACCCGCTGCGGGCGACCCTGACAACCCAGGGCGTCAATGTGAAGCGTACCTCCCAAGTTTCGCCAATCAGCCAGCCACGTAGGCTGAAACGCACCCCTGTATCGCCACTGGAAATTGCACCATCAAGCCATTATCTAAGGAGGTGACCTAGTGCCCCTCATTGGCTACCAAGCTAACTTCGAGAACTCTTTGAATCGCCGCCCATCCAGAAGCCTGAGACAACCACCGCCCTACGCAAAACGAAGCTAAGTTCCTATCCAACGAGCACCACAATTCGAAGACATTCTGGCTAAGCCACCCCGAACAATCCAGATATCCCCCTGCTCAGTGATGAAATCAGTCCTCAATCGCCCTAGCATTCCCAAAGCCGCCCACCCAGAATATCTCCAAGATACTCCGAACTATTATTGACAATATTCAGTGACTCATCCTTTAGATTATCCAACTCAGACGACCTACTTCCACTTAATAAAATTGACTAGTTATAAACTGTATCAACTGGACTCCCCCTTGTTTGAATTTCTTCCTAGTTTAGCCTACCTTCTTCTCGTCTGGCCTTTTGACTGTCTCTCATTCTTTAGTAACCCCCAGCCTTATTCTCTTGAATGTCATCGCAACGTTGGCCTATACAAGGGAGGCAACACAGTGCGAGGGAATAAGCGCTAATCCTCATCCCCCAACCCCTTTCTTTGTGACAATGATGATGGGGTAATGGTGATGATGATGATGATGATGATGATGATGATGATGATGATGATGACGACGATGGTGTTGGTAATGATGATGATGGTAATGATGATGATGATGATGATGATATATCATAGGTGTTAGATGAAGGAGAAGATGCAATACATACATGTCTGTCGTCATATTCCACTCTGAAGCCATGCAGCTCATCGACGACAAAGCCGTTGCTATTAAACTGAGCCTGCCAATCAATCAAACGGTCAACCAATCAATCAAACAGTCAAACAATGGTTATAACAAATTAAACTAAAGCTCAACGCCTTTAATGACCACTCCAAACACTTGATCTTTAGCAAGCGCAGCTGATTCACTGAGGAGCTGAGAACACAGCGAAATGGCCATCTGTATAATACTATTAATATAATAATAACAATAATACTGGATGCTATATAGGCGCCTTTCCCCAAATCAATCAGCTCAAAGCGCGGTGATCTGTACCCACATACACGCTCACCTGTCTCATCCACCCTCACACACACACAACAAATACACATCCATCACTCAAACTGTCTCGTACCTAAGTCACATACGTTTGCCACTTGCGGGAATCCAACCCGCGACCTTCGGCATAGGAAACCGGCGACTAATCCACTGCGCCTCGTGGCGCAGTATCACAAATATAAACATAGGAGAGACAATCACAACCTAAAGTAATTTTGACTCTCTTGTTCAGCGGTCGCTCTTCATTATAACCCAGTTAAAAAGCCAATAACAATTATCTCTGGGATGGGTTACACACGTCTGCCACATCGCCAATGGTATATGTAAACGTTAAACTTCAAATTTCTCTCAAAAAGCCAACTCAATTACAAATATTAATTAGTAATAGTCCGCTTTTAAATAAAGTGACATCCTTTGACCTGTAGTCTTAAAACGCTATCAAGCAATGGAACGCTAAGCGCTGCCATCGTACAAAGAGAGAAAAATTCCGTCCGCGCACTAATTAAATCGCAATAATAACTTATAAGGAAAACGTCCGCATTCCCTTCACTTCCTCCTTCCCTACCCCCTTCCAAGAATGTTATTGCGTAATTTCATTCAAACACCAGCAAAAATAACAACAGCAGCAGTAACAGCAGCAGTGGCAGCATCAACAGCAAGAATAACATGAAATATAGATCTTTTTTTTAAAATCTGCAATATGTTGTCAATCAATCTGCAATATGTTGTCGATCAGTCAAATGTCCAGTCATCAACCAAGCCCGATAAACCAGTACTCACACACTCAGTGACTCGATCAAGCACCCATCGCACCACCAAATGAACAAACGATAAGGTTAAATGTTAAATAATTACCCTTTTAGATCTTGGAGTAGCCATGTTGGAGCAGATATATTGTTTGTTTCTGTGTCTAGACTCAGATTTTGAAAACATAATTTGAGCTTTCAAATAAACCTACTCAATGGAATTTTTAGTATATCAATCGTGGAATGGACTGTTAGTTAAGCTACTATAAAGCAATGGTTAACCAATCAACCACTTACCCACACGAAGGTGATAGCAGCAGCCAACAAAACGAATTTAAACATGTTCAAAAGTTGTGTCTGCTTGGAACGGCACAAAATTCAAAACTAGTGAAGTCTTCAGCAGTCTTCCGACTTTTATACAGGATGTTTTGGGTACAGCCCCAAAGCGTAACGTTTTAATAATATTTGTATAGGCATATGTCTCAGTGTGTGTGTGTGCGTACGCGAGTGAGCGCGCGCGTGTGTGTATGTGTGTGTGTTTTAATTGGACAAAAAGGTATATTGTATGTACATAGTTACATATAACTTAACACGCCCATTCATTTTTTAAACAGTTCAAAACAACATCTGAACCGTAACACAAAAATGTGTCCATAGTAAGTCGGGCAAATGCCATTTTAAGATGGCTGAATTAGGTGCCGGAAATAATCGACATGTCAGTTGTTTGTTGGAGGAGGAGGAGGAGGAGGAGGAGAAGAAGAAGAAGAAGAAGAAGAAGAAGTAGTAGTAGTAGTAGTAGTAGTAGTAGTAGTAGTAGTAGTAGTAGTAGTAGTAGGAGGAGGAGGAGGAGGAGGAGGAGGAAGAGGAGGAAGAGGAGAAGAAGAAGAAGAAGAAGAAGAAGAAGAAGAAGAAGAAGAAGAAGAAGAAGAAGAAGAAGAAGAAGAAGAAGAAGAAGAAGAAGAAGAAGGGCAACAGCAACAGAAACCACAAAGCTAAACAACAACAACAATAACAACAACAACAAGAAGATGAAAAACAAAAATACCACGATAAAGACGAAAGTTGAAATGGATTTAAAAAAGAATTATTTATGTTTCTTCAAGATAATTTGCTTTGGTTTTGCAAAGGTATACCAAATTAAAATGCCTATTTAAATATTGCCATTCCACATTTTTCTAGTTGCTGTCAAGTAATGTTTCCTTAATTATTAAAAAAAAAGAACTTGCATCAGAAACCAGGTTTTCTGCTGAATAATCATCTCGCAATATTTCAAACAATATATAATTTTTAGTCTTGATCCGATACGACGGTTAATTCTAAAAAAGAAGAAAAAAAAACAAGTGCTGTATTCTAATGGATGCAGAGTTTCCTCGCCTGCTCTCTCTTTCTCTCTCTCTCTCTCTCTCTCTCTCTCTCTCTCTCTCTCTCTCTCTCTCTCTCTCTCTCTCTCTCGCTCTCTTTCTCTCTCTCTGTCTCTCTCTCTCCCTCTCTCTCTCTCACACACACAATACACACACACAAACACACTAACTAACTAACAAACTAAATATTAATTAAAAAAGGGGGCATTAATTTTAAAAGATATCCCACCAATAGTTTCAGAAAAAAAAGTGCGAAAAATACATAACTTCATGAAAATAATAATATTAAGTCACCACGATGACTTCACTGGATATACATTAGCTAAAGTTTTGATTAAGGCTCAACGCACCTGTACACTCTCATTGCATACAAAGTTTAAAGGAAATGTAAACAAATTTTTTTTTTCAGGTGACGTCGTCATGATTATTTCACTCTATCGCATAATTTTGGTTTTACGCTGAATGCATAGGTAAAGTCTAAGTATGTACCAAATTTAAACCAAACCCCTCCAATAGTTTGGAGGAAAATAGGATTAGAAGAAACAAACCAATTTATGGCGTCTCATGATGACGTCACACGATGACGTCACTCAATAGACCATAGTCTTGCTTAAGGATCCAGGCATCTGAACAATCTAATTGCTTACGAAGTATTAAAAAAATGTCTTTTAAAAATTACGTGCGATGATTTCCTCGCTCAATTTGCATAATTTTGGTTTTACCTTAGAGGCACAGTGAAAGTCTGAGTACATACCAAACTTGAACCAAAGCCCTTCAGTAGTTTGAGAAAAAAATAGGATTATAAAAAAAAACACTACAAATTATGACATCACCATATTGACTTCACCCAACATGCATAATGTTTTTGTCATCTAGTAGGGTTCATTATTTCCTAACTAAATACAGGGGTTCCTCGAGTTACGACGTTGATCCGTTCGTTGGACGTGTCGTAACCCGATTTCATCGTAAGTCGGAATACTTTTATTTGATGCACTACCATCAGAAGACTTTGACTTACGTTTGGGAGCCATAACCAAGCGCAAAAAACAATAAAACACGTGAGCGGCGTAAACAACCAAAATGGCGTATGTACAGTGACTGAGCGTATAAAGCGACACCAGCAGTAGGAAGCGACGCCGTCTTCCTCGCCGTATAACCACAACAAAGCGTATTCTTCCGCGGCTCGCCAGGAACTAGCTCCCGTTTGTTTACGTCGCTTACGACGCTAAACCGCGTAAGACGGAACGACGCGTAATATTATTAGACTATATTTTTATGGGGAGGAGCGTCGTAACCACGAAACAACGTAAGTCGAGACCGGCTTTACCCGAGGACGTACTGTACCAAGTTTGAAAGAAGTCCGTCCATTACTTTCAGAGAAAAGTGCGAAAATGTCACCGCCGGACGGACGAACGCTGGATGGAGGACGTCCAAAGACAAAAAAAAAACAGTAGTTTTTGAGCTTTAAAACTCAGGACCTAAAACCCCCACCCTTCTGGCTTAATGATGTTCGTAGGTCACGGGTTGTGTTGTGTTGTTTGCAAAATGCTGCAGTTATCCTTGACGTTGATGCTGGCTACATAAGGGCGAAACTTTGACAGGATTATCTCTCCCGTCCAGACATAGCTGATTAGAACTTCTTCTTCTTCTTCCAGCAAACACCCAGGATCAATAGGCTGATCGTTGCTAGTGTTACAGGTGACAGGGGAGAAGGGACCTAATGTGTGCGGGGTGTATTTATGTAGCCGGCACGTAACAGGCCAAGCACGTTAAATCGGCTCATTGTTTGACAACAGGTCAGTTTGCGGTGTGGCGAGTGCCAGTTGAAAGTAGTTCACATTGAACAACTGCGAGTCATTCTTTTCTACATAAAATCGGGATTTTTTTTGGGTGGAGAAATCTTTTCCACTGTCAAATCAGTAAAAAGGTGGAGCTCAGAACTGATAACGAAAGATCGTACTTGTACAGGTACGATAAGAAACACTGGTACACAGTACACAATGACCTCAAAAACAGTAGAAGAGGAAAGAGAAGAAAACAGTTTTAAAACATTACAATGGGCTAAAATGCCATCTTTATCTTAAGAGATAGGACCAATGTCCTTAGACTAAAGGAAAACTCTGAATAACTAATAACTATTAATAGAGGCAATGCTAGTTAAAAACGAAAACATCCTAATACTAGAATGCAGATAAAACAGCGCAGTTCAATGGTTTAATTTTAATGCACAATATTTATTAATTTAAATGCTATTTCTAGACTGACACAAAGGAACAGTAATGCCATTTTGTTCTATTTTAAATACATTCTGTGCTAGAATATTTCGTTGGGTTTTTACTATTAAATTAATCTTAAACCTCCCCTGGCAGTGGGATTTATAAAAAAATGTATTGTGAAATAGCTCTTTTCCAGCTTAAGGTCTGCTCAGGGCTCAGGCCTATACAGGATTAAACTCAAGCCGCACGACGCACCCGTTTCCTGCCTGAGGCGCACTGCCTGGCGTCCCAGACAACTGAGTACCATCTTGAGCGACTGGGAACAGGGGTAAAACAGACCTAGTGCTTTGCTGAGTTTACTTATGTAGCTGGCACACGAGCGTCAGGATCCCTAAAGATCGTGCGATGGTTTGCGTCCGTCCACAGACTAGACCTCAATTAATACTCTCCCCCCAAGGAAGTAGGAGGCGATTGTCTGTGCACGCTTCCAGGTCGTCAACTCTAAAATTTTGAACCACTGCTTTCAGTGTAAAGTTGTTGCTCAACATTTAATTCTTCAATTGTTTTGCCGTTGCTTTTATCTTTGAGCCATCGCGCCCCCACTGGAGAGTGCATCCAGCATCTCAATCAGCTGGCGGCGACAAGAGGTCAAGAATATCATATTATGAGTGTCACAACTTGTGTTTTTGAAAAAAGGTGAGAGCCAGCGAATTTCGTGTACTAGTAGAATCGGTCTTACTAACCTACAATAGAGGTAGCGACATCATTGCACAAACCAAACAAACAGGAAGTCGTAGTGGTCACGTAGTTTCTAAAACTCAGTACCAGCGCATACACCAACTCTAGATTAATGTTTTCCTGGTCGGGAAAGTCTGTAACAGATGACGCGTCGTGTTAAAAAACGCTTAAACACAGTTATCTGCTCATCTGTGTCTGGAAAGGAAAAAAAAAGAGGTAATTTGTTAACCAAGGGGTCAAATTCGGCGGGTTGCCTTTAGTCTCAGCCCAAAACAACAACTGACGACCTCATTCCCCGGCATTGATGACGTAAACAAAGACATAGACGGAAATGACGCAGATGAGCGCGCTGATGACGGCCAAGAGGATCCATCCATAATCCATGGTATCCTCTGTGTTCTTGGGAGGGACGTAGTCAGGAGTGAAGAGTGGGGCGGGAGGTGGACCCTTGGGCAGTTCAGGGGCAGCATGGCCATCTCTCTCTGTGTCCTTTTCGGTGAAAATTGCCTCATCGCTGTGCGAGACTTTTCCTTGGAGCTTCTTGTTGTTGTTGTTGTTGTTCGTCCTCTTGTAGGGTAGGATTCCTGCGAGCTGCAAATAATAATAATAATAATAATAATAATAATAATAATAATAATAATATTAATAATAATAATAATAATAATAATAATAATAATAATAATATTAATAATAATAATAATAATAATAATAATAATAATAATAATAATAATAATAATAATAATAATAATAATAATGTATGATGCCATTTCCTCATGTTTCGCGAAAATGGCAAATAAAAGGACCCGGACATTTTTGCTATAGTGCAGCCGACTACTACTACTACAGACTACTACTACTACTTTTACTACTACTACTAATACTACTACTACTACTACTACTACTACTACTACTATTTATTTATATATTTTAATTTTCTTATACAGAGCTTTAGCAGTTCAAGATCTGCTCAGGTCGCTGGCCGTTACAGGATCTAACTCAAGCCGCATGAGGCGCCAATTACTACTATTGTAAATAACATTACATTACATAATTGTTGCTTTAGGTCCAGCGGACTCTTCCGAGCCAAATCAGGACCGGACAACCCCCAATCCGCATAAAAGATCTGCTGAAACAACCCTAGTGGGAAAACTGAATGCCCTCCACCAGCCAGTCACTTTACAATAAAGACATCCCACGCAGGGGACGGCTGAGGCTTCACCCCAACTTATCGAACTCCCGTTTACAAAAACAAAATAGAATACAAACATCATTATAAATTATCAACAAAACACATACATATAAAATGCCTACATTGCTCAATAATAACATCATAGGAAGCCCTAGTGACCACCTGGCAGAAAGCGTCCAATATTCCCAAGCTGATCCAACAGACCTCATACACAAACAAGGAGTCTTGTCCCGGAAGAGTTTTCAAGAAAAAAGGTAGGAGACTGGGCTAGCGAAGAAGACGATAGAATAGCAGATTGATAGAACAGAGCAGGAATGAGAAAGAGCAAATGAGAAAGACAGCGACAGTGGGAATTTAAAGCACTAAATTTCCAGAAAGTGGGGATACTATTTATACTGAAACCCCCGGCACCCCAACGGGGGTACTATTGTAAATAGTAGTAGTAGTAGTAGTAGTAGTAGTAGTAGTAGTAGTAGTAGTAGTAGTAGTAGTAGTAGTAGTATATTTATTTATTTATTTATTTACTTATTTATTTTTTTTAATTTAACGTCTATTCACATTTGTAATATTACAGCGTCTCGACATAGTTGCAGTGGCATGAGAAGAAAAATAGCGTTCTCGACGGCACGTCACTTCCTGTCCCTGTCACGTGACACAGGTTTTTGTATCGCTTATATCGCGTATTTTCTAATGTAATGAAAAGCCAAGTTTTTATCTTTAAAAACTAATGTTAGCATTAAATTCTACGTATTCTAATTGTTTAAGGCAAGTCTTTCGTTTCTTTATATCTTATATAGTTTTGCTATAAAATTAATAAAAACGACGCCTACTGCTCACGACTAAGAAGTCGCCCTTAAATATCTTTCTACAACCACACTTTAAAAACAATTGTTTTTTCCTACGCCTGTGTTACGTCATACCTTGTAACTATAGGTCTTTCATCATCTTTAATGTTCTTAAAAGTGCGTGACACGAATTTACCACAAATGAGGTAGTTCTTCTTTTTATGTCAACCCTAGATGATCACCACGTGTTTGAATTCCGCTGTCGAAGATCGGAATAGAAAAGAATAATAGAATCCATCAATATTAATGGCAGCGCCACACAAAGGTAAGTTTTAAAAAAAATCTGTTTAAAAAATAAATTAACAAAAAAAAAAACACACAAAAAACCTAACCTTACTGTCAAAAACTTGACAGAAGAAAACTTGTTTCTGCACTTTCATGTGTTCTAGAACACCAACTGATCCTTCAGTTGATCCGCAAGCTCAGAGCTCACATCATCAAAAGAAATTGATGCTCTTCCTAAACGGAAACACTCTTTTAGTTGATTTTTAAATCCAAGCTTCCTCCATTGACACTTTCACTAACACAAAGCCGGTTTGTTTTTATCATCGAAACAGGCATTTGATTACTTTTTCAGAGCTCTGGTTGTGATAATTTCACGTCCAAGACCGGAAGTCACCCAAACAGTAGTAGTAATTGTAGTACGAAGCTCTGAAGTAGTAGTAGTAGTAGTAGTAGTAGTAGTAAGCTTAGTAGTAGTAGTCCGAAGCTCTGAAAGTAGTAGTAGTAGTAGTAGTAGTAGTAGTAGTAGTAGTAGTAGTAGTAGTAGTAGTAGTAGTAGTAGTAGTAGTAGTAGTAGTAGTAGTAGTAGTCAGAAACCCTGATAGTCCACCACATACATGCCAACCAACCTGCATAGCCTCCAGGCTCTTGGCGACTTCTGGCAGTTTTCTCAGAGGTTGCTTAGGCCGGGGTGCCTTTTCGGGCAGTCCTGCGGGCAGTAGCCTGACTCCCGTGCAAGGCCAGTGTGAGGTCATCCTGAGATCACGGTAGGCTTTCTTCTTTATCCGCAACGACGCCCTATCAGCCCAGGCCGCAGGTCCCATGCACACTAGCACAACGAACCGCCATCTCTCAGAGTGGGACCTGAGTCAAGGGAGCATTTCACAGTTAACATGGCGAGTCAGGCAATACGGGTATGACCTTATAAAATAAAACAGAGAATAATCTAAACTTAAAACATTTCAGGCAATTCACAAACTCTCGCATATCGTCATACATGGACAAGAAATATTCGTCCACCTTGATAATTTCTCAAAATATAGTCATACAGTGGAAATAATCATAAGTTTCAAAAGACATTTGGGAATATGCAGATCTGACGGCGTAAGGTACTCCGTGTGTACGAAGAAGAAGAAGAAGAAGAAGGTGAAGCAAGAAGATGAAGAAGGGCAGGAAGAGGGTAGCAGCAGCAGCAGCAGCAACAACAACAACAACAACAACAACAACAACAACAACAACAACAACAACAACAACAACAACAACAACTACTACTATCACGATCATCAAGACCACCACCAACATCAGTTAACATTCAGTGGTCAGGTTTTGATTTGTTTCAGTCCTCACCTTCCCTTGATGGGGCGAACGTTGTTGTGCACGAGGCGAGAATCCCACAGCAGCAGACCTCCCTTGGGCACCGCAATGCGCCTGCGCAGACACCCTTGCTCCCGGAACCACTTGACATGGCTCTCATCCAGCCTGAAGCTGTCCCCTGCCGCGATGGAGGTCGCCTGGTCCTGGGGGTGCTCTTTCCAGAACTTCTGGAACGCCTGGTGAGACCCTTCCATGCACTGAAATACAAGACAACGGACTAGATTAATACAACCCATTGCATGGTATCGTCCATCATCACGCTCATTTCCTAGAGTGATGAGAGCCAGAAACAAAATCGCACACGGCAAAGTACTAAGCGAGCTCCTACTTCTGCTGTGCGGCGACTGCATTTTCGCTGAGAATGCAACCCGAAATCGTAATCATCGGCCTGTCACCACAACCATTCCATTCCATTCCATTGGTTACATTTATAGACCCCAACACCTAGCATATAGGGGACTACGCCACAACCAGTTCGAACAGTAGGGTTAGGTAAATTAAAGTCCCCGAACACAATGCAGTATAGGGGAGTAGCCACAACCATCAACTTCTTCCTCCTTTTATACTGACCTCAAAGACCCAATCGTCCATGTTGGCGGATTCGAGATAGACAGCTCCCTGGTAAGCATGAAGGCCTTCCCGCCCCGCGCCTTGGTCCAGGTGCAGCCACAACTTGTCATTGGAATGGAACTCCTCCTCACCTTGCTCTGGGGGTCTGTAGGGTAACAGACATGACGTATTGCGTAGAAAAAGAAACTAAAAACTCGGTTGTCCCCTTGAAGATTTCGCGTCAAAGTTCACAGTATCACACTGCATTATACTTTGAATGTAAAGGTTCTTTGAGAACTACAACACTGAGTTGTTAGTTATTTGTGCTTCTAAGATCGTCCAGTGCTTGGAAACGCCTAACCTCTTCTACATCAGATTTTACACTAGAAATTTTAGCACTGATGTTAACCAGCAGTGTACACTGACATTACGAACGAGCGTGGGTTACTTTCTCGTAGTAGAAGGAAGGGAGGTGGAGGAGGGGGGGGGGGGTGAAAGGGGCGTGCCCGAAATAATTAACTTAGGTATGAGGCTTATCAAATCACATATTCCTCCGGATGAGAATATAAACCGAGGTCTAGTCTGTGTATGCATGCATTTCACCGTACGACAGGTCTCGACCTCAGCACTTACGCAAGGTGCGTGCGGCGCGTCCGAACGACGATAGACACAGCCCTATATTTGTATGCATCGAGGCGCTGGCAGTACAACACAAGGGCATCAACTCGCGCCAACATTTCGATTTACATGTCAGCCTTTGTTGTTGACACCAAACGTGAATCTCGGACTAGAGAGAGACTTTAAACATATGGAAAGTACATAGAGAAGCGCGCTTCAGACGAAAGCAGCAAGACGTCTGCTGCTTGTGTTTTCTGACGTATGGGTGGAAAGCGCAAGACGCTGACGCAATGTGTGCATCAGTCTTAAAAGAGCTTGACCCTCAGGTCCTAGAAAGGTGCATAGCCGCTACATAAGTAAACTCAGCAAAACATTATGACCATTTTTTCCCTGTCCCCGGTCGCTCAGGATTGTCCTCAATACACCCAGCATGTACTATACGTCCCGTTCTCCCCTGTCCTGGGTGGCGCTGCTCTTGCATCTGCCGCGTTTTCGTTGAGAAGGCAGCCCGAATGCCGCCATTCGGGATGATAGATAAACTCCAAAAATCCAAATTTGAGAACAAAATACTACATTCTTTCTCGTTCCCTGAGAAGCAACGTCCTACAATATGTAGGGGGGCCCGACAAAGTAAAGGTAGGTTTTATATATCGTTTACTTCGGTTTTTTATTGCCACGAATATTCTCATTTCATCCCTTGCCAAACATCTGTGTAATTTATTGCTGCAACCTCTTAGCCACAGACTGTCAAGAAGCTACGCGAAGAAAAGTAGGCCTATTGCACGTGAAAAAACATAAAACAGAATCAACAGTTTGTAAGATGCTTCAAATTCTTTGTCTTTGTTAAAAATAAATAGTTAAATAATAAAAACTAAAGCGACATATATATATCTGATCATTAGCTTTAAACGTATTATGAATTTTCATCCACCTATATAGTCTAATTAAATATTCAACAACGTAGAACGTAATGGGAAATAACTCCTTGCGGATTCACGATCGCTAAAAATGATTGATTTCGAATACGATACGCTACACTTAACTTGTTAAAATATTGTTCCTGTTCGTTTCCATAAAGTTGGCGCCCTTATTTCTATAACAGAAGTACCCGTAGTCACAATTTTATAGGATATAGGCTGGTAGTGTGCACGTGTTAAGTTATAACTTGTCATACCGGCAATATCCATTATATACTCCCCTCGATATTATTAATTACATATAGTTCCGATGGAAAGAGTGTATTTATATTGTATGTATTATACTCTATTATATAGTCACTATATAAATACATTCTTCCGTCGGGAAAATGTAACTAATCATATCAAGGGGAGTATATCTGTATATGGTCATGATACCAACCTGCCTATGGCCACGGCATCAATGCTTGATAACAGCTCCTTCGTGCCCCACAACTCCTCAAACACCGGCTTTGCCTTCAGCCGAACACTCCAGCTAGGAGCCAGGTGCCCTATGCTGTACCTGAAATATTACAGAATTATCATGTCGTCATCGTCATCAGCCTCATCCTCACTCTGTCCTTCTCTTACCTTATTCATCTCTCTGTTCTACAGCAGTAGGAAGATATGCAGCATAATATGCATCAACGTCGTCGTCGTCATCATCATCATCATCATCATCATCATTACCGTAAGGAGCTGCAATATTCATCATCATCATCATCATCATCATCATCATCATCATCATCATCATCATCATCATCATCATCATCATCATCAACAACAACAACAACAATAACAACAACAACGGTGTTGATGTTGGCAGCAGCAAACAGTTGAATCAACACCCTCGTCGTCTTCCACATCATCATTATCCTCCCCCCCCACCCCCACCCCCCCTCGTGGGGGTGCCGGGGGTTTCAGTATAAATAGTATCCCGACTTTTTGGACATTAAATTTTAGTGCTTTAAATTCCCACTGTCGCTGTCTTTCTCCTTTGTTTTTTCTCATTCCTACTCTGTTCTATCAATCTACTATACAATCTTCCCTAGACCAGTCACCTACCTTTTTGCTTGAAAATTCTTTGGGACAACACTCCTCATTTGTGTGTGAGGTCTGTTGTATCAGCTTGGGAATATTGGACACTTTCTGCCAAATGGTCACTGGGGCTTCCTATGATGTTATTATTTGGCAATGTTTATATGGATGTGTTTTGTTGATATTTTATTATGATGTTTGTATCCTATTTTGTTTTCGTAAACGGGGGTTCGATAAATTAGAGTATATATAGCCTCAGCGTCCCCTGCGTGGGATGTCTTTATTGTAAAGTGACCGGCCTGTGGAGTTTTTTCAGTGTTACCACTAGGGTTGTTCCAGCAGATCTTTTATGCGGATCAGGGGTGGGTCCTCTTTCAGCGAAGTTGTGGTCTTGATTTTTGTTACACTCATTCGATGGTGGTGTTTTCTATCAGTAGTAGATTCAGCCCCAATGCGTGAATTCTCCTGATGAGTGTAATCTCTGATTCGTTTATCCACGCAACCCGTCCAATCAGCATACAAGTTACTGATTCTTCGTATGAAGTTTTCCACTTTTATTCAGCACACATCAACAACTGCATACAATCGCTTTTCACACTTTTACAACAACACTCTCCAATTCTCAACTTTGAACTTTCCACTTTTTACAACTTTCTCAACTGTAATACAACAGCTCTCTCTACCGTCAACTTTCTCTAAAAAACCACCTTTTGAAACAGTGCGGCACTATATATATATACACTCTCTCTAAACTCCAGAAGGAGCGAGAATACCCCTCACGTGACACAACTCAACCAATCAGAAGTAATTTCATCATCACTGTCTCACGTCATACAACCCTATTTGGAATGGAAGCTTCCATGGTTACAACGAGAACTATCCATACGCTTCGATCGATAGTAAACAACCAATTCTCGAAAATTCTCAAATAATATCGAGCAATTAAAAACACCAACGTTATACAAAGCTTCTTCTAATATCAACGCAAAATCAAATCAAAGATAAATACACTCTATTACTGCATGCGTTGCAAAATAAAACGAACAGATCTATCGCGCGCGTCACACACGCAAGCCTGCCATTGCACGCGCTTCACACATAACACCGTGCGCACTTCACACGCACCATCATGCGCGTTTCAACGTAACAATTTTGTGGTCCTGATTCGGCTCCTTGCAGTTCGCTGGACCCTTTAAGCAATGAATAACTAACTATCATCATCATCATCATCATCATCATCATCATCATCATCATCATCATCATCATCATCATCATCATTGTCGTCGTCATCATCATTAACAACAACAGCAACATCATCATAACCCTCAACTGACCTTTGAATAATGGAGTTCTTGCAGTGCGGGAAGACGCCAGGAGGAAAATTGCGCTCCACCCAGTCGATGTAGTCTTGGATGTAAAGCTGACATTCCTCCTCGCTAAGCACGTCCTTCACCACTGAGTACCCGTTCTCAGCAAGCTCTGCGCGATGCTTACTGGTCAGTGTGCTTGTCATCATGCTGCAACTACTATTCTTGGCGTTGTTGTTACCCTTAGCGGTTGTTGCCGAGATGTTATTGTTGAAGTCGTTGTTGTTGATGATGTTGTTGTTCTTGCCGTCGGTGGTGGTGGTAGCGGTCTTGTTGTTGGATAGTAGGCCCTATATGGTGTAGGCGTCAAAGTCCGTGTGGCTGACTCGGGGGTGTTAGTGTTAGAGTTGATGGTGCGCGTTGCTATTGTATTGTTGTTGATGGTGTCTTTGCTGTTGTTGCTGCTGGCGATGGTGCTGCTGATGGTGGTAGTGGTGGTTGTAGCGATAGTGCCGATATTACAACAACAATAACAACAACAACAACAACAAAATCTTGAGCGTCAAGAACAACCTCACACTCTCCACAAATCTTCAAAACACTTCGCCGAAAATATAAAATTGCCTGCACATGCAGGTTCTAAATCCTCAAGCAAAACTTGTGCGCTGGCTCGACAGTTATACACCACGTTATAATAACCTTGTGTGTCTGCGATATGCAACAAACCTGTAGCTGTGGGCTCTAAATGGAATTAACCCTATGTACACCCAGGTCTGTGTTCCTCCAGGCCGGTCACAAACATAATTATTTACGTGAAAACAATCCAGATACAAGATACATGATACAACATGATTTATTGTTCCCAGTTTTACACCAAGGAAATTTGACAAATGCGAGTCAGCGAAGGTCTAGAGGGATATAGTCCTGATGGAACACAGATCTAGAGTTGGAGGAACATAGACTTTGAGTTATGGGAGCAAAGACCTAGGGGAACATACCCCTGTGGGTTCGTAGGACTGCTGGAACAGAGCACTAGACTCAAATACTCAATTTTATTGTTTTTTTGCTACAAGCAATTAACATTAAAACGTTACAAAAAACAATAAGCAATACGACTTTCAACACAAAATGAACACAAGAACGGATCAAGGTTGCAATAAACTATGGGAGGCGAGATATAGCAAACGCGAGCGCATTTGCTATATTCCGCTCCATACACGTAAAAATTATACCCGGAAAAGAATGTGTCTGTGAAAGAATTTGAGACGTGCACAAATTAAATATTTCTTGCATTTATTATTAACATCAATCTCTAAACTCACAGATGATATTATTATAGGCTACTCAGTGACAAAGCCGCGCCCAACCACTACAAAATGTACGCTAGATCTATTTTTTTCCTTCTTTAATATTTGGCGTCTGCGCTTTGTTCATTTTCAGTTCCTTTCCGTTGACAGTTTTCAGCAAAACCCTCATAGCAACGGGCGTAGCAACCGCACGCGCAAATGCGAGCGCACTTGCGAGCGCATTTGCGAGCGTAAATGCGAGCGCACTTGCGCTCGCATTTGCGCATTTGCGAGCGCAAATGCGAGCGCAAATGCGCGCGCGTTTGCTATATCTCGCCTCCCATAATAAACACCCATAAACACGGGCAAAACCTCAAGCACATACGCACCGACACATACATAAAGACACAGAAACACACAAAGACAAACTTAGAGCACTAGAATGGAGGCGATATGAAAACCTAGGCTGGAGTTGGAAGTGGAGCATAGTAAGCCTATCATAGACCTGAAGGAACTTATACTTGGGTGATAATAATAATAATAATAATAATAATAATAATAATAATAATAATAATAATAATAATAATAATAATAATAATAATAATAATTTGTTTCACGGTACATGTTGATTATTTACAAAAAGGCATAATTTTTGTAGAAAGTGACTTTTACGAAGTGTTATCAAGTGCCGTTGAAAGCTTACATGCTACGTGCAAGTCGTAATGACAACTCAATGTATACTCACTGCTGTAAATTTTACTGTTTTATTGTTTGTTTACATTAAGGTTTAGAATTAGTTATTGTCTAATATCACGTTGTTGTGACAAGACAATATATTGAACGATTGATTGAATTGATTGACATGGCGATTCTGGGCGCATGGGATAAATGTTGACTTAGGGGAAATTAGACCTGGTGAACATAGATATGCTCCTGTGTGAACGCTAATATTGACGGCTCACCTGATGTTACCTGCTGGGATGAGTCACAAACAATATTAACACCACTCTGACGTGTCATGACAAAATAAAGCAAGGTCATTTTTGAGGGTCAGGAAAGAGATGAAATAGAGATGAAGACAATCTCCAGTGTGAAGGTGTTAGATTGCCAGAAGTAGCCTATGCCATCGAACTACCAACAGGCGATCATTAAATTACCAAAAATCGGGTGTGTGTGTTTAATTTAAAAATTTCATCGCTGGACGTGTGTTGTTTTGTCATTACAGTATATATATATATATATATATATATATATATATATATATATATATATATTGTCACGTCCCCCGAGCGGGTTCTGTGACGTCAGCACATACAACGAGTGGAAAGGAATAAAACTCAAACAAAATAAACTAACACAAAATGCCAGAATACAATCACACTCTTTTATTCTACAATCACCATACAAACACAGGACAAAAGGGAACTAACCTTCCCTCAACCCCTAAATAGACCCCCGTCCCAATGCTAACTAACAATTACCTCCCCTTGTCACAAACCCCAAACAGAACTAAACAACAACAGTTTCTTTACAAAGTGTGTACAGCAAAATCACAATCAATAAATCAATTCAAAAATGTAAATCTTCAAATAATAAGCAATGGCGTTGAATCTTTAATCATAAACTATTATTCTAGGCGAAGCTGTGGCACAGAAGCAATGTCTCAATGTTCTTGTCAAGTAGCTCAGAGAGCTAAACAGTCTCTTTCACAATAAGCGGATGATTCTTCTAACTAAATGAATATGTTTTTAGGTGTGGTGCAGTGTGAATCTGTGTGTGCATGAATTAGGTATGAAAACCTCCTGTAATGGTGTTGCCCCGATACCTAGGCAAAACCCGCAGCAGTGGCAGAGACCACCACAACACTCCTCGGCTGTAGAGGCAAAGGTACACCCCAGGCTGGCCAGAACCCAATCAGCGTCAACAACGGCAACAAAACGTCAACAGCAACATAAGTACAGCATAAGAAGTAACAGGTAGAAGTAATACGTAGAAGTAACACGTAGAAGTAACAGCCCACACCTGTAATCATATACATAGTCTTAACAACCGGCCTACAAAACAATAAACACTATATAATATAATGTAACACGCCGTCCTCCGTCCACCATCTTGACCTGTATATGAATACCATAATAATAATACAAGATGCTATACACACATTTCAATAATATAAATCAATCTTTGATGCTTAATAATTCACATCTTCTGTACACACCAATGTTTATATAAATATACATAATTATTGCAACCACACTTCAATCTCACAGCCCTGATTCATTCCGCCCCCCCTTCATCACCACCGTCACCGCCAACAATTATAACACATCACGATTATCTCCCTTCATCCATACTATCTTGCCGTACCATACTATAAACATGCTTGCTTCATAATCATCGCTTCATTTTTGTTTAGTATAATACATTCTATCGCTCTCCTCATACATACACCCCCACTCTCTCTCTCCCTCTCTACATTCCCCATCGTCGCCTTTGACCCACTTTTATAACAACAACAGCAACGACATTTCCCCATCACATATACAATAAGAAAATCATAAGAAAATCATATAAAATCAACAAAATTCATTATACATCCTAAAATACATCCCCTTCCCCACACTCATCACCACTCATACACGTACGCAGTTCTCGGAGCGCGCCACTAAAGAATTGAATGACAGGATTTGCTCACCTTATAGGCCTCGGCTTGTGACACCCTTTCCCCCAACACCACAACACGACACAACACTGTCACAATACACTGGTTAGTCTTTTTGAGAGTCACTTTCTCTTGCTATTGCAGGTTATTTCACTTTCCAAATAACACTTATACTGAGGATGAGGTCACCTTAGCTCTGTCACAGACACTAAGTCTTGGTGGGTGTTCAATCGAGAACTACACACACCTTAAGCATATAACTCTACATTTGTTGACAAATGGTAGTTAATATCTTCCTTTCGAATTCTAAACATCCTTATCCCGACGAGGGCATAAGACCTTGGGTGGCTATATAAACAATAAACACACCCTTCCAACAGTACCCTACACTACAATGACCTCTGTCACAGGGTTGTTGCCTCGTTAGATTCGATCCTCTCGCAACAGCATCTCAAACCACTCTGCCCTCAAAAAAAACGCGCCGGCCACAAGCAAAATAGTCGAGCTCTCGTCAGTATGCACATTCTTTATTACGCGTATCCCTGTTCTGAATTTAGCCTACCCCCTGTCTTCTACGAAACGCACGGACTTTACGAAACTGCACTTTCATACGCAAAAAGTAAATCGGTCACGCTATTCTATGTACACTATATACGGAGAAGTGTAACTTCGTAAAAAGTATAATTCTCCCTGCTACCTGAAAACTCGTGTCGTCACACAACCCCCCCCCCCCCCCAGTTCTTAACACCTTGAAGAACCTTAACTACGACGCGAATTTCAATACCCCCTATGCTACCTAATACTCCTACTGAGAAAAGCTGCTGGTCCATCGTCTTTCCCTGGAGTACGCTCTACAACTCTAAACGATGGGTGTAAACGAATTGCCCACTTCATCAGTCTGTTCTTGTCTCCCCTGATGTGATCGTCGCCCCTGTTGATCGTAGATCGTGGTGCTTTCCAGTCTCTTTCCGTCTTTACGTCACGGGGTGTCTCTGACACGGTCGGTGTGATCGCCGATGCCGTCACGGTGGTCGCCGGAATATCCTCAACCACCGGCATGGTTTCCTCCTCTTCTACCCCTTCATCGTCTACGACGATCGTAGCCACCGTCGCTCTGGTATGGAACTTCTTCAAGAGATTGGCGTGGTATAGTTTGCTTTTCCCACGCATCCTGATCCGGTAGTCGCACTCTCCCACGCGTTCGATCACCTCGTACGGTCCTCGCCATGCTAACTGCAACTTATTGTGCTTCTCTGGCAACAGTAGCAACACTTGATCCCCCGCGTTGAACAAACGCCGTTTCGCCTTCTTATCAAAGTGCCGCTTCTGCTTGGCTGACGCGGTTTTGAGGTTTCCTTGTGCCAACTTACATGTCTCCTCGATGCGATTACGCAAGTCTACCACGTACTGGCTACTCAATTTCACCTCCTCCTCTTGTATCTCCTTGGTCCAGAGGTCTCTCAACACAGCCATCGGTCCCCGCACGGTCTTTCCATATAGAAGCTCGAAGGGAGAGAACCCCGTAGACTCCTGTGCTACTTCTCGGTATGGAAATAGTAGCGCTGGAATGTAGCGGTCCCACGCTGTAGGTTGCTCTGTGGCTAACTTCTTGAGCATGGACACTAGCGTCCCGTTGAATCGCTCAACCAGTCCGTTGCACTGTGGATGATACGGTGTGGTAGCTTTCCCGTGGATCGACAGTAGTCTGTTCATCTCCCGCATGACTTCAGACATGAATTGCGTCCCTTGATCTGTCAAAACTTCCCTAGGAACGCCCACCCTCGACCAAATCTCCCACAGCGCTTCTGCCACCCTCTCTGCTTCTATGCCCTTGAGCGGTACAGCCTCGGGATAGCGTGTGGCATAGTCTACTACCACTAGGATGTACATATTACCCCGATCTGACTTGGGTTTGATGGGTCCCACAATGTCTACAGCCACCCTCTGAAATGGCTCGTCCACAAGCGGAAGTTGCTGTAGTGGTACCTTCCTCACCCGTCCCCTCGGTACTACCTTCTGACATTCTGGACAACTGGCGCAATACCTCCGTACTTCGGCACACATTCCCGGCCAATAGAACGTTCCCCAGATCCGCTCCCTGGTACGTTTCCCTCCCAAATGCCCAGCCATGGGTGGATCATGAGCCAACTGAAGGATCCCCCCTCTCAACTGTTTCGGGACTACCAGTTGCGTGACCTGGCTACCCCTCTTCGTGTGTACCCGGTACAACACCCCCTTCTTCTTGCGAAACTCTGCCGACGCTCTACCTGACGCTATCGCCCCACCACTCTGTGCCAACGTTCTCGCCTTCGCGAGCGTCTCGTCGGTCTCTTGCATCCTGATCAACTCTGGAGTGCTAACAGAGATCTGGGATGGTTCGACTACTGCTAAGGGTACCTCTCTCTTCTTCTCGGCCTTCACCTGCGCCCGAGTCTGCACTGCTGCAGCCATCGCGCATTCACCTCCGAACAAGGAAACAGGACTCCTTTCCCCGCTATCAAACGTTACCCAGTTACCCAGGATGATATCGGGCCCGTCCTCGAAAACCACCAGCTCTACTCTCCCCCTGACCAGCGCACAATCCAACTCCACCCAAGCTGTAGGTAGCAGACCCACGTTCGATCGATTCGCCAAGCAAATCTCGACAGTCCGACCCGTCAAATCAGCTGGTTTGACTAACCTGCTCGCGACTGCCCCTATCTCCGCCCCTGTATCTCTCAATACTCGAACGCCCTGCCCGTTCGCCCTACCTTGGCCCCATGGATCATAAGGTTTGATTGCACACACGCTAGCCCGAGGTGCGGTCTCCGTGGAAATAGTCCGTCCCACTGTAACCTGGCCTACTGTCTGCGGTTTGACCTTGCAGTCCTTGACCACATGCTTCTCCGACCCACATCGGTAGCAACGACGTACCCCACTACCCCCTTCTGTCCTTCCTACCTTCTGCCCCTGACTTCCCCTGTTGCTAGGTTGCTGAGGAGCCTCCGGTCGTCTGGGAAAACTGCGTCTCTGACTGGGTAGCACGGGTGCCGGTGCTGATGCTGCCCGCTTGGCGTCTACCACCCGCTGTGCTAACTCTGCTGCGGCATGGCTAGTCTCAGGCAGATTCTCCCTCACATAGATCTCTAGCTCGGTAGTCATGATGGAGAAAAGCTGCTCTCCAATGAAGGTGTCTAGTACCTGCTCTACATCGGTGATGTCTTTGTCGGCGAGCGAAAACCATTTCTTCACCAACGACCCTAGTCTCACTACTAGCTGAGGAAACGTTTCTGCAGCTTCCTTCTTGGCCTCTCGAAACTGCCTACGATAGTAGTCGGCGTCCTTCCTGAAGCGTTTCAACAGCGCGTTTCTCACAATGTCGAAATCCTGGGCTTGCTCAGGCGTTAGACGAAGGTAGGTATCCCGGGCTTCCCCTTGTAACAAAGGCGCTAGCCTAACCGCCCATACCTCCCTCCTCCAACCCTGAATCTCTGCCACCCGTTCGAACATCTGGAGGTAGGCCTCCACATCCTCTCTCTCCTCCAGGGGTTTCAGTTTGACTGAGTATGCTGCCCCTCTATCTCTGGCCCTATTCTCCCTCTGATCAGCTCGGTCTTCATCTCTGATTCTACGTTCCTCCTCTAGCCTCATCTCAAACATCCTCCTTTCCTCTTCCTTAGCCGCTCTCTCTTCTCGCTTCTCATCTTCTATCCTCTGCTCCAACCGACGCCGGTCTTCCCTCTCAGCCTCTAATCTAGCTTCCAATCTAGCTTCTAGACGTCGACGCTCATCTTCTCTTTCTTTCTTTTCTTCCTCCCTAACTAATCTCTCCGCTGCCTCCCTCCTCATTCTCTCCCTCCTCTCTTCCTCCTTCTCTCTCCGTTCTTCTTCCCTTCTCATCTCACTAACTACGTAGTGCGCTAACGCTCCGTCTCGGAAACCCAGACTTTCCCCAATCTGTCTAAATCTCTCACTATCACCGAGCGCGACCTCGACTTTGCTCTGTGCACCGGGCGATTTGGCATACATCTTAGGCATAGTGGTCTGAGTACTCACTGCGTAAGGTTCCTCCAACAACCCTGTCACTGAGCCGTCATCACCGAAGTCCCGATCCTCCTGCTCAGCTTCCTCCTTACGGGTCCTAGCGTCGCGGCGCATCGCGGCTCGAGCATCCCGCGTAGCCATGTCGGAAAAGAAGGGAAGAACAAATGTTAGTATACACAAAACAAATAACACTTAACTGATACAAACACCTAACAGAATGAATACGCAACACAACAGTCACCGTCGTACCCCTAAAGGCGAGCAAGTGAACCCTGCAACCCAATTCCCCGTTAATGCTGCACTCCGAGTGTGTTCCCTAGTGCAATACACCCACACTCCCGCCAACCGCCCGCCGCGTACCCTTTCACACAACAACTCAAACACACAACATACACATCTGGCACTACCCTAACAAAATAAATGAGTTATCCCACTTCTGACACCAAAATGTCACGTCCCCCGAGCGGGTTCTGTGACGTCAGCACATACAACGAGTGGAAAGGAATAAAACTCAAACAAAATAAACTAACACAAAATGCCAGAATACAATCACACTCTTTTATTCTACAATCACCATACAAACACAGGACAAAAGGGAACTAACCTTCCCTCAACCCCTAAATAGACCCCCGTCCCAATGCTAACTAACAATTACCTCCCCTTGTCACAAACCCCAAACAGAACTAAACAACAACAGTTTCTTTACAAAGTGTGTACAGCAAAATCACAATCAATAAATCAATTCAAAAATGTAAATCTTCAAATAATAAGCAATGGCGTTGAATCTTTAATCATAAACTATTATTCTAGGCGAAGCTGTGGCACAGAAGCAATGTCTCAATGTTCTTGTCAAGTAGCTCAGAGAGCTAAACAGTCTCTTTCACAATAAGCGGATGATTCTTCTAACTAAATGAATATGTTTTTAGGTGTGGTGCAGTGTGAATCTGTGTGTGCATGAATTAGGTATGAAAACCTCCTGTAATGGTGTTGCCCCGATACCTAGGCAAAACCCGCAGCAGTGGCAGAGACCACCACAACACTCCTCGGCTGTAGAGGCAAAGGTACACCCCAGGCTGGCCAGAACCCAATCAGCGTCAACAACGGCAACAAAACGTCAACAGCAACATAAGTACAGCATAAGAAGTAACAGGTAGAAGTAATACGTAGAAGTAACACGTAGAAGTAACAGCCCACACCTGTAATCATATACATAGTCTTAACAACCGGCCTACAAAACAATAAACACTATATAATATAATGTAACACGCCGTCCTCCGTCCACCATCTTGACCTGTATATGAATACCATAATAATAATACAAGATGCTATACACACATTTCAATAATATAAATCAATCTTTGATGCTTAATAATTCACATCTTCTGTACACACCAATGTTTATATAAATATACATAATTATTGCAACCACACTTCAATCTCACAGCCCTGATTCATTCCGCCCCCCCTTCATCACCACCGTCACCGCCAACAATTATAACACATCACGATTATCTCCCTTCATCCATACTATCTTGCCGTACCATACTATAAACATGCTTGCTTCATAATCATCGCTTCATTTTTGTTTAGTATAATACATTCTATCGCTCTCCTCATACATACACCCCCACTCTCTCTCTCCCTCTCTACATTCCCCATCGTCGCCTTTGACCCACTTTTATAACAACAACAGCAACGACATTTCCCCATCACATATACAATAAGAAAATCATAAGAAAATCATATAAAATCAACAAAATTCATTATACATCCTAAAATACATCCCCTTCCCCACACTCATCACCACTCATACACGTACGCAGTTCTCGGAGCGCGCCACTAAAGAATTGAATGACAGGATTTGCTCACCTTATAGGCCTCGGCTTGTGACACCCTTTCCCCCAACACCACAACACGACACAACACTGTCACAATACACTGGTTAGTCTTTTTGAGAGTCACTTTCTCTTGCTATTGCAGGTTATTTCACTTTCCAAATAACACTTATACTGAGGATGAGGTCACCTTAGCTCTGTCACAGACACTAAGTCTTGGTGGGTGTTCAATCGAGAACTACACACACCTTAAGCATATAACTCTACATTTGTTGACAAATGGTAGTTAATATCTTCCTTTCGAATTCTAAACATCCTTATCCCGACGAGGGCATAAGACCTTGGGTGGCTATATAAACAATAAACACACCCTTCCAACAGTACCCTACACTACAATGACCTCTGTCACAGGGTTGCTGCCTCGTTAGATTCGATCCTCTCGCAACAGCATCTCAAACCACTCTGCCCTCAAAAAAACGCGCCGGCCACAAGCAAAATAGTCGAGCTCTCGTCAGTATGCACATTCTTTATTACGCGTATCCCTGTTCTGAATTTAGCCTACCCCCTGTCTTCTACGAAACGCACGGACTTTACGAAACTGCACTTTCATACGCAAAAAGTAAATCGGTCACGCTATTCTATGTACACTATATACGGAGAAGTGTAACTTCGTAAAAAGTATAATTCTCCCTGCTACCTGAAAACTCGTGTCGTCACATATATATATATATATATATATATATATATATATATATATATATATATATATATATATATATATATATATATATATATATATATAGATATGAATTGTTCTGATGTGGGGCATTTTGCCTATTTTTGAGTTTATTGTGGGGCATTGAAAAATTGTGGGGCTTATAAAATGCCCCGCAATTTTAACCTGTTTACAATATTGCCATGGGGTTCCTGATTACTGTCCTGTACAAATCCCACAACAACGTTATATATAAAATTGTGACCAAAAAATAATTGGATTGCCTCCCTTGCTTCAAAACTTTTCAATCTGTCCGCCATGGTGATTTTGCCATGGTGATTTTAATCTTCGATGTGAAAGGAGAGTTACCGTTCTTGATTTCAACGAGAATGGCCTGACGAAGATTCAGCGAGCCTGTGCTTAAACCGGTGAGTGGAAATTTGTTATACTAGTACAACACTAAGTTTGAACAAAATTGGTCGATGTAGTTGTTTATCTTTCAAATCAAATTGTGTTTTTAACATGTCGGCGAAGGTTGCTCAGTGAAGCACCGGTGGGTCGCTATTTTTCATTGAACTTATTTTACTAAGTCTAAGGGGTTTGGTCTAGGTGCATGAGTAAACGCGTGTTCAACTACGCATTGCATAATGTTACAATCTTCTTCTTCTTCTTCTTCTTCTTCTTCTTCTTCTTCTTCTTCTTCTTCTTCTTCTTGGATTGTAGCACTACAATAACATTTTGATGACACAGAAGACAACTTCGCCGATGTTTTCAACGCAACAAAAATCGTGATTTGTTTTGGGAAAGTGACGTTTTTGCGGTACCTATAAAGGTCGAAAAGACAACTAAAGACAGCTAAAGACGGCTAAAGACAACTAAAGACGGCTAAAGACAACTAAAGACGGCTAAAGACAACTAAAGACGGCTAAAGACAAGGGCGAAAAGACAACTAAAGACAGCTAAAGACTACTAAAGACAACTAAAGACAACTAAAGACAACTGAAGACGGTTAAAGACACCAGGGGTAGAAATTTTAGAGGGTATACAAGGCTATCCTATCCTATCCAATCCTGTCCCGTAACCCGAAGGTCGTAGGGGCACCACAGTTGATCCTTTAACCAGCATACTCCATCTTTCTCTGTCCTCAGCAGCCCTGATGGCTTCGCTCAGTGTAAAACCAGTCCATTCTCGAATGTTGTCCTCCCACCTCTTTTTCGGTAAAAACTGAGGTGCCATCATAAGCTATAGGTTTGGAAATAACAATTTCATTCAGGTTGCCAAAAAAATAGTAGTAATTTAGTAGGAATAAATTGTTGAAGTTGATTGAAGAAGAAGAAGAAGAAGAAGAAGAAGAAGAAGAAGAAGAAGAAGAAGAAGAAGAAGAAGAAGAGGCAGAAGAAGAAGAGGCAGAAGAAGAAGAGGCAGCAGAAGAAGAAGAAGAAGACCTCCTTATTTTTACTCAGTTCACACACACAAAATAAATAAATGAATAAGAACGATGGGGTGCTCAATGTCATTATGATGGCGAAGGGGTGAGAAAACCTTTTAAAAAAATATAGTTACACACACATTCTGAAATATTTGTAAGGTTTCCGTGCACTCTAAAGCTCTCTTTGGCCAGCTGCGGTACCGGTTTTGCGTAACAAGTTAACCCGTTAAAAAATTCGTCTGCAAACGAGGTATACTAGCTTTGCTTCACAAACAATAGCCTCAGTATCGAATCGGGCATTGCATTTTCATTAAATCCGACTACACAATCACACAGAACAGCTTTTACTTTGTATCTAAATCAATTATCTTATATAATATACTTGAAAAATAGTATTGTTATTTTTTTTAATCCGTTGTACTTTCTACGCGGCAACAAATTTCTGCCATAGCCAATGTCTTTCAAAGATGGCAGGTGTTTTTGGGCTCTTTAAGTTGTTTGTAGCCTTGTATGTAGCATGGACCCTCACAGCAGATCTCCAACGAAGAATACAAAGCACGGAGTTGAGGTGCTACAGAAGACTTCTGGGCATTTCCTATACCCAACACATCACCAACGACGAATTAAGTCCGACAGACCATCACACAAGCCATTGGACAACACGATGACCTGCTCACAGTGGTGAAGAAACGGAAACTCCGATGGTATGGCCACGTCACCAGATCATCAGGCCTTGCGAAGACTATTCTGCAAGGCACAGTGCAAGGAGGTAGAAGAAGAGGGAGACCGAAAAAGAGGTGGGAGGACAACATTCGAGAATGGACTGGTTTGACACTGAGCAAAGCCATCAGGGCTGCTGAGGACAGAGAAAGATGGAGTATGCTGGTTAAAGGATCAACTGTGGTGCCCCTACGACCTTCGGGTTACGGGACAGGATAGGATAGCCTTGTATACCCTCTAAAATTTCTACCCCTGGTGTCTTTAGCCATCTTCAGTTGTCTTTAGTTGTCTTTAGTAGTCTTTAGCTGTCTTTAGTTGTCTTTAGTTGTCTTTTCGCCCTTGTCTTTAGCCGTCTTTAGTTGTCTTTAGCCGTCTTTAGTTGTCTTTAGCCGTCTTTAGTTGTCTTTAGTAGTCTTTAGCTGTCTTTAGTTGTCTTTTCGACCTTTATAGGTACCCCGTTTTTGCTCCTACAGTACTAGACTACACCAAAAGCCGAGGCACTTTTTCGGTATATCTCTAAAACTCTAACAAGGTCTACGCCACAGTTCATACTTAAACGCCATTTAGATTATGTCTACTGCATTTCATTTTAACTCAAAAGGGCACAGTCGCTAAAGGCTCGTACATGTTTTGTAGGCCTACGTTTTGCTTGTCAATCGTGGCAGCCATTTTCGATGGTCAACTTTCAAACAATCATTTACACTCAATTTTCCACAGAAAATGTTTATTAGGGAATCCGATGACAGATGAATTATTCATTTCTGCTTTTAAGCGGGTATCGTTTGGAATATTACTACATTTAATGTAAATCAAGCTGTTTTTCACTACCCTACCTAACAGGAAAATCGGCACACCGATTGGCTGAATGGCTTTTCCTAGCAGAAGTCTTGTTTGCGCTTTTTCACTATCGTACGCTTTATGATTAATCACAGAATTCTAAGTTTTTCTTTCAAAAGTTGATAATTGAATGGTGTTTAAAGATAAACTAGGCGTACAGTTTGTTAAATCTACAGAAATAAACCAAAAAGCTGTATCAGAACAGTAGATCTAGTGATATTTATTTAAAATTCCTTTTAATATAGGCCTACTCCCTACTGTACTGCGTTGCTAACATTGTTGTGTAAATAGACTATTAAAAAAAGTTTTTCTTTGCCTTTGGTTTATTGGTTTATTACAATGCTGTGACAAAAGGCTTTTTTAACTTACTACTTTGGATTATTTTTATTTGAATAGGCTAATTATTTCATTTATTTATGTAATTTTTTATTTCATTTTATTTATTTTATTTTATATTATTTATTTTATTTTATTTTTTTTGGGGGGGAGGTAGGGGGAGGGGGTGTTGAACTTGTATCATTTTTTTTCTCAGAAATCTAATAACTATATTAAATCAAAAAGTGAAAGAAGAAATAGTTTCCAATGGTAAAATGCCGAAGTTGCAGTGCATAATTTATTCTCGTTTGTCACTACCCTACGGTAAAAAAAATGTATGTACTCTCCTCCCTCCCCCCTCCCTCCCGTCGCAAATTTGGAATACCCCCCCCCCTCCCCTCCCTCTGAAGGCCTTGATCCGGCCCTGGCTCATCAGAGAGAGATAAGATAAGATAAGATAAGATAACAATTTTATTTTGCAAGGGTAAAAGAATAAGCGCTGGATGCACTTTTTTACATCTTGCCCTTGGGGCTTTAACAATAACTATTAAATACAACTCAAGGTTATAACATTCACATCATGGAACAATAACAAATAAACAAAGTCATCATTAGATAAAATCCTTTTCAAACAATTGAAATCAAATTAATGTTGTTAATCTCAATCAACAACATTAACAATTAATGTGTATTTAATTTTTAATGTGTTTTAGGAGACGTGTTCTAAATGATGTAAATTTAGATGCTGGAGTGCGGAGATCTTCAGGAAAGTTATTCCACAAAATGGAACCGGAATAAGCTAGACTAGTTTTGTAGAGATCAATTCTTGGAATTGGAACATTTAATTTTGTGGACGATCTGGCAGTTTTTTTTGAAAAAAGAGAAGAAAGATAGGAAGGTGCATTGCCAGAAAGGACCTTGTGCATGAAAACGCCTTTATTAAATTTTAGTCTGTCGGTAAGGGGTAGAATATTGATCCGTTTATAGTCATCTGGAGAGATTTTTTGTTTCAGCAAAATTTGTTTAATTGCACGTTTGTGAATTCTAATTAAAGGTTTCATTGCATTGCCACTGGCAGAATCCCAAATAGTAGAAGAATAATCAATAAATGATTGAATATGACCGGAGTAAAATAGTTTACGAGAATGTAAATTTAATAAATGCTTTATCCTTGACAATTGGTAAGTCTTTTTAGAAATAGTTTTACTAATATTTGAAATATGTTTTACCCAGGACAAATTATTGTCTATAGTTACTCCAAGTAGTTTATGACACTGTACTTCAGCAATTATTGTATTGCCAATTTTTAATGGAAGAAGTTTTATTGATACATTTTGTCTTTTCTGTCTTGTTGTAATTAGCATGGATTTTGTTTTGTCTGGATTGAGGGCCATGTGGTTGTATTCAGTCCATTCCTGTAGTTCACTAGCCCCTTTTTGTAATGAGGAGGAGAGTTTATTCAAGTCTCTATTTTGAGAATGTAATGTAGTGTCATCAGCAAAGAGTTCACAAGAAGTAGAAATATAAAGGGGGAGATCATTTATGTAGATAGAAAATAACAACGGTCCTAAAACAGATCCTTGCGGTACTCCAGCTGTAACAATTTCAAATTGTGACTTTTGGTTATTTACATAAACACACTGTTCTCTGTCCGAAATAAACGATTTAAGAAACTCAAGAGATTTGGAATGAATGCCATATAGGTTTAGTTTACGTAGAAGAAGGTCATGGTCTATTACATCAAAAGCTTTTGCGAAGTCAACAAATAATGTTCCAGAAAATTGTCCCTTATTAATATTATTTAGCCATTGTTCTATCATTGATGTAAGAGCTGTGTGACAAGAGTGTTTAGCTCTGAAACCCGACTGATTTTCATGTAAGAGGCTGTTTTCAGTGAAATGATCAAGAATATTATTATTTATGTGCTTTTCAAGAGGTTTAGAGAGAGTAGAAAGAATCGAAATAGGCCTATAGTTCGATGGGTCAGTGCTATCACCATTCTTGAAAAGGGGTATAACCTTAGCTTTTTTGAACATTATAGGAAAATGTGATTTGTCTATGCATAGGTTGTATATATACGTTAAAGTGTCAGTAATAAATGACGCAGACAATTTTAGTATTTTACTATCCAATTCATCAATTCCTCTTGAATTTGTTTGCTTAAGGTTTGTTAGTGCTTTGTGTACAAATTCTGTAGACAAATAAGGAATGTCTAGTTTGCTTTTAATGTTCTTAGAATGACAAAAGTTTGCTAATTTCTCTAGATTGTTTTCTTTTGATTTGTCAATAGTAATAATCCTATCAGACATTTTAACAAAATGTAAATTCAGAATATTAGGAGAAATATCTTTAATCACTGGTGATATACTGGATTTGTTTGTTAAGTGATTAATTGCTTTCCAAATCGTTTTAGAACTGTTTTTGGACGAGATTAAATTTGTAATAAATGCTTTCTTTTTTTTCTTTTGAGTGAAGTTACTGCATTTCTTTCTTTTTTGTATTCATCTTCTTTACCACTTTTCTTTAAATAATCTCTTAATTTAATGGCATTTTGCAGTTCTGTGTCTAGCCACGGTGGTTTGGAATAGTACTGAACTCTTTTGGTATATATAGGAGCATGCTTATTGTATATATTCATAAATGTGTCATACCAGTACGCTAAAGCAACATCAGGGTTAGTAAAATTATAAACATTTGAGAGAGCGCTGTTGCTGAGGTCAAAGAGAAAATCATCTGTAATAAATTTGGAAAAAGATCTGTATGTTATAGTTTTATGTCCTGGTTTGGGTATTTTAGCTCCTTTCTTTTTCCAGGTCAAACAAACAGGATAATGATCACTGCAAGCAAAGACTGGAACACAAACTTCTACAACATGCGTCTTGTTATTTGTATATATGTGATCAATGAGAGAGTGAGAGAGAGAGAGAGAGAGAGAGAGAGAGAGAGAGAGGAGAAAGAGAGAGAGAGAGAGAGAGAGAGAGAGAGAGAGAGAGAGAGAGAGAGAGAGAGAGGATAGAGGGCCTAGTATAATGCAAAACGAACCACATCCTTGAGAGTAGATAATGATGTAGGCTTTGGAGACAGAGGAGATAGCACGCAAGAAGTAAAAATGTTAGTCCCCTGTACTTCTTACTAAAAGGGTAACACTGTATATATATAATATAGGCCTAAATATAAAATTTCTTTTTTTTACTTTGTTTACACAGTGGATCGTACATGCAAAGTTCAGCAGTGGTTGAAGGGCAACCCAGCACAGACCTGTGATGAAACATCTATGGAATCGTTGGTAAGAAACATGTTGTCTAGGCTACTGTTGTCTGTTAAGTTACTTTCTTCTTCTTCTTCTTCTTCTTCTTCTTCTTCTTCTTCTTCTTCTTCTTCCTCTTCTTCTTCTTCTTCTTCTTCGTAGTCTTCTTCTTCTTCTTCTATCACCATCGTCAGCAGCAGAAGCAGCACCAGCAGCTTTATCTTCCTCCTCCTCCTTTTCCTCCTCTCCTTATCATCATCATCATCATCATCATCATCATCATCATCATCATCATCATCATCATCATCATCATCAACATCAACAACATTATAATCATCATCTTTTTCTTCTTCTTCTTCTATCATCATCGCCAGCAGCAGGAGCTTTCTCTTCCCCCTCCTCCTCCTCCTCCTCCACCTCCTCATCATCATAATCATCACCATCTTCTTCTTCTTCTTCTTCTTCTATCTCCTCCTCCTTCTACTTTTCCACCTCCTCCTCTTCCTCTTTCTTCAAATTTTTAGGATTTGCTACTGCTGCAATATTATAAGCATGGGTGGAAAATCACTCTGTTGGGATTTAGATATTGTGCATTTTTGTTGTCTACAACTGCATTTATGCACAAAAATGTAAGAAAATTTGGCATGAGATTCGGCAATTCTTAACTTACAAAGTCATAAAATTTAAAAAATCTAGAACATCAATTGTCGAAGTTATGATGATTTAACTGACTTTATGGGTGTTATTCCACCCAGGGGTGGCAGCAAAGGTTAACTGTGTGACTTCAACATTTCCACTTAAATTGGGTGAAATGTTGTAGCTTTGCTCAGATTGCAAGCTGCATTCCTGTCTTGATCTACTGGGATCATGATAGTTGCAGATACATGTATCGAGATGCAGTGTTTTTTATATGTCCTCAACCATGATAGCGAGTTGCAGTTCTTTGTTGAATATATAAAGCTCACTCCAATTGCTTAAGCACCTTTAACTTCACCACTGTTCAAGGACTTTGCTTGCAAGACATCACACTGTTTACTTTAAATCAAATAGCTGTGTCACCCTATGGTGTGGGACATTTTATTTGTGATTAAACAAAGATAGTTTTAAGTTTTAGCCCCTTTTCTTCACCAAAACTGTTATGTTTTGTACTAAGTAAATAGAACAAGAAAGCAATAATCTGCAAGCGATTCATTTATTTTCCCAGGGACATTACTGAAACACTGTCTAACATAAAAAAAATATAACATACTGTTTATGAAAGTGCTGTTTCACATCATGTTATGGGCCATGTGAGATTGTGAGGATTTTGTAACTTTGTTGTGTTGTTCTGTGAATCAGAAACTTTCAGATAACCATTTTTTACTAATCTATCATTAGGGATACATTGTCCTTGCTAAGAAAGCAATTACCAGCAAATCGATGCATGTATCTCCAAGAAAGAAAAAAAATTGTTCACGGCAATGACATTTAAATTTACATTGGCTTACTCTTGTGAAGGAAAACTACATGCTACACCATGTACATGCCAAATTTTCTCCTGTTTTAACGCCCAGCAGACAAAAATTAGAGCTACTCTTTATTGTCTAACTTTAATGTGCATGTCAGGTCTTCTGAAAGACTTTTTTTTCAACTAGCCCGCGGGCTAGTTACTTAGAAAAGTTACTAGCCTGCAAGAATTTTGACTAGCCCTGCTGAAATGGCGAAGCATCAAATAAGCTGTAAAATCTATCCTTTTCGATTTTTTTCTGATGCGATTGTTTTGCTTTTTTAGCCGGTGTATCAGATTCGGCAGAAGTTGAACCAATTCTTTTTACAAATCGATTCATACTAGCATAGCTAAACCGAAAGCGCTAACAAACTAAGCTGAGCGATCATATAAAGCCTTCTCTGATTGGTTCATATCGATCAATATTACGCGCTACGAGCCAATCATACAGAGTATTTTTTCAAGTAATTCAGGAAATGAGGCACAGTAAGGGATATTTTTCTCCTCTTTTCCTGATGCGCTTATTATCGAATGATATGAAATGAATCATCACCCATACGGTCCCTCTTCACTGATCGTTCTTGGCGAAACGCACACGTGTACAGCTGTGCAGTTTAAAGGGTTCGTAATCAAGCCGATGTTTTTATTTTCATCGGGGATTGACAAACTGAAGAGAGAAAATCAACTAGCCCGCCGGGCTAGTAGACTTTGAACTTTAACTAGCCCGTGGCAATTTTAACTAGCCATTGGCGAGCGGGCTAGTGCATTTCAGAAGCCCTGGCATGTTTATACTTTATTTTAATTTTATTATTATTATTATTATTATTATTATTATTATTATTATTATTATTATTATTATTATTATTATTATTATTATTATTATTATTATTATTATTTTAATTCAGCCTCCTGATTGCTCAGACGATGAAAGGCTTGACTTTGAGTTCGACCCAGAATCAGAGTCGGAGGTGGAGTCGGTGATGGAGTTGGTGATGGCACTTGACGGTAATTTTGTTAATATTCCTGAGAAATAATATTTGGGTAATTTTCCTGAAAGACCGTAAACAGTGGAATCTGCTGGACACACTTTAAGGGTTTTGTGTTTATTCAGTTGTGGTTTGTCTGGTTTGTTTCCACTAGATCATTAAGGCCATAGAAGTAAAGTGGTCTAACATGACTTTTTCTTGTTCAGAAAAACTACCTCCAAAGGTTTTGGAAAACGTATGTCGGGACACATTTTACATCATTTACTTCACTTACTTTAAAATGTGTCTGTGTGTGAATTGTAGACACTGACATGTATTTGGATACATTATGATGTCATGCTATTGTTTTTCATATGTATGCTTCAGTTCATCGGTGTGGTTATATTCCAAAAAAATTGTACTATTAGTATTACCTTGGGTTGTTTTTTTAATGTGAATGCTTCAGTTCCTCTGTATGTTTATGTCCTGAAAACTTTTCGTGTACTGTAAATTGTTCATTTATCCCTTTATAAATGGGGCAAGGGCTAGATGTAAAGAAGCACCCCTGCTTACTCTTCACCCTGAGAATAACAAGATTCTCTCTCTCTCTCTCTCTCTCTCTCTCTCTCTCTCTCTCTCTCTCTCTCTCTCTCTCTCTCTCTCTCTCTCTTCTATTTTCTTTCCATTTTTCCTTCCTAAATTTGGGTGGTTTGCATCCAAGTGCAATGCTAATTTTCTTATTTTTAAATTTTGAGTGTGTGTGTTTACAGGTGCTGCGGATTGGACGAGGATAACTAACAGTGGTCAGGCGCCCAAGTTCTGTAGATAAACGTGAAAACTATCTTCCTTGTGTTCAATGTAAAGGGTGGATTTTAGAAAACAATTTATTGCTACATTCAATCAATCATTTTATTGTCCGGTTTACCCTATAACCAATGTTTTATCTCATCTTATTCAATAATCTGTAGATATTTAGCAATCGTTACATATATAAAATTAAAACTTACAACAAACGATTATTATTATTATTATTATTATTATTATTATTATTATTATTATTATTATTATTATTATTATTATTATTATTATTATTATTTATACACTAATAATAATAATAATAAATTATTATTATTATTATTATTATTATTATTATTATTATTATTATAGTTGTCTCTCTGTCTACATTTTAAACAGCAACCTGTGTACCCTGGCTTGCCAGGGTACAAAAACCACTAGTATGTATATATTATACTTCACTTTGTCAACAGTTTTACTGTCACTACATCACCTGTGTGAATGAATGAATGAATGAATGAACATTGAGGTTTAACGTCTACACCCACCATTGGCGATATGGCAGACGGGGATAACCATCCCAGGGACAGAGGGGTAGGGACCTAAATCAATACTGAACCACAAGAGCCATCATACTGCAAAAATGGACAGTGAAAATGGCCACATTTTATATCGCCCACCACGGGATTCGAACCTGGGTCATCGGTGTGCCAGGCTAACCCTCTACCACTTGAGCTACGGCTTTGCCCCTCCTCCCCCCCCCCCCACCTGTGTGAATAAGAAAGATGAGCGTATATGTTGCTACAGCTCACAAGGACATACTATTTAGCCTTACATAGGCAAGATGGAAGAAAAAAAATTGACGAAAGTCAGAATAGTTGAAGCCACAATGTATGTGTGAAGTGAGACAATGCGAGGCTCGCAAGCTCTAGGGGTGGAGCCCTTGAACACCTTATTAGGCACAATAGTTGATGTCACAATTCATTACTGAAGTGGTGAGCCAATTGCAGGATCGCAAAGCTGTAGGGTGGAGTCTACGTCGCTAGCAAAGCTATAGGGGTGGAGTCAAACTGGCTCGTCGCGCGTTCCAGCGGGACATTCTCGGCGCGCTTGTCGTATGACGGACGCTACGTGTGACCAATCGTCTTGCAGATATGAGTGCAGAAATTTGTCATGTTATTGTGCATGTTTGTGTATATTATTTTAACCATGTCCATGTGCCCTTAATGGGTTTTTCTGGAATAAATTTTGCCTTGCCTTTGCCTTGCCTTGTCAAGTTGGCCTCCCTCTCTCTCCTTCTTAGTAAAAATGTGTACAGCCGAATACGCACATGCGCACTCAAGTTTATAATTGCATCTTGGTAAGGACTATGCTCAAACTTAGCCAAAATAGTCTAGGGCTCACGTAGACAGCGTTTTTGCAATAAAATTGTGAGGACTATGGTTGTAAGTCCTCAGACAGGAAAAAGTCCTCACAGCGTGGGTGTGCGACATGGTTAGGTCCTTACGACAGCGTAGGTTCACACAATAAAATACAAAGCACAATAAAAAATTGTCTATCTCTATCACCACAGTATTAAAACATAGTCAAACACACCCACTCTCTCCCACGCACACACACACACACACACACACACAATAAAATACAAAGCACAATAAAATTGTCTATCTCTATCAGTATACGTGCATTTTACACAGAAACAGAAACGAGCAATTTGCTTAAAAACGCCATGGAACAACTACTATGATCAGCACAAAAAGACACCACAACACAACACCTGCACAGACACTCAAGCAGCCAAACACACCTGGGCCACAACGACGACGAAGATGAAGAAAACAGCGACGATGACGACGACGATGACGACGACACTGAGAAAGAAGATGACAACGACGGTGACGATGATATGATGAGGCTGATGACGACGATGATGATGATGACGACCATGATGATGACCATGATGACGACGATGATGAAGGTACGATGACCACAAAAGAGGTTGAGGACGGCTGGTGGGCAGGAATTTATTTCAAGAGGTGTTCATGGAAAAGATGTGTTTTAAGTCTAGATTTGAATGCAGATAGAGTAGGGGTGTCACGGAGAGGCTGAGGCAAGGAATTCCAAAGTGTAGGAGCAGCAAAGCAGAAAGAACGACGACCATACGTCTCCAGCTTGATGCGTGGCACAGAAAGGTGACCAGCGTCAGCGGAACGGAGAGATATATGGCCCACAACATGTAACATATAATGGCCCACAACTAGCAACAGTAGGCCTATATATCTGCCTCATAAACAATTCTATTATAAAAAGCCCCACAATGCTCTACATTTTCAAATACATATAAATATAATGCCCCTCAAACCAACACCAGACAGAAAACCCCAAAATAGGTTTATATATATAATGCCCCACAACTAGCAACAATATACATCTGCCTCATAAACCATTCTAATATAAAAGCCCCACAAAGGTCTAATATATAAAAGCCCCACAAAGGTCTACATTTCATATGTGTATATATATATATATATATATATATAAAGCCCCACAAAAAAATGCCCCACAAAAAAATGCCCCACAAACCCACACCAGACAGGAAACCCCACAAAAGGTGAGATTCATGTATATATATATATATATATATATATATATATATATATATATATATATATATATATATATATATATATATATATATATATATATATATATATATATATATATAGTCCTTCGGATGAGGTGGTCCTGATTTCGGTTCTTTGCAACCCGCTGGACCCAATAAACAATGACTAGCTAAATAACTAACTTCGGATGAGAGTATAAACCGAGGTCTGGTCTGTGCACGCACGCATTCCATCGCGTGGACGTTAAAGATCCTGACGCTCATGTCCTAGTCGGATGAGTGCCGGTTTCACAAATGCACCCAACACGCACGATGTCCCTTCTCCTCATCCCCGATCGCGCTGGTTTGGACTCAGTCGTCTGGGCCCTAAGGTTGCAGTTTATGTGAGATCCTGTATCGACCAGCGCCTTGAGCAGCTTTTAAGCTGGAAAAGCGTTATATAAAAGTTATTAAAAACAATAATAAATACATTGTACTATAACAAAGGTGAGGGTCAGCATGTGCAAAGCCCGCGAGTCTCCTTTAGTGTCCTGCAGTGAACTTACCTTATAGAAGCCGCGTTATGCGAGTGAAGAAATGGCGGCTAAATGTAAGCGCCGCTATTCGTACCGCCTGGCGTTCCGATGATATGGCCCTGATGCTCAGGCAGCGCAGTGCCTCTACTCTTTTGGATGAATATATAAACCGAGGTGTTTACCTCTGTGTACGCATGCATTCTGTCGCCCTCATTTTAAAGATCCTTAAGCTCATGTCTTAGACGGATTTAAAAAAGAAAGGTTGTTAAAAAAGAAACAGCAAGCATGCACTTACGTCCTAGTCATCACAACTTCTTCACAGATTCTTGTCCTTCCTACATTGCTGATCTACTGTCTGTCTACTCCCCTTCATGCACTTTAAGATCTTCTGCTGACACTCGCACACTCAAGGTTCCCGTCACCCGCACTAAGACATACGGCCAACGTGCATTCGCTTACTCCGCACCTAAGCAGTGGAATTCCCTTCCCTCCCATATCCGCAACATACAATCAACACAAGCATTCAAAAAGGCCCTCAAAACCCACTTCTTCAAACTGCATTATTCAGACTGATTTGTATCCCGCTGCCATTCTCTCCTCTTTTGTCTCTGTCTGATCCGTAAGTGTATACACGGCTGTAAATATTTATACTGTTTTTCCTACTGGGCCTAACCGGGCATATAAATAGCTGTGAATAGGTTTTTGCTATTCTATTTCTGTCTTTTTTGTCATTTGTGTACATATTTGTAAATAGTCTATTTCTGTCTTTTTTGTAATTTGTGTACATAGTTGTAAATAGTTTGTACCTTTACTGTTCCGTCTTTTGGTGTATTGTAGCAAAAGCGATGTTTTTTCATGTGCATGTATTTATATGTAATGACTATGTAAAGCGTGGTGAGTCTGGTCATAGGCTGGAGTACCCGCTATATAAAAATCCGTTATTATTATTATTAATTCCTGATTTAAAAATTCAAAAGTCATCGTATATTGGTAAGAATGTCTCAATATTTACAGCCGAATTGTATGCAATCCTTATGGCTTTAAATATTATTTTTAATTCTTCATTGGCTTTATTTAATATTCTTTTATGTGTAGATTCAAAATCAGTTTTATATTCTTTGAAATATTGGTCATGTAAAACGAGGACAGATATTTTATTTGAAATTAAGTCTTTAATACATTATATTATATCTAAAGGTATTGGAGTCTCCTTTTGTTGGATTCCTTCTCATACCTGCATTTATTGGAATAATATAGTTGATAAATTGAACGAGGAGCAATGAAATTAGGCGATACTATTATAATAATATAAAGCCTTCAGTATTTGAATTAATATCTTTATTAGAAAATAATATATATTCTAATTTACCTAGCAATGGAAAGAATGAAAAATTTTATTGTCCTAGACATTTGTGTAGAATAATTAATAAACTAAGAGTAAATTCATGGAACACCAAGTTTTCAAAAGATGTAGTTTGTACTTGCTTACAACCAATATCTGTTAAACATCTGTTATATGAATATCCTATTTTGGTTATGTTATATAAAGAAAAGAATATCGATGTAAATAGTCAAGAATCAATTGACATTTTGTTGCATAGTCCAGCAATGATAGATATTGCCCGAATAATTTACAATTCTGCAGTTGGTAAACTTTTGTAGTACTGTTAGATATTTTGTATGATTATAGTTCAACTTTAAATTGTTATATTACATGTTTGTGTACATGCGTGAGAATGACTGTATGGTCTAAAATCACATACGTGAAAAGACGTTAAAATAAATTATTCAATTGAATGATTCAATATGCACTGCCTAGACGCTACATGATATGGCGTTGAACAACCTTCTGAATCTTTTTAATTCATCATTCCAGTTCTCCTGAAGACAACAGAATCAGACAGGCTCATCACAAGGCTGTGTGCCGAAACAACCCCAAGCCCGAATGCACCGCGGAGTAAGGTCATTGTTGGGACGTCAGAACACTGCAGTTGGCTGAAATCCAGGGAGGCTAACCACGTCACCTTGTCTGTTGTCGTTAGGACTATGATTTGTGTTTGGAAATGAAAGGCCTAAAATGATCTTGATCTTCAGAATCAACGCACAGACGGAACCATATCATCTTTAAATACAAGTTTGGACTTTTATATCTCTAATAGTTTAGGGTCAAGGTTTATTCAAAGTACCTATACTAACCGACTTTGGACAGCTTTAGTGACCTTGACTGTGATTTGATTTCTTGTTTATAAGGTCCAGTGAACCTTCAACGGTCATAGCTGGACCACCCTCGCATGAAACGAGTCTATCTCTTACAAAATCAGAAACATGTGTAGGATCCACCAAAGACACATATGCATACAATATCATGATACTATGACTACCCTACCACATTCCAAGGTAAAAAAAGCCTCTAGAGGTAAATGTTGAGTGTAGGTCCTTGAATTGAGGTAGTATGTTTCATTGATATCTATCATGCATCAAAGAATCAGAAATTCAAAATAACCTAGGAAAAAAGTGAAATTTTGTGAAAATATTTTATTTTTTACCAACATTAGTGGACCTTGAAATGAAGTCATTCATTCACTGTTCAATCATTTATGAAGTCTTATGGGTTATACATCTTACCAAGTTTGGTCGTGATAGTTGAAATAGGTTCTGAGATATTAATCCACTAGCATATTTTGCACACACAGACTGCAGACAGATGGACAGACTGACATGTTTTTAATTGTCATTTTTGGACTATTTAGGACTCATCTCGCACAGATTTGCAATAATTTTTGTGCGAGTACATAGACTCACATTGCTATGCATGTGAGTAACAAAAGCTTCTTCTTCCTTCAACCCTTAGTTTTATTTATTTAAAATTGGGGGGTTGGGTGGGGGACAGAGGTTGCATTTGAATTGAGCGTATCTGTGTCCATATATCTCACATCTAGTAATGGTTTTGAAAACAGTTTGTTACATTGGATCAAGACTTAAATGAAAGAACTTGTGGGATGAGTGAATCACAGAAATTCCCAAAATCACACTTCCGCACATCACCACCATACAAGTGTAAGCTGAACCTTTGTGGCCTTTCCTCTCTTCAGTCTTGGCCGACAACGCTGAAGCCTATCTTTAGACCAGAAGTTGCACAGCCAGCAAGCATCCAAATTTAAGCTTTATCTTTTGTTATGGAGAGAGAGAGGGAGGGGGGGGGGGGTGGGGACAAACCAGCGCGAGTGGCGTATTGTGCAAAATGTCCAAACTTCAAAAAATAATAATTAATGTTTACACGCCTTTCTTTTAAAACGCCTCTGCAGTATTATTTGTTTATTTCATTTAGCGTGCTATTAGTCTGTCAACTGTGCAATCTTTTGTGTCTTTTAATTTTGTTCTGATGAAAAATCCTTTGCAACCTCCACATATAACAACTTGGGCATAACACTGATTTCTTTCTCTAATTAGTGAGGAACTTGAATTCTCCTGCTACATTTCTACACTTTTCTGGTATATACCCTGTTTTCGTAGGTTGTCAAAGACTGGTTTTTGCTCAACAGGTGGCAGTTTCAAGGCTGCTGCAACGCTTGTTTCTTTTGGCGCTTTAAGTGTCTTGATAAATGAGACTGAAACTGTCCACAAAACATTCAAGGGCGCTTTGGTTTGTTAGTTTTTGCTGACAATGAGGCTATTGCTTTTGTTTCAGAGGTTGCCAACAACGCTACAGCTTCTGATCCAGATGCTGATGATGAGATAATTGCTTTTGCTGCAGATGACAATGATGAGGCAGTTGCTTCTCTTTCAGGCGCCGAAGTTAACGATGACGCTTTAGCTGTTATTCCAGAGGTTGACGATGAGGCAGTAGCTTCTGTTGCAGATGATGATGATGAGGCAGTCGCTTTTGCTTCAGACGCCAATGCCAACGTTGTAGCTTTTGTTCCAAAAGTTGATGACGCTTTACCTGCTTTTCCAGAGGCAGAATATGCGGCAGTAGCCTTTGCTGTGTATACTGCTGCTGTAGCTTTAACTGCAGACGATGATGTCGACGGTTCTTTTTACATGGCCTCTAGTTTTGCAAAGGCTGCGGCTTAAAAAAAGAAATGCAATTCTATAATAATAATAATAATAATAATAATAATAATAATAATAATAATAATAATAATAATAATAATAATAATAATAATAAATAATAATAATAATACAAATAATACAAATAATAAACAAATAACTAGAAGGCTAAAGCGTAAATGACTCGCACACTTCATATAAAACAATATAATTTTGTTACTCTGCACACCTCTCCAACCCTGTATCCTTGACCTTCAGTTAAAGCTATACTAACCTGTATGACATAAAGAGGGTTATAGTAATGTACGATCATACCAAGTTTGGTTATGATAAATTATATTGGTAAGCCACTTTTAAAACTTAAAATTGCGATTTTTGACACCGTTCATCAACCCGGTTGACCATGAGCTTTGGATAAAAGTGATTAAAGTTATGAAAAAAAAACATCCCAAGTTTGTTAATGATATAGTCCATATTCTATCAGTAAGAGTTTGTGTGTTAATAAAATCTGTATTTTGGACCTTTCACACAGGTGTCACCCCTTAGTTTCAAAGCTACCTTAACTTGCGTTAACCTAAAAAGGTTATAATAATGTATTATTACACCACCATGTTTGGTGAAGTTATGTTTCAAAAAGTCTATAATAAAAAAAATATTTTTTTAAAATAAAATTTGCAATTTTTGGCATTTTCCACATCATTGTGTTTGTGACCTTGAGCTAAAGTCACTTCTGTTTATTAATGTTTGGAGCTCCATGGCCAGATACCATCATACCATGCAGCATGTTTGGTTACGATAACTGTTTTAAAAAAAATTCCAATGTTAAAGGTTTGCAAATATAATTATGACGAATGACACTAGGTCAGTACATAGACTCATTATGCATGCATCTTAGTCAATAAGTAATATTTCAGATCACAGGCTCTCGTATGTGGCTGCAAGACCATATACTACATGATGATATAAGGTAAAGTATGGTCTAGCTGTCTATGCCTTGATTTGTCTGTCACTGCCTTTTCCAAGTCCGCCTGAACAAACTACAATATTTGTCCCAAAAGACGGTGGATCAATCAATTCATCAGGCTTTCATACAAACATTACAAGTCATAAATATGCACAATCTATTTTCCGACCCATTAAATTTCTTTGAAATTGTCAAAACAATGATGAAAAACACTATCAAGTGACGCACTTCTCAGCGACATTATGCAATTCAGTTAACCAACCAAAAATTCACTTTCATTTTCGAAAGCACTTACAGATTTGTTTGTAATGATGCTTGAGTACAAGAGAAATATTGAAATTTATTATGTTGCTAAATGTATAGTAGCATGAATTTGGCGAAGACAAATGAAAAATAAGCCTAATGCACTAGATCTATCCACACAACATTACATTGGAATATTCTGAAACAAAGTAGGCTGCCCAATGGTGACTAGATCAGATACAAAGTCAGTAAGCGGTGCCAATCATATACGTCCATTAAGTGGTGGTGGTGGAAGTGAAAGCTATACGAGTAATTGTTACATTATTATTTTAAATCAATCCCAAACATGAATAAATCAAAAATAATATTAGAAGCAAACCTTAATAATAATATTAATCATGATTGTCATGTAAAACCCAGATGTATGCTTAGTGACATTGTTATCTGATCTGGTCACCATCAGGAAGCCTACTTTGTTTCAAAATATTCCAGCCTATTGCTGTGTGGCTAGATCTAAATTCTAATGCTTTATGCTTATTCTCATTCATCTTCACCAATTAAGAGCATCCACACATTTAACGACAATAATAGCATTTGCACGTTCCCTAAATTTCAATATTTATCTTTTTATCAAGCATCATCACAAGCAAATCTGTGAGTGCTTTCGAAAATGAAAGTGAATGGTTAGTTACCTGAATTGCGCATGCCACTGAGAAGTGCAAAGATGGCATTTATCAACCCTGATTCAGCTCTTTGCAATCCACTGGACCCTATAAACAATGAATAACTAACTTCCATCAACCGATAAGTGTTGACCGCTAGACTCTAAGACTGTACTTTGTTACCTTGTCTCGCGACCACATACTGGTGGCTGCGTTTCAGACATATGCAACTGCTTACTAAATACTTTACAATGAACATGGCCACAACAACATAAGGGAAAAACACACATAAAGTTCATAGAAAATTACAAAAAGGAAGAAACAAGTATATATATAAAAAAAATTACCATATGCTTGTTGTGTTAATACTTCTGACATGCTGCGTGATTCACTTTGGCTGTCAGGGATGTAGTCTTCATCCTGAAAATGTTTAATTTCCATTGTAACACAGTATAAACACATAATTAATATAAAACTATTAGCACTGTACAGCACTTTCCTCCTTATCTCTCACTGAATGCTCAAGTGCTAAAACCATGCAAGGCTTGCACATTAAGGTACTTCAACAAAATTCGACAAATATCCTTTTTTTGTTGCATTATTTACAAAGATAAACAACATAGTAAAAAAATCCATAAATACATTTAATTACAAACTAAAGAAAGAAATGCAAAAGAAGTCAACGTTCTGAGCACACAATATACTTACCATCTCATTATCATGCTCGGCTGACTCTTCTTGTGAAGCCTCATAGTCATATGGATCTGCAAGTAAATGTGCACAAATTAAATTTACAAAGTTGTACAAAATCAAGTCATGTTCAAAGAATCAAATCTGTTGAATTGGAATGTTAAGCACTGCATTAAAAAAAAAAAAAAGAACTCATCCTACTTCCTCTCATTTCACCTGGATGTGTCATTTTGTGAGGCAGATAGTGAAGTTTATAATTTATAAAATTAACAAACCAAAATGCAGATGCCGAGATGGTTTAATGCAGAAAAACACATTCACGATACTTGAGTACCTGAGTACTTGATAAGTCGTGATTTTCAGCATCACACATATAACTTAAAATTTTACATAATTTACAGCATCACACATATAACTTACAAGAAAGAAAAAAATTTGTAAAAAAGGTAGGAATAAGGTTAAGTAAATGTTTAACACTTTATTTATTCTTATTATTATTGAGGATTTGTTTAGCGCACATATTTCGCCGTACTTGGCGACTCAAGGCGCTGGCCGATACAGGATCTAACTCAAGCTGCCCGAGGCGCCAACTTGCAGCCTTTGGGCGCATCGTAATAACGCTCCAGACAACTGAGCACAATACTGGGCAGCCAGGGATGGGGGAGAACTTTATATAGGCTATTTTGAAAGAATAGTTGTAAAGACAGTTGAGAATAGGTGTTCCTAAGTAGTCAACTGTGCTAGTATGGCACAGTTTAGTACTGTATTACAATTTACTTTACATTACATGATTATTGCTTTACGTCCAGCGGACTCTTCTGAGCCAAATCAGGACCGGACAACCCCTGATCCGCATAAAAGATCTGCTGAAACAACCCTAGTGGTAAAACTGAAGGCTCTCCACCAGCCAGTCACTTTACAATAAAGACATCCCACGCAGGGGACGCTGAGGTTATACTCTAATTTATGGAACCCCCGTTTACAAAAACAAAATAGAATACAAACATCATTATACAATATCAGCAAAACACATACATATTGTCAGGTTGACAGTGTTTATGTAAAAATATATTAAAGTTAAAAATGTGAATGTGTCCCTTTAACTGTAATTCTAGAAGTCGTAGTAGCAAGAAAGTGAAGCGCACGTGCGAAACGATCTTAGCGTTGCACCTCGTGCTGTTATTGTTTAGCTAAGGGCTGAATAGCGTGTACAGCTTTATGAAATTTAGTAATAATATAGAAGGGCACAGCAAAGTTTGACTTTGGTTTTAGAATTATCGTAGTGAGTTCTTTTATTTTTCTAGAAAGTTCGGGGTGGAAATATATATATACGTAGGTTAGCGACATTGAGGCAGGGAGACATATTTTTTGATGTGGTTGTGCGACCAACTTGGATTTAGTCTAGCACTGAAGTCAAGGACAGTAGACATCTTAGGTCTGTTGTGACCGGTCTATAGGTGTGTTTATATCTAGGTATAAGCAGACAGTCGAGAGTGTCCACAAGTCAAAAGATTCTAACACGGACTGGTAAGTGAATGTTTTATTTTCTTACAGCCGTTGCTTCTTGTCTTGGTGTAAATGAAAGATAGTTTGTTTGTGTTCCTATTTATTTCTCCCGTTTTGTTTTTTTATTGCATTTTGTTAGGTTGAAATGTTGGGTCGGGAGCAGGTAGCATTTTATGTCCCCAGGTTATGTGTTGTGAATGTGATGGAATGTTTGAGAATGTATATATATTAGACGTTGTATATATATTCCGTCATTAAGAAAACATGTTCATTTGTAATAGAGATTATCTTTCCCGGGTTATATATCGGTGGCATATATGAACATTCTTTGGTATAAAAATCGGCAGGGGGTAAATAATTGTATATTTGCACTGGGACTTATACTCGTGCCTGATTACAGGATGAGTCTTCGTTCTTCATCCCTCGTTCTTCGTTCTTCTTCTTCCTCTACTTCATCAATGACATCTTCATTAACCACATAATCCATTGGTCATCTGGGCCATCACCACGTTTACCCGGTCGGCTACTGAGCTGGGTGACACCGGGCGTTTTCAGTCAAGACAGAGCGGCATTGGCAGTTACCGGTTTGACTGGGTCTGCGTCTGGAACCGTCTCAACCTTCCGCACCGTCGGTACGACCGGGTGCAGCAGCGGTTGTCAGAGAACCCCGAGGGTGGGCAGGTTGAAGCTTTCCTCGCCGCCTTCTGCGGACCGTGCCTTACCCCCCTCGGGGTGTTCTTCCCTGGACCTTTGCCAGCGGTGCCGGCTCAGCGGTCTTCTGCCACGTGGTCTACGTTATTTATTTAGTCATCCTTCTAACTGGTTTATCAACTGGTTTTTTATATTAATTCTTTTGAAGCAAAGAAAGGCACCTATTAACTATAAATGAACGTTTGACTTTCGTGCCTGATTAATAACCAAAGACAATTTTTGGAAGTTTTCTTTCCTAATGGTATTTCTTCTGGCCTAAGCAGTTTAAAGTGTGAAATACCATTTGATTTACTTTGTTGTTGTTTTTGTGTCATGTTTAAATAGTGCATTCCAATTCAGTCATTTATCATCTCATTTCATTTCATTTTCCATTTCACCCGATTATATTTCTGTTGATGCTTTGTTTATGTATGGTTGGTGTGATTGTTGTTTTGTGCGTATGAAAGTGTGATTTTGGGAAGTAAAACTTGTTTTTTTATTTTAAAACTTAACTGACGTGTTTGTTACTTATTTATGTGTGTGTGCGTGCGACTGTTTAGTTTCGGGTAGGTAGTTAGATAGCTGGGTTGTTCGGGAGGGATCTCTGTCCGACATTAGGTCGTGACATATATTTGGTGACCCTGACGTGATTACGATTGACCGACGTGATTACGATTGACTGACGTGATTACGATTGACTGACGTGATTACGATTGACTGACGTGATTACGATTGACTGACGTGATTACGATTGACTGACGTGATACGATTGCTGACGTGATACGATTGCCGACGTGATTACGATTGACAACGACTGACTGACCAACTGACTGCTAGGATAGTGTTAGTAGTATTAGTGGCCTGTGTTTAGCTAGGTTGTGTTGTGAGATTGTGGTGTGTATGCAACTATTTTTCAGTGGGAGGTAGGCGGGCGTCCGGGGCCTTGTGCAAGCGGACTTACACCAGGTTCCACGAGGGAGTTGCGGCTGGGAGAGGACGTTCCTTGCCAGTCCGTGTTCTGTGGCCAAGACGCGGACACTCACTCGCGACGACTGTCTGCACTTCTATTGTAAGTAGTTGGTTAGGTGGGGAAGTAGGGTGGGGTGTTTGTTAGGGTGTTAGGTAGGTTGTTTCAAGAATGGCATTAAGATCTGGGGGAAAGTATCAGCCTGAGTTGAGTAATAGTGATGTTGATGAGAAAGTTGACGCGAAAGACTTGGTTGTGGCAGCCACTGGGGAGACTGTGGTCACTGGTATTGTCGGGAAACCCGTGACTGAAACCACTCCACGTGGAGGACGCACCAAACCCCAAGCAACACCGATCAGCGCGTTCAAGATGACGGCAAAGAGACGAGGTATGTCACCGTCAAGAGGAGCGTCAGGAGGAGCGACATCTTTTGGTAAGGAGTCGGGGGTGGGACGTTACATGTCTATGCTTGTCTCGTCAGGAATGACGATGGGGCCAGACTTGGTTAAGATGGCCGCAGACCTCGCCAGAGCGGATGAGGAGCGTGACGCTCGTCAGGAGGAGCTCAGGCAGCAGGAAGAGTTCCGGAGGGAGGAGCTCAGATTGAGACAGCAGGAGCTCAAGAGGCAGGCGGAACGTGACACTCGACTGGAGGAGTTTCGTCAGGAAGAGCTCAGGGTACGCCGCGAGGAGCTCAAAAAACAAGAGGAACTGCGAATCGAGGAAGTGAGTACTTTAAAGGAAGTACTAAAAGCACAGAGCAGTAAGTTAAATGATAGTGGGTACCGGGTGAAGATTTCGTCTTTTGATGATAAGGATGACATGGACCAGTATCTTCTACATTTTGAGCGGGTTGCGACAATGCATGGCTGGGAAAGAGCTACGTGGACGAGTAGGTTAGTTCCACTTTTGCAGGGTGCAGCTCGGGAGGCATTTTTGCAGTTGACGCCAGAGGATGCCAAGAACTACGATGAAGTGAAGAAGGCCTTACTGTTTCGTTTTCGACGGGACGCCGACTACTTCAGGCGTACGTTCTGGTCGATGAGGAAGGAGCCGGCCGAGAACTTTGCGTCTTTCATCAAGAGGCTCAAGCAGATGTTGTCTCGGTGGTTTTGCCTCGCCAACGTCGACCAGAAGGACCCAAAGCAGGTAGTAGATGCTTTTGTTCTAGAGCAGTTTGTGAACACTCTAAACCCAGAGTTAGCTATCATTGTGCGGGAGCACAAGGCGGCCACCCCAGAGCAGGCTGCGACGGTTGCCGACGATCGCGTCTTAGCCAGACGGTCGGTGAGGGATGATCGGGTCGGATCTAACCAGGATGGCAAACGACAAAAGCGGACGGGAGATCGGTCGCCAGAATCTAGTAAGACGAGTGGGTCGGGCGCTAAGCTCAAAGGTGATGTGAAAACAAAGGAAATTATTTGTTTTCAGTGCAAGCAACCAGGTCATGTCCGGAGAGATTGCAAGCAAGGGAAGACAACCAGGTCAGCAGCGATGCGACCGGAATCGCCGGAGCCAGAGATGCGAGACGTCCCCAGTTTGTGTGACCAATGTAACCAGCTGGAAGTCGTGTCAGAGGCTAAGGTCATCGTGAACGGTATCCCAGCGGTAGCTTTGCGAGACACAGGAGCTGAGCTGTGCATCGTTTCAGCCAGGTTAGTCTCAGAGGAAGACATTTTGGCGGGGATGAAACAAAGAGTATCGCTTGCAGATCCAACCGTCATGCGTGAGTACCCTGTTGCATCTGTGGTTGTTTCTTCTCCATGGATAAGAGGGAGAATACACATGCTAGTAGCGGACCATCTGTGCCGTGACATTGTAATAGGCAACACTGTTACTTTTACTAGTGGTGAATCTGTCAAGGTGCCAGTTTATGCATCACGAAGTTTGGCTGCAGTCCAAACTAGAGCCCAGGCCAAGAAGGAGAGGGAGACACATCCATTGCCTGTCGACAGGATATCAGGGTTGGACGTTACTCCAGAACAGCTGAGTAAGTTGCAACGGGAAGACCCTACACTTACCAGAGCCCAACGGGCTGCAGACACAGGTGAGCTCGTTGTTAGCCAAGGAAAGCAAAAGGGCAGAGTCAAGTTCATCAGAAAGAAGGGATTGTTGTTGAGGGTAGTCGAGGATGAGGGGAGGACGTATAAACAGATATGTGTCCCAAAGTCTCTTCGACAGGATGTCATGAAGTTGGGCCACGACACTCCCATGAGCGGACATGCTGGAGGAAGACGGACGTTGCATCGGATCTGGACTGATTTCTATTGGCCTCAGATGTCGGGAGACATTCGCCGGTATTGCCAGTCATGCGACGTGTGTCAGCGAGCGTTACCCAAAGGTAGAGTGCCTAAAGCAACATTGGTAAGCATGCCTTTAGTGGATCAGCCGTTTGAGAAGGTAGCGGTTGATATTGTTGGGCCGATCATTCCATGCTCTGACCGTGGATACAGATTTATTTTGGTCATGGTGGACTACGCAACCAGGTACCCAGAGGCTACTGCTTTAAAAGACATTAGGGCAGAAACCATCGCCGAAGCATTATGGGAGATGTGGACAAGGTTGGGCATCCCAGGTGAAGTGCTCTCTGACCGAGGTTCGCAATTCACTTCAGAGGTAATGAAGGAGGTGTACAGGTTGTTAGCTGTTAAGGGAAACCTCACGACGCCATACCATGCCATGTGCAACGGGCTAGTGGAACGGTTTAATCAAACCTTAAAGTCCATGATCAAGAAGTTGTGTTCAGAAAAGCCAAAAACCTGGGACAGGTATATCCCGGCATTGTTGTTTGCCTACAGAGAGGTACCACAAGCAAGTACAGGTTTTTCTCCTTTTCAGTTGCTGTACGGTCGTACACCCAGAGGACCGATGCAGGTACTCAAGGAACTGTGGACTCGAGAGACGCAAGAGCAGGAAGTCAAAACAGCCTTACAACACGTGCTCGATTTGCGTGAAAAAGTTGAAGACACTTGCAGGATAGCAAAAGAATCCCTTGGAAAGGAAGCTGCACGTCAGAAGCGTCACTTCGACAAGAAGGCAAAGCTCAGGGTTTTTCCAGTGGGATGTAAGGTGCTCATGTTGTCCCCATGCAAAGAGAACAAAATGAAAATGTCTTGGAAGGGACCTTACGTGGTGCAAAGCAGAGTGGGTCCTACGGATTACAAAATACAGGTGGGAGACAAGGTAAAAACTTACCATGTAAATCTGTTGCAGCGTTACCTGGAGCGAAATGGAGTTGTCGCCGCTGTATCTGTTCTGGACGAACAGAATGACTCCGAGGTTCAGGAGAGTTCCGGATCTCTACCTGTGTTCCCCTTGGTTGCAGAGGAGTCTTTGGACAACATCAATCTGGATCTGGAAACGCCAGAGATCCATGATTCCGTTCGGGAAGTGGTGGGACAATTCGCTGATGTTCTCACCGATTTGCCGCTGAGGACCGAGCTGGCTGAATGCGAAATTCGGACGATGGACGACACTCCAGTGCGAACTCGGCGGAAAGGAATTATTCCCCCATTGAGAAAGAATGCTTGGCGGTGGTATTCGGGGTACAGAAGTACAGCCAATTCCTCTTGGGACGTCATTTCCGAGTACAGACGGACCACAGTCCTTTGCAGTGGTTGCATAGGATCAAGCCTCAGAGTCCCAAGTTGATGAGGTGGGCTATGCAGTTGCAGGCATATGACTTCACCGTGGAAGCAATACCAGGCAAGCAAAATGTTGACGCCGATTTTCTGTCCAGAAATGTGTAAAAGACAAAACTGTAAAATGTAAATATCCCTGCTTAAAACCATAATTGTAATTAAACTGGTAGTTTAATCTTGGTGGGGGGGTATGTCAGGTTGACAGTGTTTATGTAAAAATATATTAAAGTTAAAAATGTGAATGTGTCCCTTTAACTGTAATTCTAGAAGTCGTAGTAGCAAGAAAGTGAAGCGCACGTGCGAAACGATCTTAGCGTTGCACCTCGTGCTGTTATTGTTTAGCTAAGGGCTGAATAGCGTGTACAGCTTTATGAAATTTAGTAATAATATAGAAGGGCACAGCAAAGTTTGACTTTGGTTTTAGAATTATCGTAGTGAGTTCTTTTATTTTTCTAGAAAGTTCGGGGTGGAAATATATATATACGTAGGTTAGCGACATTGAGGCAGGGAGACATATTTTTTGATGTGGTTGTGCGACCAACTTGGATTTAGTCTAGCACTGAAGTCAAGGACAGTAGACATCTTAGGTCTGTTGTGACCGGTCTATAGGTGTGTTTATATCTAGGTATAAGCAGACAGTCGAGAGTGTCCACAAGTCAAAAGATTCTAACACGGACTGGTAAGTGAATGTTTTATTTTCTTACAGCCGTTGCTTCTTGTCTTGGTGTAAATGAAAGATAGTTTGTTTGTGTTCCTATTTATTTCTCCCGTTTTGTTTTTTTATTGCATTTTGTTAGGTTGAAATGTTGGGTCGGGAGCAGGTAGCATTTTATGTCCCCAGGTTATGTGTTGTGAATGTGATGGAATGTTTGAGAATGTATATATATTAGACGTTGTATATATATTCCGTCATTAAGAAAACATGTTCATTTGTAATAGAGATTATCTTTCCCGGGTTATATATCGGTGGCATATATGAACATTCTTTGGTATAAAAATCGGCAGGGGGTAAATAATTGTATATTTGCACTGGGACTTATACTCGTGCCTGATTACAGGATGAGTCTTCGTTCTTCATCCCTCGTTCTTCGTTCTTCTTCTTCCTCTACTTCATCAATGACATCTTCATTAACCACATAATCCATTGGTCATCTGGGCCATCACCACGTTTACCCGGTCGGCTACTGAGCTGGGTGACACCGGGCGTTTTCAGTCAAGACAGAGCGGCATTGGCAGTTACCGGTTTGACTGGGTCTGCGTCTGGAACCGTCTCAACCTTCCGCACCGTCGGTACGACCGGGTGCAGCAGCGGTTGTCAGAGAACCCCGAGGGTGGGCAGGTTGAAGCTTTCCTCGCCGCCTTCTGCGGACCGTGCCTTACCCCCCTCGGGGTGTTCCTCCCTGGACCTTTGCCAGCGGTGCCGGCTCAGCGGTCTTCTGCCACGTGGTCTACATTATTTATTTAGTCATCCTTCTAACTGGTTTAGCAACTGGTTTTTTATATTAATTCTTTTGAAGCAAAGAAAGGCACCTATTAACTATAAATGAACGTTTGACTTTCGTGCCTGATTAATAACCAAAGACAATTTTTGGAAGTTTTCTTTCCTAATGGTATTTCTTCTGGCCTAAGCAGTTTAAAGTGTGAAATACCATTTGATTTACTTTGTTGTTGTTTTTGTGTCATGTTTAAATAGTGCATTCCAATTCAGTCATTTATCATCTCATTTCATTTCATTTTCCATTTCACCCGATTATATTTCTGTTGATGCTTTGTTTATGTATGGTTGGTGTGATTGTTGTTTTGTGCGTATGAAAGTGTGATTTTGGGAAGTAAAACTTGTTTTTTTATTTTAAAACTTAACTGACGTGTTTGTTACTTATTTATGTGTGTGTGCGTGCGACTGTTTAGTTTCGGGTAGGTAGTTAGATAGCTGGGTTGTTCGGGAGGGATCTCTGTCCGACATTAGGTCGTGACACATATAAAACGCCTACACTGCCAAATAATAACATCATAGGAAGCCCCAGTGACCATTTGGCAGAAAGCATCCAATATTCCCAAGCTGATCCAACAGACCTCATACACAAAAGAGGAGTCTTGTCCCGGAAGAGTTTTCAAGAAAAGAGGTAGGTGACTAGTCTAGCAAAGAAGATTGTATAGTAGATTGATAGAACAGAGTAGGAATGAGAAAGAACAAAGGAGAAAGACAGCGACAGTGGGATTTTAAAGCACTAAATTTCCAGAAAGTGGGGATACTATTTATACTGAAACCCCCGGCACCCCCAAGGGGGTGTATAGTATAGTATAGTATAGTATAGTATAGTATAGTATAGTATAGTATAGTATAGTATAGTATAGTATAGTATAGTATAGTATAGTATAGTATAGTATAGTATAGTGGTGATGGCATCGCCATCATAGGTTATCAGCACTTTGTCCTCTAGGTAGATGTGCATTTATTTTAAGTCAAACTAGCATAGTATCGTATAGTATAGTATAGTATAGTATAGTATAGTATAGTATAGTATAGTATAGTATAGTATAGTACAGTATAGTGGTGATGGCTTCGCCATCGTAGGTTATCAGCACTTTGTCCTCTAGGTAGATGTGCATTTAAGTCAAACTAGCATAGTATAGTATAGTAAAAAATAATAATAATAACAGGCAATTTATACAGCGCTATCCAAAATCACAAAGCGCTTTACACAAACAAATGTGAACACAACATGCGTACATTGGTCAATAACACGCAACCACATATACATCTCAACACCAAAAATAACTAACAACACTCACTCATGGCGCCTAAGAAAAGGCCTCTCTAAAAAGATGCGTCTTCAAGTTCGTTTTAAAAGACGCTAGTGAAGGACTGTGACGGACGGACCGAGGTAGCGAGTTCCAGGTCTGAACGGAGAAGAAACTGAAAGCTCTACCACCGTGTCTCACCCTGTGGTATTCTGGTACACGGAACATCCTTTCATAGTATAGTATAGTATAGTATAGTATAGTATAGTATAGTATAGTATAGTATAGTATAGTATAGTATAGTATAGTATAGTATAGTATAGTGGTGATGGCATCGCCATCGTAGGTTATCAGCACTTTGTCCTCTAGGTAGATGTGCATTTAAGTCAAACGGGCAGGCTTTCAGGCAACTGCAGTTGTCTGATTATTGGCCTGCCAGAGAGAGGTAAGGTAAGGGAATCTCCGTCCAAATATGTGGAGTGCAATATGTAAGAAACATTTTTTTTAATCTAGATCATTTTTAAGTGTAGTACCAACTGTGATAACATCACTTTTTTTTAAAATTTATTTTAACAACTTTATTTATCACTTGGCAGACTATTCCATGTGTTAGTAACTCTGTTACTATTACTAGTGTTAGTGAAAATGTGCTCGTTATGCTGGTATGAACAGTCGTTTTTGTTAATTTACACTCATGGCCTCAGGTTGAAGAGCTCTCAACCCTACATAATAGGGACCTTGTGGTTTTGGATCACGCTTGTGTAGGATTTTTAACACCTCAATCATGTCTCCTCTCAGACGTCTATACTCAAGGCTTTTAAAGCCGAATGCCCTTTAACATATCCTCGTAACCGAGTCCCTTAGCCCCAAGATACCTCTGATGAAATGTCTTTCAAACAGCCTCAATCTTGTTATGTTTTTTAAACTTAAGACTCCACACCATATTTCTGTATTCCAGTATAGGACTCACAAGGGCCTGTAACAGATTGACCATTATTTCTTTGCTTTTAAATGTAATTGATCTTATTAACAGTACTGATATTCTGTTGGCCCTTTACTTTAGGCAACGTCATTAATTATGTGATCTTCAAAGGAGAGACCGTATCAAAAATGACGCCCAGGTCCCTCTCACCCCGAGTACTTTTCAATAATTTGACAGTAACATCATCCTTCAAAAGGTATTTGTAGTTTTGGTTCTTCTTACCAACGTGAAACGCACCAATCACTTTATTAGTCCACTGGACCTAAGTGACTTGTGATCAATAAAGTAGGCCTACAAAACAACTACTGAACGAGTAAATCAGTGGGAAATTAAAAGAAACGAAGTCTAGCGATCCTTTGATGATGTCCACTTGTACCGTGCATGTATTATCCAAAAATGAACGCTCGGTGCGCATAAGGAGGATGCGAAAAAACAAGTGAAAAAACAAATCAAACAATAGGGGAAAAAAAACCCTCAAAAAGGGGAGGGGAGTGTGGGTGTGAGAATAATGCTGGGCCAACTCCATAAAACAAAGTCATTCTGAGGACAATAAAGATGTCTTCAGTCTCTTTCTGAACAATCCACCAGTCTCTGTTGTCTTCAGCATCTAATGCAAGGTGTTCCAAAAAACCCAAGTGTTGCGTTTTTGAAGGTTCTGGCACCTGACCTTTCTGGTTTGTTTCCTCAGAAGCAGGGCAGAAAAGGGACTGGGAGCATGAGGTGGTTTATTTCCTTTTATCAGTTCACACAAATATTCTGAAGCAATCTTGTTCCTGCAGGAAAAAAACCCAATGACAATATCTTTTCAACACGATCGTGCGATAGCCCGGAACAACAAATAACTTAGCAAAAAGTAGGCATGTTTATAATTGTAACTCTGACCATTGGTAGTGTAGCAGTACTATGAGTTTGCATTAGACCTAGAAAGCCTGCCACACACCCAAATCTGAACCAAGACATCAGCATCATGGTTACTATTGAAATAAAAGTCAGGGGCTGGTGTTTTGGGAATACATTTTTAAAATAATCATTTGAGAAAGAAAATAAAAAAAATCAGCTTACCTGATACTTTGCTGGCTCCATTCCAGGTAAAACCACCATTATTTTGCCTCTTGGCCAATGTGGATAAAGTCTTCGTATCGTTTCCTCATTTATCATGGCAGATTTGAAATCTAGAGTAGGAAAAAACCCATGGTCATTCAGTTGTGCCTAGAACAGGCTCATTCAGTTGTGGATAGCACGTATGTAGGAGGCACACGAGTTTACAAAGACGAAATAAAAGACTTCAGAGCCTGTGTGCCTAGATGCAATTCTAAACTGTGCCTAGATGCAAAATTATAATCTAAGCATTTGGTCAAAATCACTATTTTCTGAAGACAGACAAGACCATAGACTATTTTTATTTCTATTTCCCATCATCTGTATATTTCAGATCTAGACAAAACAGTATTACTATTAGTGATTATGTAATGTAGAGGAAAAATGATTGGGTGTATGACGATTCGCCTAACTGTCAATTCGCCTCATCTTGTTTTCGTTGTGTTGTATGCTGTTGGCGGGTATTATATCGCCATATTGTCTCGCGTAACTGAAAGACTAACCCTAACCCTAGGCGGCTTGACTTAATGTTCAGGCGAGTGACAAGGCAAGGCAAATTTTATTCCAGAAAAAATCCATTAAGGGCACATGGACATGGTTAAAATAATATACACAAACATGCAAAATAATTAATTATATAACATTTTAGATGTAAAATAAATATATATATATTTATTTATACAGCGGGATACACATCAATGACAAACTACTGAAATAGTTTTTATTACACATAACCTGTCAACATCAGAGCTATATTAATTTTTGACATGGGATAAAAACGTTACATTTGTTTAATTATTAATTTCATTAGACTTACAAGCTTTAATAATACTTATACTGACTTTTTGTTAGATGACAATAATTCTTGAAATTTGATGGCTTTGGGATATCTATAATAATATGATTTTAATAATTATCTTCTCGAGTTACAAAAATATGAACACAAAAATAAATAATGAAACTCATCACCAAGATGGCCACTATTATATTTTTGACATACACGTTCGTGTCTAGGAATGTTAAAATATCTGCCTCTCTGCACTGGCATTCTTTGGTTAAGTGTAATAAACTTTATAATAGATATTGCAATATTTGTTGGTAGAACATGCAAATATTTTTCAAATTCAAAATGTAGCTTAAACATTCGATAATTATAGTAAAATTCATTATTGTTTATTTCCTCGAACCAGCCTTGAATAAACTGATCATGTAGGCGTTGTCTAATTGTACACTTAAAAACTGAAACAGAAGGCAAAACATTGGTTAGCCCCTGATTTAACCAAAAATTACCAAGTCCTAGATTATTTAACTCTTTCCGCACAGAATCGAGGAATGAAGATTTATAACCTTTATGCAAATCAATGTGAAACAAAAAGTGTACATAACGCTGGACAATTTATTACTGTTATCAGGGTGGACAAGCTTATACCAAAAACTTTACATTCTTTGCTTTGCCTGTAACCCCTGAGGAACCTGCCCTAATTCACCAAAAATCATTTGAGAAGGAGTAGACTTACCCAGCGTTAAAATTAGTTTATAAAAACGCAACTGCAGTTTAGTGGCAAGGTCACTCATTTGAGGACACCATATCTCTGAACCATATATTATAACAGGATAGGAACTATAGTTTTCTCAAACAGGTCAATTTGAATTTCTAGTGGTAACATAAGCTTTCTAAATTTTCTAAATAAGAGAAAACATAGCTTTAGAGGCATATAAACTTTTCTGGGCTGGTTTAAAGCTACCATTATAATTAATTTTAATTCCGAGATACTGAAAATCATATACCACATCCAATTTAACACCATTGTAAAATACATTAGGTAGATTTCTGACTTTGCCTTTTGAAAAAAACAACGACCTCAGTTTTAGAAGCACTGACTTTTAATTTGTATTTAGTGCAATATTGATGCATAGCATCTAAAGAAGACTGTAATTCAGCAGAAGATTCACACACACACACACAAAATTACGGTGTCATTGGCATATAGCAAAATAAACATTTTATACAGAGTCTCAATATAGTCATCATCAAGAAAAATATCACAAGTAGGCTGCATGGTCACGTGGCGCGCCCCCCTTGGGGTGCCGGGGGTTTCAGTATAAATAGTATCCCCACTTTCTGAAAATTCAGTGCTTTAAATTCCCACTGTCGCTGTCTTTCTCATTTGCTTAGCGCTCTTTCTCATTCCTGCTCTGTTCTATCAATCTGCTATACTATCTTCTTCTACGCTAGACCAGTCATCTACCTTTTTTCTTCAAAACTCTTCCGGGACAAGACTCCTTATTTGTGTATGAGGTCTGTTGGATCAGCTTGGGAATATTGGACGCTTTCTGCCAGGTGGTCACTAGGGCTTCCTATGATGTTATTATTTAGCAATGTAGGCATTTTATATGTATGTGTTTTGTTAATATTTTATAATGATGTTTGTATTCTATTTTGTTTTTGTAAAGGGGGGTTCGATAAATTAGAGTAAAGCCTCAGCGTCCCCTGCGTGGGATGTCTTTATTGTAAAGTGACTGGCTGGTGGAGAGCTTTCAGTTTTACCACTAGGGTTGTTTCAGCAGATCTTTTATGCGGATCAGGGGTTGTCCGGTCCTGATTTGGCTCGGAAGAGTCCGCTGGACCTAAAGCAATAATCATGTAATGTAATGTAATGTCACGTGGCGCGGGAATAACAAAGCGGTCATGGCTTCTTTTAGCTCGCTCGCGTGTACTCCAATGCTGCTTAAAAATTTTTAATTTACCGACATTTTGGGATATTGTGATGTTTTGAACATAGCACATTCGTGCAATAATGATTACAGACAAATTATTATCAGGGGACAGGCTTTTTTTAAAGAGCGATTTGTCACTGACATTCAGTTTTAGAGTTCATCAATATTTCATCTTTCAGTGGAAATCGATGAAAGGAAATGTTCTTTTCTTTGCATAAAGGTTTACGTCGGAGTTAGAGCATCCAAACGCAGCACAGTACTTCACCATTAAAAAGCTTTCTTTTTCCAATCGTGTTGCTACTAACTGGAACGAGCTACCCATTTCTCTTAAGAATGCACCTTCAATTAACTCTTTCAAAAACCAGTTGGATGAGCTGCCTAAGTACAAAAAATTGTTCTCTTACTTTGATGAACGGTGATGCGTTCAGAAAAATTGCATGCACTATCAGACCCATGTAAATCATATGAAAGATGGGACATTCAAAAAGGCTCGAGGGCCTGTTTTGTCCTCAACATACTACTACTACTACTACTATTTTCAAACTCGAGCACGCTGTGTTATTCCCGCAGCACGTGACCGCCACGCCTTTGTGCATAGAGCCCATTAGTTTTTCACTAAGAAAACTTTTTAAATCATTCACTGCTAGAGATCGTTCGTTTTACTGGGTGGCGGACGATACGCCTAACTGTCAAACGAACGGTCTCTAGCAGTGGAGGATGTTTGGACGGGTGCCGGACGATACGCCTAACTGTCAAACGAACGATCTCTAGCAGTGGAGGATGTTTGGACGGGTGGCGGACGATACGCCTAACTGTCAAAAGAACGATCTCTAGCAGTGGAGGATGTTTGGACGGCAAGACGTGTGGGTCTGGTCACATCAAGAACGTGTAAATTGCAAATTATTAATTAATCTTCACATTTACCAAGAAAAAGGATTTCAAGAATCAAACACAAGTAAATTGCGAAGTATTAATAAATCTTTTAACTTACCGAGTACACATCAAACATGGCCTCTGAAATCTCAATGGAATGGGTCACCCGACCAGAAGTGCTCTTTCTCCGGGCAAGAAAAAAGCTATATGTTGGTTCGTATAAGTTCAAAGTGATTCTCCCAATGAGCATAATATATTACACATATTCAGATACTGGTGATTAGGTACAGATAAAAGCAATTCATAACTATTTTTTTCTAAAAAAAACCAACAACTTCGGATTTAAAGATATTTCACAAAATAAAGTGGTCAACCTAAGGCCCCTTTGCACAGAAGTCACCCTAAGGCTCGATCAGTTTACTTGTGTTGCGCCTATTCCCAAACCGTCAATTCCTCGAACTTCACTACAATGCAAGAATAACTGTAGACATTGGGTTAGCGCATAGTGTAATGTTTCTCCGACAAAGGAATAGGCAGGAAAACTCAAGTCCTTAGGGCGACCGGGTTTCGGTCGACTTAAGTACAAAGTACTGTTCCAAGGGACCTTAGGCTGTCTAAAACGTATTGTCAAGCCAACCGAGATGGGTTTATACAATCCAGATGGAATACAATAAATTCCCTTTTTTTTATTATAGGAGATGAAACTCCACTGTGGAAAATAATATTGTAGGCCTGTCATATTCCTATAATGATTATTTGTTGTGTTGTGTCTGCCCATCTGGCATAGTTTAGCTGACGTGTGATATAACTCTACTCGTATGCTTCGGTGAACTTCCAATCATGGATTGATCCAGGGCTTATTATATGTCTCTTTCAACGTTAAAGGATTATTTTGAAAATAATCAAATAAAAACAACAACAGCTGCTGCAGCATTTGTCTGTCCTGCATTTAAAAGGTCTCAATTCGAACGCTTGGTTTATTTTTGGCAAAAACGGGTTTACCTTAAAATTGGCATTGTTATTATATTAAACAATAATAAAGTGGGCTTTCCTTGCTCAAACCAACAGCTACAGTTTGAAATTTTTTAATTTCGGTTCTGAATGGGAGTTATTTCCCCTCGTTTTAACGGTACAACCCTGTGACCTTTGACCCTATTTGTGAGTGAACCACAGGGCTTGAAGTGTGCATCTTTAGTGTGTGGGGTTGGGCAGGTTCTATGTTATCAACCTACAATGAAAAAACCTTACGAGCAATTGTTTTTACAGGTTCTGTTTCTTACCGGCTGTTTTAGCTCCAGAATGTTGGCTGACTAGGCCAACGGCAATGGCTAGTAATAGGCACAAAAACTACAGATTTCTTTTTAATAAATATACTTTCTGAAAGTTTTTGTTGTTGTTGTAAGCTTATTTTTTTCAGTAGGACAAGAATCATTGTGAATATTAAAAGGATAGGTCGATGGGGCGAGGTCAGAGTGGGCCCCTTTAAATTCTGTGACAGCTTTCAATTCACTCTTCCTTGGTCCATTACACTCAAAGATCGCGTGTTTGCGTTTTGCGTTGTATGTGTGAGGTTTGGTCGTCGGCTTTCTGGTTGACACACGATACAGGATTAAGTATGACTGATTGACCTTCCATTCATAACATCCTTAAAACCTAGCTAATAACAGCAATGCTCGAATATTTTTTTGTGGGTAGTTTAATTTAACTTCATGCATGCAAACTTTGTATTAATATATTTATTTACCAAGACAACACTATGGTATCCAAGATTTACAATTGTTTGCTCATATGGTACACTCACTTTTAATATTTTATATAAAAAATATTAATATATTATTACTGCATTGAAAACAAATCCAATGATGGCTTCAATGATGGAGATGATTCAATTTCTTTCTCTACAAGTGGTTTTGTGGGTTTCTGTTTATTTTTTTATTGGTGTTATTTTTATATATTATGTACACACTTGCACCTACTACACTGGGTATACATAAATAATACACATTCTTATTTGAAGATTGTATTGTTTAAATTGGTTCTTCTTTGTTTGTTGTTAATGTTTGTTGCGTTATTGTTTCTTCTTTTAGCTGTGCCGATTCCTTATTTGTTAATATGTTTGTTTTTGTTTGTCTGTTCCATCTATGTAACATGTTAAAGTCTGCTAACTTCTTTCCAGCTGCAATTCTCCCTAGGCTCTTTTGTTTAGTCACTGCCACTGGGTTCTGTTGGTTCTCCGAATTCCTCATCTTCATCTCCATCTCCCGATTGGAAGAGTCTATTTTTAACAGAAATTTATGTGTTGAAAAGTAATTAGCCCGGCTGAAAATGGTGCCAACAAGTTTCCAAACTTATGATATAGATTTCTTGATACCTCACTAACCCCATTGACAATAAAAGGATCTTGAATCAAATCATCAAATAAATAATTCTCACAATCTAAAGTAACAAAGGTCGACACAGCTTTGGTATATAACTTCACAATCAAACACCCTAAACTTTTAACCATTAAAGCGCCGAGAACTTTATCATATTTATTATGTAATATAATGATCTCTTCGGGCCTCAGTCTTTGTACTTGTTCAGCTGTTAAATCAACACTGAGATGATACTTTGACTTTCCGGAAGCTACTAATGCAATCAGTCTGTCTCTTTTCTCTGCATAGTTGTCAAAACCTGTAGCTGTGACATTAATAACTTCTTGAGTTAACAAGTCATCACAATTCATTTTAAATACAAACAAAAAGAAAAACTAATTAAAAAAATGGCTGGGGCTGCAATGGTGCTTGGATCTACTGCTTTCAACGCCTTAGCCTTTTCAGGATCAAATTATTTGTTTTCAAAACTAGACAGTAAAGAAGAATCAAAACGGCATAACTTAGCAATGGAAAAATTACAAGATCAGGCCAAATACGAGAAAAACAGACTTATGCAGCTTGATTTTGTTAATAAAAGATTAAAAGAAGAAGGCCATGCTGATAAAACATTCGAAGAAGTTGATGAAGCTTTGCACCAATATTATTTACTGGCACAACTCTACCTTCATTAAAACAGCCCATGTTATCTGATTACTACACACACACACACACCTAACATTGCACCTACAATGTCAGAGACTGGAGAATTAATTTTAATTGTATTTGGAATAACAGTAGTTTATTACCTTGTGAAACAAAAATATAAATCTAAATAAAACGTGACTTCATGTTTGTCTAGATTATAGTATTCTCAATCTGGATATTGGAAAGGGATGACGGCAGTTGATAAACTAGTAGAAATGATGGCGGTTAGGGTTAGGATTGCCAATGTTCTCAGTTCATCCACATAGTCAATGTTCTTTACTCACACACTCTGCTGAGGAAGTCCGCACCAACATTGTCTGATCCTTTAATAGATTCTACTCGCATGTTAAAGTTCTGCAAGTACATAGCCCATCTCATGATCCGACTGTTCACAAACTTGGCAGAGTTTAAGTAGAAATGACTGCCTTGTCAGCAAACACAGTTAAACAATGGTTATCGAAGCAAGCTGTATGGCAAATCTATCTTCCACCCCTGAAGAAAATATAAGACCGAAATTTGAAAACTCTAGACCAAATGACACCCACCAAATAGATTTGTTTTAACTTCCCCACGGCAAAATACAAAGAAAGAAATACATGTATGCCCTTACTGTTATTGATATAGCTACCAGGTTTAAAGACGCTCATCCTCTTAGGACAAAAAAATTCTGCTGAGGTCGCTAAAGCCTTAAATGCGATTTATTCAAGAGGGCCTCTTAAATTCCCTAGACTTATTCAATGCGATGAGGGATTGTAAAGGATTCGTGTAGCAAGATGAAAAGGGGAAAAACTCAAGAACACAGGCAATAAGTTTTCCCACACTGTATTATTATAAATCTAACATCTATGTCATCAGACTCCAATATTTCATACTTGCACACAAAACACTTCATAACATGAACAATAAAAAAAAAAGGTTTACTTATAAATTGCGCAGCTAAGTGGGAGAACCAAAAGTAGGAAAATCTATACCTACAATGGAGTGGTCAAATCACTACAATCTGAAGGAAAAAATAACACCACAGTCTTCATAACACCACAGTCTTCACCACAGTCTTCATAACACCACAGTTTTCACAAACCACAGGCAGAGACCGGATACACAACAGTACGTTTCACAGTTGTTGAGGATGACCAGAACGGAACTCCGCCTGTGCGACACACTTCAGACTGTTCATCACTGTCTCCATTATAAAGTTTCGTTAATGTATTCCTCGTTTATCTCACTAAATGATCATGGCATCAGAAATCGACTTGGCGATAAACTGGCTGGCGAACTGGAGCATAGAAATATGAAACACAGTTCACGGTAACAGCTCGGGACTATCTTGGTAGTCCGTCGAGAACATTCGGCTCTCAGAGTAGCGAGGGACGCTCCGGTAGGAAGGTCCAGAAACAGCTAACTCCTGTCGACTCGGCGTCCAAGGAAGTGGTACATTCACTTGCCTCGGTTCGATTGACGGCCGGGTTTTACACGATGCAACTGCAAAGTAATGAACAGGCAGTCTTAGCTATCTGCATGAGTGGTAAGCAACTTTGCAATAGATCTCGGTTTACATATAGCCGGTGTCACGACCCACACTCAGTTTGAACTTTATATTGTTGTTTGTAGATAGGTGGTCTTCTCGCAAGTGCCTATGAATCATCGTTTTGTGTGCCTTTGGATAAGCCGGGACAAAAGTAAATGAAAAGTGTGACATAACTTATTGTCCTAGAAAAGAGGAAATGACGAAAGAGAAAGAAGACAGGTATTTGGTCGTTACAGGGAGGTCCCAGGAACAGTGAATCTAGGAGCAGTGTGTTGAATCGTTTTTCGTCCCTGCTAATCCTTTATCCGTCAACTGTACGCTTAAGGAAATACGTACGTGATATCCTCACGTAGCGGTGCCCTACGACAAGAACTTGAGTTTTCACCAGAAGTCGTTTGAGAACGATGAGGGAGAAAGAGTTCGACCTTGAAACTGGTGCAAGTTCGACTGTTTGTTTTAGTCAATGAAGATCGAGACGACTAGTGGACCTGACCGTTGACCTACCTGTACCAAAAGGAATGCTGCGGATGAAGAGACGTATCCGACCTTAGCCGCATCACCGTATCCACGGGTAGTTGAGTAAGTGTGGACTTGGGTGTTTTCACTGGCTAGTCGGGTGTCTCTTTGTTGTCATTTATTTCTGTGGTCCGTATTTTGTCGTGTCATTGTTGGTTATCATTATGTTGTGGGGCTAAAATATTATGGGGAAGTATTATACTCAAATAAGTGATACCATATTTATTACAATCATTATTCTTCCAAGCATACAACACATTCAAGGTTGCAGTCATTCATTCATACATGCGTTAGATTTACATTTGTGATTGTTACAATACAAGAGTTAGCGATTATTATTATTAAGGAAAATGGTTGAGTTTTCAATTGCATCAGGAAGCATGTATAAATTGTTACTCAAATTCTTAGAAGATTTTGTATGGGTTATGTTGCAGTGTACCCTTCGCTTTTTGCCTTTGGTTTCATCTTCAACTTCGATTTTACCTTCAACTTCAACTTTAACTTCGACTTTGTTTTTGGGTTTACCATCACTTTTCACCGATTGTATTATAATAGACTTTCTGCCAGTGAACTTTTTGCCTTCGCTTCTTCACCACAGACTTTGAAATATTGGATGACCACGGCGGATGCATCTAATCGTAGCAGCTACAGTCCCAGTGACATTCGAGGTGTATGCACTTATCGATTACATTTAGTGCATTGACAATTTTTAGTTTATTTGCCTACTGTGTTCCCGGGACATATATACATTTCACTCCGGCGTTGAGCGAGTTCATGCTCTAGTGTCTTCGGGACGTTTTTGTTATTATGCAATTTCGTATTGCAAAGGTTTGATCGCAGGAGTGTGATATGTATTTGTAAAACGGGACTTGTGAACTGAAATCGTTATAACAGTAGTAGCAACAAATTTGTAAACAGTGCATAGGTTGTGTGCGAACAATGAGTGAACAGTAGAAAAGGAAAACAAAGAGACTGAACGAGAATACTGTGTAGAACCATTTAATTTATTTAAAACAAAGAACATTTCATTCTGTCGTTTGATTTTATCACCTTTATAAATTTTAGTTATTCAATTACGACTCCATGTTATGTTCATGTGAATAAATTGTTGTTTTATTTTGCCAACGTAATGCTTGTCTCTATCTATTCATCCGTTGTTCACGTATGGTTGCATACACTGCTCAGAGTTCCCCTTTATGGTAAGAGAAACGAAGGACCATTTTAAGGGGGGCTTTGACAGCCGGACGATTCGAATGAACTGAATAGAATTACCTCCATGCTAGGTCGAAGTTGCCAACTTAATCAGCCTGGTCAGTAGCTTGGTACGACACAGGAACCGTCGCAATATTCGGTTGGACCTGCTTCTTCTAAGCTCTTCGGCGAAAATGCAGTCCGTTCACATCTGACAGTTTCCGTACTCAGATGCCCGGATCTATTATTCGCATGTTCTTTTTATCTCGCTCTCTGCCTTCCAATGAGAATGCGTGTGACGTTATTAATACGTTCCAGACTGGTTGTTCTCAAACAACGAATGACGTAAATATATCCTTATATCATACATTTACAGGCGCTTGCTATGCAGTGAATATTACTGAATTCTTTCACAGGGATCTGAATTCAAAGGAGCCATTAACCAGCTTTTGTTAAAACATAATGTAACTGTTAGAAGAGGAGTTGTTGGATTGCACAGATCACAGAATATTGTATAAAACTGTAATCAGCAACTGGCAGAAAGGTTATTCAGTTATCATTATTCAAAGGAGTTGTTTACAGAAACCACTAATACAGAATGGGTTATTAGGCTACCTAGAGTTTTACGTGAAATGAATTCAGAAGTAAGCAGAGTTACAGGATTAAAACCAGTTGAGGCTATTAAAAAGAAACAGACTGTTGTTATTGTTTCAAAGCCTGGTCAGCTGGACCTAACTTTGATTAACAAAACAGTTAGATACCTTTATTAGCCTGGAGAAGTTGCTAATGACACTAGAAGAAGAGCTACATACCTGGTGTGGTCATTAAGCTTTTCCAAATTGACAGAGCTTTGTCTACTGATCTCCCTGTATAATATTTAAGGCCAAGAAGCGATCATAGAACACCACAAAAAAATTTTGTAAAAGAAGAACTTCAGATTGTGCCACCCGACACAAAACCATTAAGACAGTTGTTCCCTCCACACACAAAAAAAGAGAGTCCTTGGGACTCCCAGGTATGCAATTTTAAGGGTCCTTGTGCAAATTTTGGGAGTCCCCTCTCTTTTTTTTCTTTTACTCTGTTAAAGCGTCACATTATAGTTATCATAATCATATAAAACCAAAAAATTAAAACATGTATTAAATACCCTCTTGCTTGCGTCAAACTGGCACCAACAGAACTCTTGCAACCATCTGTTGTTGAGTTTTCGTTTCTTTGGACGCTTTACTTCAGTTTGAGTTTCATCATTTATTTGTTTATCCTTGCTTTGGAGTTTCGTATTTTCGATAATGACAGGATCTGTACTTGATGTTGCTGTGGATGAACGGGTTTTGGGCCCAGTCAACCAAGTCAGAAGTGACATGATCGTGTATGATAGAATCAAAGAATGGATTCACGAAGATTTCTTCTATTCAGTGAATGGATTGCTTGGAGGAAGTTTACAATGCGCGCGCATGCGATTTTTAAGGACGACAACTCCCGACACAATCTTTAATCGTCTGCAATGGCAGTCTCAGTTGGGTTCTGATTCTGATTATGCTGTGAATTAGTTCGCCACTCGTTGGTCGTATTTTTGATTTCAGCGATTCGAAAAAAATGTGTGCAACCACAGGACGCACACATGCACATTTTTCTGCGTCATTTTTCATATTTTGTGCGTAATTGACGCACTGCACGCATTTGCTCTGTGGGTTCGGGCAAATAGAATAGACCCAACGTTTCCCGGCGTGTCGTAAGAGGCGACTAACAGGGGTGATGTTAGCACGGCATCACTGGGCGAAAGTCTTCTACACAGAAGTCACCGGCCAGGGCGGAGGAACCTCACGTTACTACAGGTTCAACGACCACGTGCTCAGGGCCAAGGCGAGCCACACTGTATTCGTGGATTTCGGCTGTGGCCAACAGCCTGGAGAGGATTGGGCCCTGCCAGGTCTTTTTTTGCCCAAGACACAACACATGATGAGGCTATCCATTAATTCCATGCCGGATCGGTCGTCGCCCGGAACAAGGACCGCGCCTTCCGTTGGCCACCAGGACGGAGGTGAAAAGTATGCTACTGATGGACAAATTAGCAAGATCCGCACGAGAAACAACATCGTCATAGGAACCTGGAATGTCAGGACCCTAACTGCGGAAGGAAAATTAGAAGAACTGGCCCACGAGCTGGACCACTATCAATGGAACGTTCTAGGTATCAGCGAACTGCGCTGGAAAGGCCTAGGTGAAACAACGACTGACAAAGGCCACAAGCTCTATTTCAGCGGTAGAGATGACAGGCACGAACACGGCGTTGGATTCTTGGTCCACAAGAACATTCTAGCCACTGTCATGGGTTGCCGCCCAGTCTCCAGTAGACTCATTACCATCCGTCTGAGAGCAACCCCTTTCAACATTACCATCATCCAGGCCTATGCCCCAACATCAGACTATGAAGACAGCTAAGTGGAGGATTTTTATGAAAATATACAGGCGGTCCTTGACCAAGTGCCGAAGAAGGACATAGTCATAGTGCAAGGCGACTGGAATGCCAAGGTTGGCCAAGATGCGCACCACAACTGGGGAGACACATGTGGACCCCACTGCAACAACGAGACAAATGACAGGGGTCTGAGGCTATTGGAGTTTGCCAGATACAACAATCTGGTACTGGCAAACACGCTTGGTCTCCACAAAAAATCCAGACGATGGACATGGCACAGTCCCGGAGGGGAACATCACAACCAGATCGACTACATCATGGTCAAGAAACGCTTCAGATCAAGCATCAACATTGGCAGGACACGCACTTTTCCAGGAGCAGACATTGGAAGTGACCACGATCTCGTGATGATGTCTTTCCGGCTCCATTTGAAGAGAGTAAATACAGCAAAGTGCACTAGGCTGAAGTTCGACCTGGACAAACTGCAAGACCCGGAGGTGGCAAAAATATTTCAGGCCACAATTGGAGGGAAATTTGCACCACTGCTTATTTTGGGGGCAGGCGAAGTAGATGTCAACACCATGACCAATACCTTCAACTCAGCTGTAACAGATGCCGCCACTGAGATCCTTGGCAAGCACCGACCAAAGAAGAAGCCGTGGATCACACCTGAACTTTTCGATCTGTGTGATAAACGAAGAGAGTTAAAAAAGAAAAAGAACACCTCACAGGGAGCTGATGTCTACCGAAAAATCAACAATGACATCCGAAAAGGCATGCGCACAGCAAAGGAGAACTGGATAGAAGATCAATGCCAGGAAATAGAGAACAATCTGAACAAGAACAACAGCAAGAAGGCCTACCAGACTGTGAAGCGGCTGACAAGTGTTAAACAGCCCAAAGTCTCCACTATCCAAAGCAAGTCTGGCATATGCCTTACAGAAGAACAAGAAGTCTTGGACAGATGGACAGAGTACTGCTCTGACCTTTACAACCATACACCAAATGGAGACCCATCAGTTCTAGCATGTCCCGAGAGCAGAGAAGAAGAAGAAATCCTCCCAATTCTCCGGGAAGAAGTTGAGGCAGCAGTGCAATCGCTGAAGAAAGGGAAGTCAGCGGGAGTGGACAACATACCAGCGGAACTGCTACAAGCAGGAGGAGAAGCGATGACTGATGCTCTCACCATTATCTGTAACAAGATCTGGCAGAGTGGGGAATGGCCTACACCATGGACCCAGTCGCTTGTCATCACTCTTCCCAAAAAAGGTAACCTTCAGGAGTGTGAAAATTACCGCACCATCAGCCTCATCAGCCATCCCAGCAAGGTCCTCCTGAAAATAATAGTCAACAGGTTGAAACCACAAACTGAACAAATCATAGCTGAAGAACAAGCAGGATTCATGGCAGGGCGAAGTACCACTGAACAGATTTTCAACCTCAGAATAATCTGTGAGAAATACCTACAGCACCAACAACATCTATATCATGTGTTCATAGACTTCAAGAAGGCATTTGACCGAGTCTGGCATGCAGCTCTATGGGCAACCATGAAAGTGTACAACATCAGCCCTAAAATTATAGAAGTCATCAAAAGCCTGTATGACAAGGCTACCAGTGCAGTCCTCCATAACAACGTCATCGGGAACTGGTTCAGAACAACAATCGGTGTGCGTCAAGGATGCCTACTCTCTCCAACACTCTTCAACATCTTCCTAGAGCGCATCATGTCAGATGCTCTTGCAGATCATGAAGGCACAGTCAGCATAGGGGGCAGAGCAATCTCCAATCTTCGTTTTGCGGATGATATTGATGGATTGGCTGGAGAGGAACAAGAACTTGAACAGCTTGTACAGAGGCTTGACACCACCTCCAGAGCTTATGGAATGGAAATAAGTGCAGAGAAGACCAAAATGATGACCAACAACACCAATGGCATCAACACGGACATCAAAGTACAAGGCCAATCCCTCAACACAGTGCACAGCTTCAAATATTTAGGAGCCATTGTGTCAGACAATGGGTCTCGACAGGAAGTCCTTTCCAGGATCGCACAAACAACTGCTGCCCTGACAAGGTTGAAGCCCATTTGGAAAGACAGAACCATCAGTCTACATTCCAAAGTAAGACTGCTGCGCTCTCTGGTCATCTCCATCTTCCTATATGCTTGCGAAGCATGGACCCTCACAGCAGATCTCCAACGAAGAATACAAAGCATGGAGATGAGGTGCTACAGAAGACTTCTGTGCATTTCCTATACCCAACACATCACCAACGACGAAGTCCGACAGACCATCACACAAGCCATTGGACAACACGATGACCTGCTCACAGTGGTGAAGAAACGGAAACTCCGATGGTATGGCCACGTCACCAGATCATCAGGTCTTGCAAAGACCATTCTGCAAGGCACAGTGCAAGGAGGTAGAAGAAGGGGGAGACCGAAAAAGAGGTGGGAGGACAACATTCGAGAATGGACTGGTTTGACACTGAGCGAAGCCATGAGGGCTGCTGAGGACAGAGAAAGATGGAGTATGCTGGTTAAGCGATCATCTGTGGTGCCCCTACGACCTTCGGGTTATGGGACAGGATAGGATAGGATAGGATTGACGCACTACTGTGCGTAATCAGGAACACTGTAAGATTTCCTAATTAAGAAAATAAAAATGTCTAAAAATGACGGACACAGTAAGGAGCTTGCCAAGTATAATAGAGGACCTTTCACCAATGTTTGCCATATTGGATGAAGATTATTGGACCACCTTTTTCACGGGCTTACCTACAAAATACATCTTTATGTATAATAACTATACTAAACAACACCAAATTAATAAAGAATTCAAATTTGCATGCGAAATAGAATTTGAAAAAGATTTTAATAGAATTGTTGAGTGTGGAAATTATAATAAAAACCCTTTTACTACCATATACATTTTACTTCAAGAGATTGTGGGAAAATGTTATTCATAAAGTTCGTAAAGTTCATAAAATGAACCAACATCATGTTTGTAAATGCTAATGCAGTTTTTCCCCTAGTTAATTAGTTTTTAGCTTTAAGTTTAGTTTATGATTATTATTTTTTTAATTTAAAGTTTTGTTATCAGTATAAAAATGATGGACACAAGAAGTCTTTTGCAATCTCCTTTGTTTAAAGAAATCTTTCAGACATTACAACTTCCCATTCTTGACAGTCAAGATGTTATTAAATCTGTCTGTAATATCTACCCATTTGTACTCAATAGTTTTAATTTCAAATCCCCTGTTAAAATATGTATCCACGCTCAGATAACCTTTATTAAACCTGGTAGTATTTAAAATTAAAGTGTTAAAATCTTCAGACCTAGACAATGCTTATAACAACATCTTGATCAAATAGTTACCAGGCAGTATAGAGCGTGCAAATATGAAAGGGTCCAGGTGGGCAGAAGGAACTTTAGAATCATTAGAACTGAACGTTACAAAATATAATCCAATCAAAGGAAAATCTTATATCCCTCTTCCCAAAGAAATTATTGACAAGAAGGCTGTATTGAATATTAAGAAATCAGACGACAAATGTTTTATGTGGTATGTTCTGGCTAATTTATATCTTATTCAGTCTAAAGAACTTCCTGAAAGAGTGTCACTGTACAAAGATAAAGTAATGAACTTAAATCTTAAAGACATTAATTTTCCTGTTAGCCTCTACGCCATTGACAAATTTTAATCCCAGAACTCTTCTACAACAGTCAATGTATGTTTTTGGGACCCTGAATCAAAACTTATGCCTTTAAGAATCTCTCCTAATGCCCCATCATTTTCAGATCACCATCACCACGTTGATCTTTTACTAATAACAAACCCGCAAGACATACCCTAGGATGCAACATTATACTCTGATATGAAACATGTCTAGATTATTAGGACACACTTCAAAACATAATTGCCAACAATATTTGTGCAGACGCTGTTTAACCAGAGTATCTAGTTTGCAAGTGGCTGACAAGCATAGTAAAATAAGCAAAAGCATAACAGATATTCAAACCCGTCTTGTGTTACCAAAGCCAGGTTCTCAAGTATATTTTAAAAACATCAACAAACAATTCAAACAGCCTTATATAGTTTATGCCGACTTCGAATCATTGATTTTAAAATATCAAGGTCCACAAGGATTTTGTACGCCTAATTCATTCCTCACACACCTTCACGAAGTCTGCAGTTTCGGGTATGTAGTTGTCAGAGCTGACGGACAACATACAGAACCTGTGATTTACAGAGGGCCCGACACAGCTCAGAAGTTCTTACATGAGATAAACAAAATATACAAATTGTGTTTACTGCAGCTAGATAATCCGGCACCTATGATATTTACTAAATCTGACTCCAAACATTTTTAAGCAGCTACACATTGCCATATTTGTAATAATGAATATAGCCCTAAGGACCAAAGGGTGAGAGATCATTGTCATATAACGGGGGCATTCAGAGGCGCAGCTCATCAGAAGTGCAACTTAGAATTTCTCTCTCCCTATTTTTATTCACAATCTTCGCAATTATGACTCGCATTTAATCATGTCCTGTGGGTTCTGGCACTAAATAGAATAGACCCAACGTTTCCCGACCTGTCGTAAGAGGCGACTAACAGGGGTAATGTTAGCACGGCATCACTGGGTGAAAGTCTTCTACACAGAAGTCACCAGCCAGGGCGGAGGAACCTCACGTTACTACAGGTTCAACGACCACGTGCTCAGGGCCAAGGCGAGCCACACTGTATTCGTGGATTTCGGCTGTGGCCAACAGCCTGGAGTGGATTGGGCACCGCCAGGTCTTTTTTGCCCAAGACACACTACATGATGAAACTATCCACTAATTCCATACCGAATCGGTCGTCGCCCGGCGCAATAAGGACCGCGCCTTCCGTTGGCCACCAGGACGGAGGTGATAAGTAGGCTACTGATGGACAAATTAGCAAGATCCGCACGAGAGACAACATCGTCATAGGAACCTGGAATGTCAGGACCCTAACTGCGGAAGGAAAATTTTTTTAGATTGCTTAGAAATTATGTTTTTAAATAGTTAAAGTGTTTTTAAAGTTACATTTTCAATGTCTAATATCACCTAAATGTGTGAACAGACATTAAATTAAAGATTGATTGATTGATTGATTGCGTGACCACGTGGAGAATCCGACCATGAGGCGTGCACGACTGGCCAACGCCATGTTGTATACCTGACAGAACCACTGTTGTTTAACCTATATGTATGCTTGCAGACCAGTGGCTGTACCAGCGAATGTTTATAATATTAATTCTTTCTCTATGTGTGTAGTTAGCCACGTTTTATATTTTTCACATAGGAATTAAGCTGGTGTGCACTACCGCAGGATACAATTTTGTCGCCATATTTTTAGTATGAAAAAAAAATGCTTTTTATTAATTAACATTAATTGACTTGATTTTTGTTCATGAGCAAAATATTATATTTGATCATCAGAAAGTATTTTATTGCTGAAATAAAATCCTAACAGATCTACGCTGTCTAGGTTAATTTGCCCTATTCTATCAACAGGATTTGGAACAGGGGTAAAAGTTAACTTGGGTGAGGAAACAAATACAGAGTACTGATTTTCATTTTCTCTTTTTTTTTCATAAATTATGCAATACGTCTGGGATCCTCATCGAAATCGGCCCAACTTAGAGTCACATGCGGAATTACATTAACATTTCTGTGCGTAGGTTTGTGAGCAATTATGTCGAGTAGGCCTACTATCATAGCCACTCTACCTCGCTGTAAAGGAAGCTGCAGAACAACTCTAACATTTTTGCCGTCGGTATCACTCTTATGTAAAACATACATAGTTTTTTCGTAGGCTTTGATTTCTATGTTTTCTTGATTATTTTCATCCGGCACTAGACTAACTAACATAGGCCCAGCTTTAATAATTTTCTTAAATTTATTGTCTGGGCCTATAAAAGTGTAAGGGCTTTGACATTTGAATTTAATAAGCCAATCTAATTCTGTGTCTACAGGTGTTAAAGACCAGATATTTTCTCGTTTATTAATAGCATACTTTAAATCGGGCTCTACTTTACTGGCAATAAAGTCCTTTAGCTGGTCGATAGATGGTTTGGTTTCTGGTTCTGCCGGTCCTGCCGGTACTGATGGTACTAATGGTATTAGCGTTCGTTTATAATATCCCGTTGGTATAAATTCGAAACCGTAAATAGACCAACAATAGCATTTGCATCCAAGTTCATTGTCTCTGCTAGGTCTTTCAGTTCAATGGTAGAGCAGGTTACTGGAATTATAGTGCCGTTCGACATTGTATTTTAAAAATTAAACTTTATTTTATCTCAAGAATAATCGTCAGATCATCAAAGTCTACAATTTGGTTGTTGTGGTTTGTTATTTTGAAGCAGACACTATATGATAGTCCGGACTTAAGTGACGTTTTTGAGGCAAAAATTTTAATGAAACTGGATCGCAGTAAGATTCTCTCTGAGTAGAAATTATCCTTAGCAATGTACTAGGAGTTCCGTTTACTAAGTTTTCCAATGTCTTCAGTTGATGAAGGTACACAAACAAATTCATAGGTTTTGTTCCAATAACTTTTATATTACTGCCGATGCTGATGCTGCTAGCGCCACTGCTGCTGCTGCTTGTGCTGGAGTCAAGAGATAATTCATTGCCATCGAAACCTAATATTTCTGCCAGCTTTGGCGCAAGTGTAACGCTGGTAATGTCTTTATGCTGGATTTTATTGAAAGTTAAAGTTACTATCAAGTTTGCAGGGTTCATTTTTGCTTCAATCGAATGAGGTTTAAAAAATTCTTCAGTAAGTCTGCAGAAGTCATAAAAGCCATCTTGAATACGTTGTCTTTTTTTATTATTAATCATTATCCAGTTGTTGTTTAGGTCATAACTAATATTTACCCATTTAACCATGTAGAATATTTTGTGTAGGATTACTTTAAAGGTAATTGTTTGTGTTGTCAATAGGATGGCGAAGATCAATGGGTACGCCTGATTTTACAGATTCGAAAGTTACAAACATATGTTTTAATACAGTAATAAAAATGTATGCACCTTATAAATATAATAAAGCTACAAAGTATACGACAGGGCCTTATTATTATGAAAAAGCAGTCGACCTAACCAAGCTGACAATAGCTGTGGGAGCCAAGGCTGCCAACGTTCATTTTGAAACTAGCCCCCATAATATTTTTAATCATAACCTCAACCCAGATATTATAAATGACCTTTTAGCTAACCAATGGCTAAACAATGGGGGTATGCAGTTCTTTCAGAATCAAGTTAATTTTGCCGTGTCATGCACTACAACTGGTTGAGGAGTTTCTTACATTCATCACCTTAATCACCCAGATCCTATGTTGAAGTCTATATACCTGTTTCATTTATATTATCAAGTGAGACGGGTGTTGTCTGAGCTTCAGGTTCCGTTACCCACCGACAAAAACTTTAATTCCTTTAACAACGGCTTTGATAAAAAAGCGTTTCAAAAGTTGTGCAATGAATTCGGTATTGATACTAAAACAGACTTGAGACCCAAACTAGACCTCAATCACGGAATGGGGACTTTATTTAGATAATGATCTAGGTAATTTATACACGGGGCCTTACGTGCCTGAATTTACATCATTTAACCACAACAGCCAGGTTCGATTACTTTATATCAAGCAAAAACGAAGTACCGCATACAGCACCTTTATATTGGACACATCAAACAGATTTACCCAAAGTGGGGTTGAAAGGCTGAATGACTCTATTCGTACGTATGCGTGGTGCATTCTGGGGTCACAAGCGGAAACACGAAGTAACATTATTGGGGAGGGAACTAGCTTCGATGCACAAAAGCAGTTTCTAGCCAACATAGAAGGTTCTAATAATTCGGCAGTAGATTTACCAGTGACTATAAAAAGATATCAAGACACTTTAAAGTATGCTAGATCAAAAGTAGATTACATAGTTGGTTTAGGACTGTATATGTTGCCTTCAGACCTTCAGCTTAGGATAGGAAATATATCAAACTACAATAACAATATAGTGATTGCCGACCCACAGTTTGATATAGGCTACAATCCTACAATAAATACTGTTAATACTGTTAATACTGTTAATACAGTATTTACTGCTAATAATGAACCTTTAAGTTCATCACCATTACCACGTATTTGCGTCTAGCGCTTACAGGCGGTTTGTTGTTTGCAGGATTAATTGGGATTTATTATTTTCAGTAACCATAGTAATCTATATATATAAATTGCTTAGCCGGAAGTCCTTCTTCGCCTCTACTATAAAGTTTGTCCGGTATGGACGCTCATCTGGGCAGGTGCTGGGCGCTACGGATCGGCCTGCTGTGTGCTCAAAACCAGCGAAATTGTTATAGCTGACATTTCCTTACCGAACGTTTAACCGTTTCTGAGATAAATAAATAAACAAAATGTCCACAAACTGCAATAGCCTCATTCTGCGCGCTTCCATTAAAAGTCAAATTGAGGTTTCAACACGTTTTCCAATATAGACCAAAAAATTGATTGTCTTTCTAGGAAGCCTTGATAGCTTACTTAGTAAAACATCCGCCTACCGTCCAGGGCGACCCAAGTTCAAATCTCACGCGGGCCTTTTTTTTTTACACTACAATATGGATATTTTTCTTTTTAATGTTAATAAATTAAAGCTTTAACTAAATAACTATACTATTACTACTACTACTACTACTACTACTACCACTACTAGCAAAGTTGTAGTCTTGATTTTATGGTCCTGATTCGGCTCTTTGCAGTCCGCTGGACCCTGTAAGCAATGAATAACTAATTAGCTATTAATTTAACTCTTATCTCGAGTTGTCTTGATTTTGTGGTCCTGATTCGGCTCTTTGCAGTCCGCTGGACCCTGTAAGCAATGAATAACTAACTAGTAATTTAACATGTAGATTAAGCCTATGTATACTGTATAACAGTGTCTACTTGGTTCTAGGCAGGAAATGGGGAATGCAATTATATATAATTTTTATTAGCCTACTGCTGAGAACTAACAAAATGCAAATCAAGGAACGCAACTATTAAATATGGTCGATAATAATTATGCTCATTTTAACAAAGTATACCGTTGCGAAATGCTAATCTGTGTAAATCGAACAGAATTAGAAGCAACAGCGATCATTTTTAATGTCAACTAGTCGTAGTCATGCAAGCATCATTTCGTAACACATCGGAGAGCTTCGTTCGACTTCGGTGATTGCCTTTTTGGGCGAATGACTGGAACTAGGTTGGAAAAAACAAGTTTGCCTCCCATCTAGGAGAAGTAGGGCCAAAAAGGCATGTTGGCATGAGGGACCGCAGTCCCTCGGTGACTTCTATCCCATTCTCCCCCGACACGGGTTTCCCTTCACGGCAAACGCAGGGAACCTAGAGAAGGTCACAGAGAAAAAGAAGGGTAGGCAAAGAAGGAATGATGGGGAAAAGGAAGACAGGAAAAGTCCGGTAAGGCAGAAGAAAGGGTGAAAAGAATATAGGTGAAAGGACCAATACATGTAAGACAGAAACAAGACAAAAGAGAAGAAAACGGGAAGGGCAAGCTTTATCACCTAGCCAGAGAGAGGCTGGGGTCCACCCTCGGCACGCGGAGCCGAGCCCGTGGGGGCAAATGAAACGATTATGGACGTGGGTGCTAATGTTGATCTGATAGGTCTCATGCTATGTGTATATGTCGTGCTGAATTAACGTTGCAGAATACGCGAAATGCCCCCTCTCCCCCCTTCCCACTTTCGTCCCCGCCTCCCTTCCTCCTTCCCCTCCCCACCTTCCCCCCCCCCCCCAAAAAAAAAAAAGGCACACAAAACAACGCATTTTTGTCGCTAGTGCCATCTGATCTGGGACGATCAATTTTATCGTGTACTCCTTAGAAGTTCAACCCCTAGCAGCACAACAGCTCGTGATGTCATTACGTTTTATTATTCAACGACGCCAACGCGGCAATAGGAACAGGTATAAAAACTGCAGTTAAACTCTTGGAAGTCAACTTCTGCATCCACTCGTGTAACAAGTATCTCTTTGGTCTGCAGTATTCCGTTCCAGTACTCTACTACACTTCGTCATGAAGGTCTTCGTTGTCCTCGCCATGCTGGTGGCTGGTACGTTCACGCTCTTTTGTTTTTTCTTTAGATAAGACTACCAATATTTTATTATCTCAACGTTGAGATACCATTGTAAAGCCTTACCGTTTCATAATGACTTTGAAATATTACAAGTATACCTAGAAACTATTGTTTGGAAATCAAACTGATTGGAACAAACTTACAACGAAGAGAAGTGATTTTTAAAATCAAATACCTTTTACACTGTTTATTAATTAAAAATGTTACAGTTGATTTTATGTGTGTTCCCTCTAGCTCTCATTGTGGAATAAAGGGTAATGAATTAGCCGATAAACTGGCTAAAGATGGTGCAAGTAAACCTACTAAAGTTACTCATAACATGAGCCTCTCCTACTATGAATTGATATCAATAGCAGACAATCATTTTGTAGACAACAACATTTTCTCTAGCTTCAAACTTTTAACAAAAGTTGTCTAGAAGTTAACATTAAATACATGGAATCTATCCTATCCTATCCTATCCTATCCTATCCTATCCTATCCTATCCTATCCTATCCCATAACTCGAAGGTCCTTGGGGCACCACAGATGATCGTTTAACCAGCGTACCCCATCTTTCTCTGTCCTCAACAACCCTGATGGCTTCGCTCAGTGTCAAGCCAGTCGATTCTCGAATGTTGTCTTCAAACCTCTTTTTTGGTCTCCCTCTTCTTCTACCTTCTTGCACTGTGCCTTCCAGGGTGGTCTTTGCAAGGCCTGATGATCTGGTGACGTGGCCATACCATCGGAGTTTCCGTTTCTTCGCCACTGTGAGCAGGTCATCGCGTGTTGTTCAATGGCTTGCGTGATGGTTTGTCGGACTTCGTCGTTGGCACAACTTATGTTAATCTAATGATTAAATATTGTTACCCAAAAAAAAAAAAAAAAAAAACCTTCGTCGTTGGTGATGTGCTGAATATAGGAAATGCCAAGAAGTCTTCTGTAGCACCTCATCTCCATGCTTTGTATTCTTCGTTGTAAATCTCCTGTGAAGGTCCATGTATCGCAAGCGTATAGGAAGATGGAGATGATAAGGGAGCGCAGCAGTCTTACTTTGGAATGTAGACTGATGGTCCTGTCTTTCCACATTGGCTTCAACCTCGCCAGGGCAGCAGTTGTTTGTACGATCCTGGAGAGGACTTCCGGTCGGGACCCATTGTCTGATACAATGGCTTCTAAATATTTGAAGCTATGCACTGTGTTGAGGGATTGGCCTTGGACTTTGATGTCCACGTTGATGCCATTGATGTTGTTGTCATCATTTTTGTCTTCTCTGCACTTATTTCCATTCCATAGGCTCTGGAGGGAGCTACTACTCGCTGGGTTTATGTATGTATCCGTTTCGGACGTGAGCGTCTTGACCTTTAAAGTCCGTGCTATAGAATGCTTGATTGCAAAGATTAGACCTCGATTTATACCCTCACCCGAAGGAGTACTACAGAGCAGACCTTTACAGAGCTGCAAGTGTTCACACTGACAACAACCAATAAAGACGAAAATAAACATTATGGAAGGAAAGTAGAAACTATGCTATAGTTTTTCCCAGGTTATTATTTCCCGAGTTCTTCCCCAGCCCCTCCCTCTCGGTTCATGCTACCCCAGATAAAATATTTTGTTTGTGACAGATCTGGGGAATACCACGTGGGAATAGGCCTTGGGGAACATAGACCTAAAATTGATTAAATGTAGACCTGGGAGAACATAGGCCGGTGAGGGTGGGCGGGGTGTGTTGTTAATCCCGCAACTGACCCCACAACTGAATGCCTGTTTGTAGGTGCTGCGTCATGTCCCGACGGGTGGGAGTCGTTTCGCGACCAATGTTATGTCTTCATCAACGAGGACTACACTTGGTTTAATGCCAAGGTCTGGCTGTATATCTCTTTTTGTTCATAAACTTATACAGTAACCAGTGAGCGTTTTGGACGAATGCACTTGTATCTGGACACGCGCGAGCGCCTATGCCCGTGACGCGTCTCCCTTTGGTTATCTATTATAGATGGAGACGCGTCACAGGCATATTAATAATGATAGTGATAATAATAGTGATACATGTATAAATAATGTCACAGGCATAGGCGCTCGCGTGTCCAGATACAAGCGCCTGTGATTTAGAGCTATAGAGGTGTAGGGGATCAGGAAAGTCGGGTAAAATGAAACAGAGTGTAATGTGAAACACGGCCTTCCCGGCGAAAAAAATAAAACAAACACCAGAATCGATGATGATGATGATGATGATGATGATGATGATGATGATGATGATGATGATGATGATGATGATGATGATGACGTAGTCTTGTTTAGCGCAAGTACTAATAATACTAATACTGGGTGCTTTTAGTATTATTAGTACTCGTATTCACGGAAAAGTGTTTGCCTTTTGCGCTTAAAAAAAAACAACACGAGAGAGTGCTGCCCATCAGACGTTTATCAAGTTCCAATGTCAACTACTATAACTATACTCTTCAAGTATAATCGGTAAGGGCAGATTTATTTATAGTTAAATTTGAGGCTCTGAAGAAAAATGTCTTGATGGCATTCTTGAAGCTGACTGAGGAAAGGCATTCCTTCAAAGCAGAGGAGAGGGAGGGGGGAGGTCCTTTCACAGCTCTGAAAGTGAATTCACAAATACCCGGTAGCCTAGGGTTTTCTTGTTTTGTGTAACGGTTGGTCGTGCGGAACACATGGGAGTCTAGTGACGTTGTGGTTCATGGCGAGAAATCGGCTCTTTGAGACATTGTGGAGCAGCATCGTGCACGCAGTTGTAAACAAGAGTGAGGAGCTTGTGGTCAATGCGCTTTTCTACTGAAATTAAGCTCGATCTTACACATTACATTACATTACATTACATTACATGATTATTGCTTTAGGTCCAGCGGACTCTTCCGAGCCAAATCAGGACCGGACAACCCTTGATCCGCATAAAAAATCTGCTGAAACAACCCTTGTGATAAAACTGAAAGCTCTCCACCAGCCAGTCACTTTACAATACAGACATCCCACGCAGGGGACGATGAGGCTGTACTCTAATTTATCAAACCCCCGTTTACAAAAACAAAATAGAATACAGACATCATTATAAATTATCAACAAAACACATACTGATACATATAAAATGCCTACATTGCTAAATAATAACATCATAGGAAGCCCTAGTGACCACCTGGCAGAAAGCGTCCAATATTCCCAAGCTGATCCAAAATTACATTATTATAGCTTTAGGTCCAGCGGACTCTTCCGAGCCAAATCAGGACCGGACAACCCCCGATTCGCATAAAAGATCTGCTGAAACAACCCTAGTGGTAAAACCGAAAGCTCTCCACCAGCCAGTCACTTTACAATAAAGACATCCCACTGTCATGAACTGGCTAGTTTTACTCTGCCTATTGACTATTTCGCCTTGTGTAATCATTGTAACATTAGAGAGTTAGGGTATTACACAGCAAGCACTTACAGTACAACACACTGCGAGGCCGACCCACACAGCGAAGTGACTCAGCACTGTGGGCGAGAGTCGTAAAAAGTTTAACCAATGAGAGCTCAGGCAAAGCGGTTCGAGCCAGTTGAACTGGGTCCAAACCTAGCACAGTTTTGGTCAGTTGAGAGTAAGACACCGAAGTGTGAACAGCTACAATAGCTGGCAGAGAAATCTCTTCACACATAGACCAGGAAGCAGGACTTAAGAATCTTAGAATTCTATTAAGTCGCCACGGGCCTGAACTTGTCAAACAGGTAAATGAACATCCTTCTGTTTCATCGTGATATATTTATATTATTGTTGAAATTATGTTTGTGGAATTTGCTATGCATACATGTGAATTGTTAATCCGAATTTGCCGTACCACGTGGAAGAGCCGAGCACGAGGCGAAACACGACCGGTTGCGCCACCATGTTGTATACTGTACGGAACCACTGTTGTTTAACTTATATGTATGTTTGCAGACCAGTGGCTGTACCACTGAATGTTTATAATATTATTAATTCTGTATGTGTATAGTTAGACCCGATTGATATTTATGTATGTATAGGAATTTAGAGTTGAGATTCCAGTGGACCCCGGAAGTAGCAGAATGTTCGTCGCTTATGTATAGAGATGTGGAGCTATCACTGAGGGCTACTTTGGCTTTCAGTGAGACGCTCTGCACAAACCGATTATTCAAGGTTGTGCAGAATTTCGTCTCTTATATTACAGACGAGCAGGCGAGCTATCCCGTGCGCCCAACTCCCCAGAAACGAGTTGTCTGCGTTGCCTCTACCGCACAAGTCGGAAAGAGCTACCTTGGATCACACCCTACAAGACCCCACAGCGTGGCAAGGGAACCCAACTATACAACGACACAGGTGCACCAGAAGCTACCTCACAGAAGGACTTCGAACGCACCATACGCAAGTTAAGTGTATACACAAAAGTGCACTTAAACTGATCGAAAACGGACCACAGTAGTCCACTCTTCAGAAACTGTAAAACGGACCACAGTAGTCCAATCTACATGCAATATAATAGCAAGTGCCCGAGGAAGAAATAACAGCTGCCTAGACTATCAGCGATCGAACTATTAGCATTGACTGAGACTTTTTAAGTTAGATTAGTACTTAGACAACCTTGTATAGAGTAGAGGAAATAAATGTGTGATTTTAACTGTTATCAAGTGGCTGGACTACATATGATTCATAGCCGTGTGAAAGCTAGTGTGACAGTAATCCTTTACCATTTTTCTATCTATCTCTGTACCCCAACCTTAACACAGAACGAGCTAAACAAATAAATTTATTAAAGTAATTCATAGGGTGACTTACTAGCAGTTCCCACCGAATAAACGTGAGGGTCCATAATTCCATTGTGCAGAGCCCATAAACCCCACGTGACACCCACGCAGGGGACGGCTGAGGCTTCACCCCAACTTATCGAACCCCCGTTTACAAAAACAAAATAAAATACAAACATCTTTATAAATTATCAACAAAACACATACATAAAAAATGCCTACATTGCTAAATAATAACATCATAGGAAGCCCTAGTGACCACCTGGCAGAAAGCGTCCAATATTCCCAAGCTGATCCAACAGACCTCATACACAAACAAGGAGTCTTGTCCCGGAAGAGTTTTCAAGAAAAAAAGGTAGGAGACTGGTCTAGACGATAGTATAGTAGATTGATAGAAAAGAGCAGGAATGAGAAAGAGCAAATGAGAAAGACAGCGACAGTGGGAATTTAAAGCACTAAATTTCCAGGAAGTGGGGATACTATTTATACTGAAACCCCCGGCACCTCAACGGGGGTGCTGATCCAACAGACCTCATACACAAATAAGGAGTCTTGTCCCGGAAGAGTTTTCAAGAAAAAAGGTAGGTGACTGGTCTGGCGAAGAAGAAGATAGTATAGCAGATTGATAGAACAGAGCAGGATTGAGAAAGAACAAATGAGAAAGACAGCGACAGTGGGAATTTAAAGCACAAAATTTCCAGAAAGTGGGGATAGCCTACTATTTATACTGAAACCCCCGGCACCCCAACGGGGGTGATCTTACACAGGCTTAAAGCATTGAGGCCATTTTTCGTAATATACACTCCGTTTTGTATTATCCGACTTTACCAGACAATGAAGAGTATAACTCTGCTGCTGTTGATTTTGGTAGTGATGACGGTGATCAGGAAATAAACACTTTTAGTGGTAAAGGCAGGGTAAACAAGATGGCAAGCCATTCAAATGTATTTCAAGACACTCTCATACATTGCTCAAAATCAGCCTTTTTGAAAATGTGTTAATGTTCGAGACGACGTTGTGTCTCGTCTTTCTTGTAAAGAAGCAAATTGAAAGAAAGGAGTGATGGGCCACTGCCTGAACTATCTGCAAGAAAAAGAATTATCTAACCGCTCCAGCCAATTTTGAGATAAAGCACAACACGTTTTTATAATATAATATAATATAATATAATATAATATAATATAATATAATATAATATAATATAATATAATATAATATAATATAATCTATATAAATTGCTTAGCCGGAAGTCCTTCTTCGCCTTTACTATAAAGTTTGTCCCCTATGGACGCTGATCTGGGCAAGTGCTGGAGGCCGCGAATCGGCCTGCTGTGTGCTCAAAACCCACGAACTCGTTATAGCCGACATTTCCTTACCGAACATGTAACCGTTTCTGAGATAAATAAATAAACAAAATGTCCACAAACTGCAATAGCCTCATTCCGCGCGCTTCCATTAAAAATCAAATTGAGGTTTCAGCATGTTTTTTCATATAGACCAAAAAATTGATTATTTTTGTACGAAGTATTGATAGCTCAGTTGGTAACACTTTCGCCTCCCGTTTAGGACGACCCAAGTTCGAATCCGACGCGGGCCATATTTTTTTTTATGTTTTTTTTCCCCACTACAATATGGATATTTTTCTTTTTAATTTAGGCTTTTTACCTTTATTATTATTATTATTATTATTATTATTATGATTACTATTATTATTATTTATAATATTATATCTTATATAAAATTTTCTTTTAAAGCCTTGGTGTTTATGATTTCTATTTGTATTATTCTATATTCATTATTATTATTATTATTATTATTATTATTATTATTATTATTATTATTATTATTATTATTATTATTATTATTATTATTATTATTACCAAGGATCGGGATGGGGTGGTACGTTATTATTATTAGTAGTATTAGTATTATTATTAGTATTATTTATAAACTAATAATTCTTATTATTATTATTATTATTATTATTATTATTATTATTATTATTATTATTATTATTATTATTATTATTATATCTTATATCAAATTTTATTTTTGAAACCTTGGTGTTTTTATGATATCTATTTGTATTATTCATTATTATTATTATTATTATTATTATTATTATTATTATTATTATTATTATTATTATTATTATTATCAAGGATCGGAATGGGGTGGTACGTGTAGGTAAAAGGGGGCTACGGGTAGGTTTAAAGGGGCCTGGGTAGGCATAACGGGGATACGGGTATATATAAGGGGGTATGGTGATGGTCGATTCCACCTAAGAAGTGGTGTTTCACCCGTCCCCTATACGCTGATGTGTCCGGGGACGTTAATCTATTTTAACTAAAAAAAATCGATTCCTTTCATCCATACCTGCGAAACGATCAACGGGGAAGTATCAAGGAGGGTACAGGTAGGTTACAAGGGGGGTACGAAAGGTATCAAGGGGTTATGGGGAGGTATCAAGTGGGTTCGGGGAGGTATCAAGGGGGTATGATGAGGCATCATGGAGGGGGGGGGGGGACGGGGAGATATCAGAGGGGGGGGGTATGGTGAGGTATCAAGGGGGATAAGGGGAGGTATCATCGTCCAAATGAAACTCGCAGACAACAGTTGTCTCTCTGTCTACATTTTAAACAGCAACCTGTGTACCCTGGCTTGCCAGGGTACAAAAACCACTAGTATAATATAATATAATATAATATCAGCGATATTGACCTTTCAGAAAGAGCAAAGGTCATGGACTCAATAGGCCGATGATGATTGAAGTATCTGCATAGTTTTAAAAAATCTAAATCGGTCAAGCCATTTTTGAGATAAAGCAAAAAATCAGCTTGTTTTGAACCAAAAAAGGGACATTCAGAGCGACGGATCGACGACCGACTAACATACACAATGACTGCTACTGAATGATTGACCGTGCAAAGAAAATCATGTATTCTAAACTTTTACCGCAGATATACAGCAAAACGTGTTCGGCAACAATGTTATCCCAGCGACCTTGACCATTGCGGTGGAGCAAAATATGCAGCGAGAGGCTTTCCACTAACCTATTCTAATATTTCTTTGATGTTTGGTCAAAATCCGTTGAGGGGTTCTTGAAATATGGCGTCAACCGGACCGACCGACCGACCGATATTTGGCTCATTCTTATTGCCGAATATTTCAAAGTATTTCCAGACAATGAAGTCCTCAAATACAAAACCAACCCAGCCTGCCTTAAGTCAGAATGAAACAAGTCGGATGGCTAAAGCAGTTACGTAGATGCATTTTGTTCTGGAAAGAAACGGTTTAATTTCCTCTTTTCGTGCGTGTTTGTGTCTTTAAATGCTATATGTTGTTGCTACTGTTGTTGTTACTCAGGCGACCTGCGAGATGCTGCACGGCAAATTGGCCGAGATCGAGAATGATGAAGAAAACACGTTCATTGCCAACCTGCTGGGGCGGCACGGAGGTTTGTGCTGATTATGTTTATGTTTAGAAAGTATTTCACAGCGGCCAGCTGATACACTGCTAAATGGCCATCTGTATCTATAGAACAAACCCACAAATGCAAACCTAGCAGAGAAGGGGAGATAGATCTTTATTATCATTAATAATAATAAGAATGGGAAGACAAAGAAGAACATGAACAAGAAGAATAAGAACAAGATAACAAGCCATTCAAATAAAGAACATTGGGAGCGACGGACTGACCAACAGACGGACTGACCAACAACCGGACTTCTTCTAAATGATTGGCCATTGTCACGTGGGGTTTATGGGCTCTGCACAATGGAATTATGGACCCTCACGTTTATTCGGTGGGAACTGCTAGTAAGTCACCCTATGAATTACTTTAATAAATTTATTTGTTTAGCTCGTTCTGTGTTAAGGTTGGGGTACAGAAATAGATAGAAAAATGGTAAAAGATACTGTCACACTAGCTTTCACACGGCTATGAATCATATGTAGTCCAGCCACTTGATAACAGTTAAAATCACACATTTATTTCTTCTACTCTATACAAGATTCTCTAAGTACTAATCTAACTTAAAAAGTCTCTTTCAATGCTAATAGTTCGATCGCTGATAGTCTAGGCAGCTGTTTTTCTTCCTCGGGCACTTGCTATTATATCTCATGTAGATTTGGACTACTGTGGTCCGTTTTACAGTTTCTGAAGAGTTGGACTACTGTGGTCCTGCTATGATCAGTTTAAGTGCACCTTGGCGTGTTCACTTAACTGCTAGATGGTGCGTGCGAAGTCCTTCTGTGAGGTAGCTTCTGGTCCACCTTTGTCGTTGTGTAGTTGGGTTCCCTTGCCACGCTGTGGGGTCTGACAGGGTGTTTTTCCCGGGTAGCTCTTTCCGTCTTGTGCGGTAGAGGATACTCCGCCAACTTGTTTCTGTGGAGTGGGGTTCACAGGATAGCTCGGGATAGCTCGCCTGCTCGTCTGTAATACAAGAGACGAAATTCTGCACAACCCTGAATAATCGGTTTGTGCAGAGCGTCTCACTGAAAGCCAAAGTAGCCCTCAGTGATAGCTCCACATCTCTATACATAAGCGACGAACATTCTGCTACTTCCGGGGTCCACTGGAATCTCAACTCTAAATTCCTATACATACATAAATATCAATCGTGGCTAACTATACACATACAGAATTAATAATATTATAAACATTCAGTGGTACAGCCACTGGCCTGCAAACATACATATAAGTTAAACAACAGTGGTTCCGTACGGCATGCAACATGGCGGCGCAACCGGTCGTGTTTCGCCTCGTGGTAGGCTCTTCCCACATGGTCACGCAAATTCGGATTAACAATTCACATTTATGCATAGCAAATTCTTCAAACATAATTTCAACAATAATATAAATATATCACGATGAAACAGAAGGGTGTTCATTTACCTGTTTGACAAGTTCAGGCCCGTTGTGACTTGATAGAATTCTAAGATTCTAAGTCCTGCTTCCTGGTCTAAGTGTGGAGAGATTTCTCTGCCAGCTTTCTAGCTGTTAACACTTCGGTGTATTCCTCCCAACTGACCAAAGCTGTGTTAGGCTCGGACCCAGTCAAACTGGCTCGAACCGCTTTGCCTAAGCTCTCATTGGGTAAAATGTTCAGATTCAAAGCTCAAGTGCTGACTAACTACGCAGGGTGGGTCGGGCTCGCGGTGTGTACTGCTGTGTACCTTAATTGCTGGCTGTGTCCTATACTGACTCTCTACTGTTACAAAGACTGCACAAGGCTGAATAGTCAATGAGCAGAGTTAAAACTAGCCAGTTCATGACAGGCTCCCTCAACTGAAAAAAGGCGATGACTACTGGATTCGACCTTTTTCTACTACAGAGCCTAGTTTAACACTGCACTATCCTAGGGTCCTATTTACACACTAGTTAAGTTGCTCTACCTGAGCTGCAATGCTGTGCCAGGTAGCTATGGGCACTAGTGACAGGGTTTTTATTGGGCGGGGACGAATTCTGGTGCTGTGGCCCTTAGTTGTTTTGGGTGGGCGACAGCTGCTGTGTCCTCCACGAGATGGCGACTGAGGTAGTCGGCTCCGTGGTTTTCCTTGCCGGGGATGTACTCGATTTGGAATGAGTATGCCTGAAGGGTGAGTGCCCATCTCATCAGGCGAGAGTTCAAAGACTTGGAGGCTGCCAGGAACGATAGTGGTTGATGGTCCACCTGAACTGTGAAGTGGGTCCCATACAGGTAGAGTTGGAATTTCTGTATGGCCCAGACTAGTCCAAGACATTCTTTCTCCGACGTGGCGTAGTGGGTCTCGGCGGGTCTCAATTTTCTGCTGGCGTAGGCGACAGGGAATAGCGTCTCTGCATTCTTGGGGTCGCGCTGTAGCAGTACTGCTCCGAGGCCTAAGTCGCTTGCGTCGGTACGAAGAACGAATGGCTGAGTCAAATCGGGTAGGTGGAGTACTGGCGCCGATGTCATTCTGTCCTTGAGTGTTTGGAATGCTGTCTCACATTCCGCTGTCCAAACTACTTTGTCCGGGGCGATTTTCCGGGTTCCATTTGTCAGTGGCACGGCGATGCTGTTGTAGTTGGGGATGAACTTCTGGTAGAAGCCGCAGAGTCCTAGAAATGACTGCACTTCCTTCTTTGTCTTGGGCCTAGGAGCGTCGAGTAGGCGTTTCACTGTCTTTTCTACCGGTCGCAGGCTTCCTTGACTGATGGTGTGTCCCAGAAATTCTAGTTCTGTGAATCCAATCTGACATTTGGTGGGTCTTGCCGTCAATCCCGTGTCTCTGAGGCGGGCGAGTAGTTGTTGTAGGAGCGTGACATGTTCCTCCCACGTAGGTGTTGCGATGAGGATGTCGTCCATAAACGAATGTAGGTGTCCGCTGCTCAGGGGTGCCAGGAGTTTTCGCATCATGGCGCGGAAGATGCTGGGTGCGTTGTGGAGTCCGAATGGAAGCACGTTGAACTCGAAGTGTCCTTCCATAGTGCTAAACGCTAGGTACTTTCGGACTTGTGGTTGTACTGGTATCTGGTAGTATCCTTTGCTGAGGTCGATGCGTGAGAAGTACTTCGCTCGCTGTAGCTTGGCAAATAGGTCGGCTGGAACTGCGTTACCGCATTCAGGAGTCTGAAGTCGATGCACAGTCGATGCTCTCCGTTGGGTTTTCGCAACAATACCGTGCCTGCGCTGTAGGGTGAAGTAGACTCTGAGATGATTCCGGCTGCCAGTAAGGTGTCTTCCTTGATGGCTCGCTGCTGAGACAGGGGCATCGGGTAGAGCTTCTGGCGGACGGGTGTTGGGTCGGTCACCGTTAAGGTTACTTCGACGAGGTCTGTCCTCCCTGGTCGGTCTGTGAGCACAGTCTGATGTTGTCGAATGACCTGTAGTACTTGCTGTCGTTGTTTAGCGGCTAGGTCTCCGTTGAGTATCACGTCTTTGTAGGTTTCTTTGGAGTGCAGGGGATACTCTACTGCATTGGTCTCCATGCTTTCTCCTTCTTCCGCGATGGCGATGGCTAGCAAGTTGTGAGTGCTGGGGGTCGCTGGTCTGTCCGTATACTTCTTGAGGAGATTAATGTGGTGGTATCGGGCTCTCCCGTTCACCTCTACTTGGTAGACTGTCTTGGATTTCTTGGCAGTCACCCGGTACGGTCCTCTCCAAGCGATGTCCAGCTTGTTGGTTCCACTTGGAAGTAAGAGTAGCACTTGATCGCCGGCTTGCAGTTCTCTGTCCTTCGCGTGGCGGTTGTAGTACTTCGCCTGACGGGCTCTTGCCTTCTTCAGTGCTTCACCAGCTTTCTTCCACGTTGCTTTGAGGGTTTCCTGCAGGTCTGCGACGTACTTGGTGGCACCTCTTGGTGTGTCGTCTATCTTGGCTTCCGTCCAACTTCTGCGTAGGGCTTCTAGTGGTCCTGCTAGAGGTCTGCCGAATAGCAATGTTGACGGGCTGTAGCCTGTGGCTGCATGGGGCGTTTCTCTATATGCGAACAGTGCCGCATTCACGTAGGTGTCCCACGCTTCTGGATTGTCGTCGGCGACTTTCCTGAGTATGGTGAGAAGGGTTCCGTTCAGTCTTTCTACTTGTCCGTTGCTGGCTGGGTGGTATGGTGGTGTGCGAATGTGATGAACTTGTATCAACTCGAACACGTCTTGCATCAGGCGGCCGGTGAACTGAGATCCGTTGTCCGTTCTAATGCTGTCCGGGAATCCGACTCTGGTAAAGATGGCGATGAGTGCATCTGCAATCTTCTTGGTGTCAATCGCTGGCAACGGGACTGCTTCGCACCACATCGTACATGCGTCGACGAGTGTGAGTAGAAATCTGTTCCTCTTCTTGGTCATGGGCAGTGGTCCTACTATGTCTACTGAGACTTGCTGGAATGGCACGCCGACTACTACCGATGGTCCTAAGGTAACTGGTACGGTGTGATGTCGCGGGGAATATCGTTGACATTGGTGGCAAGATTTCACGTAGCGCTTGACATCCTCCGTGATTCCTGGCCAATAGTAGTGTGCGCTGATTCTCTGCACTGTGGCTCCAATTCCCATGTGTCCGCTGAGTGGCATGCTGTGGCCTAATTCTAGTACTTGGGCTCGAAGGGTGGCTGGTAGTACTAGTTGGGTGTGATCTCCATCTCCTTGTCGATGTAGAACTCCCTCTTCCATGTAGAAGTCTCCCTTGTGCGGGGGTGTGTGCGCCTTGGGTAGCTTCTGGAAGCACTTCGCTATCGAGGTGTCTTCTTTCTGTGCTGTTTTGATCTCTTCGAGTCCTGGATTCGGAGCGAACTCGGGCTGGGGTGGTTGGGTTTTAGCTTGGGCCCTGGTTTGCACTGCAGCTATCTCTACAGTTTTAGGGGGCGTGCCTAAGAACACATACCTACAACCTAGCACTAGATCATACAGGGGTTTCTGTAAAACAGCTGCTTGGATTCTTCCTGTGACGTACCTACTCTCTACTTCGAGCCAAGCTATTGGGCAAGTAGTCGTCGGTTTCGTCAAGTCTGCTCCTTGTAAGTCGACTGTCTTGTCTGTCAAGTCCGCGCGCGATACAAGAGATTCGCTAACTTTCGCGTCGTATGATAGACCTGTGTCATACAGACAGTTCGCTTCTTTTCCGTTGACCTTGACTGTGTCTGTCACCGATGGGTGATCTCCGATCGTGTGTGGCTTGTTACCGCTACTTTGAGTTAGAACTCTGTGCGCTGGCCGGCTTTCGCGCTCTTCCCTACGTTGTGCGGCCAACTTGAAACATGCTGCGGTGGAGTGATTGTTTCTGTTGCAGAACGAACAATACCGTCTCTGTTCTGCGGGACCTCTTTTCCCGAATTCCGCGTTGGGTCCTTTATTTTGCCCAGGTCTGGGGTTATTCGGCTTATTCGCGGTGCGCTCTTCCCGGTTAGGGCTTCGTTTCTGTGCCTCTTTCCCGTTAGGCTTTAGGTCTCGCCTGAAGCTCTTGGCTTCTCCGTGTGCGGCCACGTACCTATCTGCGACCTTGACCAGATCTTCTAGTCTTTCCGCGCCCTGCTCTACTGAGAATGTTCTCAGCTCGGGGGTCATGGTTTCCCGTAGCTGTTCCCATACTAACAGTTCTGTCAGTCCATCATACGTCTTAGCCGTGGCTGACTGGCTAATCCACTTATCCAGCATTGTGGACAACCGATCCGCGAACTGCGCATAGCTCTCTCCTTTCACTCTCCGATTGGTGCGGAATTTTTGCCGATAGCATTCTCCTGTTAGTTCGAATCCCGTTAGGAGTGCCTCTTTTACTTTGTGATATTCCGTCACTCGGTCAGTCGGTAGCTTACTGTAGATGTCATAAGCCTTTCCTCTAAGCCCTTGACTAAGCTTAAAAGACCAATGAGTGGGATCTAGTTTGTACTCTGTTGCTAGACGCTCAAACCTAGTCAGATAGAGATCTAGACCTTCTTCTCTCTCATTGAATGTTCCCAGTGGAAATGACATTCCTTGTACAGGGTTGGATGCTACCTCTAGCTGATCTGAGTGGGAAGGGGTTGAGGAAGAACTTGAAGCTCCTGATCCCAATCTTCTTAGCTCTAACTCATGCTGTCTGTCTTTTTCCTTTTCTGCCCTCTCATACTCCCATCTCCTACTTTCTGCATCTCTCTCTGCTGCTAACGCTGCCTTCTTCTGTTCTCTTTCTGCCTCTAGCTCTAATTTCCTCTGCTCTCTTGCTGCTTCTAACTCTGCGTTTCTTCTGCTCTGCTTCTAATGCGAGTTTCTTCTGCTCTGCTTCTAGTTCTAATTTCCTTTGCTCTGCTTCTAATTTCTTCGCCTCTCTCTCTGCTGCTCTCTCTGCCTTAGCCTCCTGTTTCTCTACCTCTGCATTGATATACGCAATTAGGTCTCCCCCTGCTAAGTGTAAAGCTTCTCCCAATTCCTTGAAACGCAATCTCAAGGCCACTGGGTCCGACATTGCCAAACGTGTCTATGAACACCCTCTGAATCAAGTGGAATACCAAAACACTAGCAATATTGCAAGTCAATAAAAACAATGCAAAGACCATACAATTCGGAATCAATAATAGAATAAAACAAGAGTCAAATGGCATACAACAGTTATTTAAGCAAAACCTGCAAAAGAACAATGCAACATACAGGCACAAAAATATTTGAAGCAAAAAAGTTTTTAACTAAAGAATAGTGCACCCAACTGATCAGTCCTTGTTACCACTATTCTAAGTTATTCTACTACTCCTACTGTTATCTAATTTTATTGTACTTAGGTCCGGTTATACCCAATTCCTATTATACACAGATCCTGGCAGGCTCGCCAATTAAAGTGTCACGTGGGGTTTATGGGCTCTGCACAATGGAATTATGGACCCTCACGTTTATTCGGTGGGAACTGCTAGTAAGTCACCCTATGAATTACTTTAATACATTTATTTGTTTAGCTCGTTCTGTGTTAAGGTTGGGGTACAGAAATAGATAGAAAAATGGTAAAAGATACTGTCACACTAGCTTTCACACGGCTATGAATCATATGTAGTCCAGCCACTTGATAACAGTTAAAATCACACATTTATTTCTTCTACTCTATACAAGATTCTCTAAGTACTAATCTAACTTAAAAAGTCTCTTTCAATGCTAATAGTTCGATCGCTGATAGTCTAGGCAGCTGTTTTTCTTCCTCGGGCACTTGCTATTATATCTCATGTAGATTTGGACTACTGTGGTCCGTTTTACAGTTTCTGAAGAGTTGGACTACTGTGGTCCTGCTATGATCAGTTTAAGTGCACCTTGGCGTGTTCACTTAACTGCTAGATGGTGCGTGCGAAGTCCTTCTGTGAGGTAGCTTCTGGTCCACCTTTGTCGTTGTGTAGTTGGGTTCCCTTGCCACGCTGTGGGGTCTGACAGGGTGTTTTTCCCGGGTAGCTCTTTCCGTCTTGTGCGGTAGAGGATACTCCGCCAACTTGTTTCTGTGGAGTGGGGTTCACAGGATAGCTCGGGATAGCTCGCCTGCTCGTCTGTAATACAAGAGACGAAATTCTGCACAACCCTGAATAATCGGTTTGTGCAGAGCGTCTCACTGAAAGCCAAAGTAGCCCTCAGTGATAGCTCCACATCTCTATACATAAGCGACGAACATTCTGCTACTTCCGGGGTCCACTGGAATCTCAACTCTAAATTCCTATACATACATAAATATCAATCGTGGCTAACTATACACATACAGAATTAATAATATTATAAACATTCAGTGGTACAGCCACTGGCCTGCAAACATACATATAAGTTAAACAACAGTGGTTCCGTACGGCATGCAACATGGCGGCGCAACCGGTCGTGTTTCGCCTCGTGGTAGGCTCTTCCCACATGGTCACGCAAATTCGGATTAACAATTCACATTTATGCATAGCAAATTCTTCAAACATAATTTCAACAATAATATAAATATATCACGATGAAACAGAAGGGTGTTCATTTACCTGTTTGACAAGTTCAGGCCCGTTGTGACTTGATAGAATTCTAAGATTCTAAGTCCTGCTTCCTGGTCTAAGTGTGGAGAGATTTCTCTGCCAGCTTTCTAGCTGTTAACACTTCGGTGTATTCCTCCCAACTGACCAAAGCTGTGTTAGGCTCGGACCCAGTCAAACTGGCTCGAACCGCTTTGCCTAAGCTCTCATTGGGTAAAATGTTCAGATTCAAAGCTCAAGTGCTGACTAACTACGCAGCGTGGGTCGGGCTCGCGGTGTGTACTGCTGTGTACCTTAATTGCTGGCTGTGTCCTATACTGACTCTCTACTGTTACAAAGACTGCACAAGGCTGAATAGTCAATGAGCAGAGTTAAAACTAGCCAGTTCATGACAGCCATGATGGGATTTGATCGGTATTCCAAAAATCAACAAAAATAGGTTCAGCCGTTTTTGAAATGTATAACAAAATGCGTTTAGCTAGAAAGTGATTCTAACCACCTTGACCTTTGAGGTAAAAAAAGCAAGTAATGATGATGTCACACGAGGCTGGCCACTAACCTAGTTAATGTTCCTATGAAGTTTGGTCAAAATCCGTTCAGTGGTTCTTGAGATATAAGCCCCCGCGACTGACCGGCAGACGTACGGACAGACCAACATTGTGGCTTGTTCTGACTCTTGTATATTTGTGTTAGTTGTGGTTTTTTTTTTTTAATCTTACATAATAGTTGAAGGTGGGATTTAAGAGCATTTCAGTAAATGTGATGGATCCTGCCGATTGATCAGAACTAACAACCTTGGGGGGCAAAAAAATGTTAAAGAACTTTTGCCAGATGTGTATATCAGTTACCTACATTGTGCTTACTCTTGTATTGTCTATATTAGGAATAATTCTCTTTTATTGGTTCGCCACGGTAGCTCAGAATGGCAACACCGATGACCCAGGCTCGATTGCCGAGGTGGGTAAGAAACAGATCGGCCATTTCTCGCTGTTCCTCTTAGCGGTATGATTGCTATGGTGGTTCAGTGTTGCTTTAGATCCCTACATTCTCTCTTGGGATGGTTTTTTAAACCCCCGTCTGCCATAGGGCTAATGGTGGGTGTGGACGTTAAACTTCAATGTTCATTCATTCCTTCTCCTGTTAATGCCTGTGCCTGTGCGTGTGCCTGTGCCTGTGCAGTTTATGAGGGTTGGATCGGGCTGCAGGACATCGCTTTGGAGAACCACTTCGTGTGGGTGACCACCGACGAGGCCCTGGTGTACACCAACTGGCAACCTCTGGAGCCCAGCAACACCAATGGCAAAGAGGACTGCTGCATCATCATCGGTTCCACACACCCCAGACACTTCCTGTGGGGCGATCGCCACTGCGAAATGCATCAAAGGCCCTTCATTTGCGAATCCCCGTGAGTACCTATACCGAGTTTTGTCTTGATTTGACCTGACTTGACTTGAGTTGACGTTTAACTCCTGAAGAAGCATTTTAGCGAAATACATGTAGTATAATAAGACTGCTTCATTCCCTTCTTTTTTATATCATTTTATTTTATACAGTTACTATACTATATATATATATATATATATATATATATATATATATATATATATATATATATATATATATATATATATATATATATATATATATATATATATATATATATATATATATATATATATATATATATATATATATATATATATATATATATATATATATATATATATATATATAAAAATTTTTGGGAGGGGGGGGGGGAGTTTGTGTACGTGTGTACATTTTATTTGTGACAGTTGCTGACTGATTGCCTGAAAGCTAGCTTATGTATGGTCTAGCGCCTGTAGTTTGAAGTGCCTGTGGAAGCGAAAGTTACCGTTACATTTTACTGTACTGCAGTGCAACATTATTCTTAGTGTTTATGTGGTATAATTATTCACATGTTTTATTGTATTTTTACATGTATTAATGTCTTTGTTTTTGTTGATTGGAAATTGTCAGGCCATACACTAAGTTTCCTTGTGGGACAATAAATATATCTTGAATCTTAAACCTTCTTTCTTCCCTTACACCGCCTTGTGCTATACAGCACTGCACAAATGTTGCGTAGGAATTAAGATCTGGTGGTGTATTGCTTTGCCTTGAGACATTACAAATGAGTCCGAGGTCTTTTTCTCTTCTTACCTTTACAAGTATTATCATAGTAGAATTTACGAGTTCGCATTATTGGGTTATAATAATAATAATAATAATAATAATAATAATAATAATAATAATAATAATAATAATAATAATAATAATAATAATAATAATAATTATAATAATAAATTTCCGAATAGCGTATAAAAACAAGTTTGCAGTTTCTTTCTGGCTGTCGGCGAAGGTATACGATAATCACAACGAAAACACTTGACCGCTGATACGCTATGAGGTAGTAATAGATGATGATGATGATGATGATGATGATGATGATGATGATGATGATGATGATGATGATGATGATGGGGGTGGACGGGTGGGAGGAGAGCTAGCTGAATGATGATGATGATGATGATGATGATGATGATGATGATGATGATGATGATGATGATGATGATGATGGCGATATCGCACCGACTTTAAAGATCCTGACGCTCAGCTACTAGACGGGTGAGTGCCAGCTGCATAAATATAGCCAGCAGGTGCTAGGTTACTTCTCCAACCAGAACTGTGCTTAGTTGCCTGGGGTTTTCAGACGATGCGTCCAAGGCAACAAGTGCGCTGCCTAAGTTCAATCCTGTATCTGCCAGCGCTTTGAGCGCCTCTTGAGCTGGAAAAGCGCTATATACAAATGATAAAATAAAATAAATAACATTAAACTTCCTATCCTATCCTATCCTATCCCGTAACTCGGAGGTCGTAGGGGACACCACAGATGATCGTTTAACCAGCGTACTCCTTCTTTCCCTGTCCTCAGCAACCCTGATGGTTTCGCTCAGTGTCAAACCAGTCCATTCTCGAATGTTGTCCTCCCACCTCTTTTTCGGTCTCCCTCTTCCCCCTTGCACTGTGCCTTGCAGGATGGTCTTTACAAGACCTGATGATCTGGTGACGTGGCCATACCATCGGAGTTTACGTTTTTTCACCACTGTGAGCAGGTCATCGTGTTGTCCACTGGCTGGTATGATTGTCTGTCGGACTTCGTCGTTGGTGATGTGCTGGGTATAGGAAATGCCCAGAAGTCTTCTGTAGCACCTCATCTCCATGCTTTGTATTCTTCGTTGTAGATCTGCTGTGAGGGTCCATGTTTTGCAAGCATATAGGAAGATGGAGATGACAAGGGAGCGCAGCAGTCTTACCTTGGAATGTAGGCTGATGGTCTTCGTTGTAGATCTGCTGTGAAGGTCCAAATGCTTTCTTATTTATTATGATATTTTTGTTCCAGGCAAAAACACGGATTCCTCATTGGTTGAGAGCAGTGCAATGACAACCAAATTACTCGTTTTTGAATTCTGGGTCCTTCCTTACGACTAAATCGGATGGACTAGATGTTTTTTAATTGTTGTTGTTGTTGTTAATTATTATTTTAAAGTGTGTCTGAACGTTTAATCAGATCGCGACAATATGCATACAAAACCTATTAACTTAGATGGTCGCATCTGATATTAATTTGCGAAATGTAATTCTAAATGTCCGGTCCGAACGTTCTAAACGATCGTCTTGCTACAAACAGTAACATGAATGAGCTCGCTTGTTATGCGTACCAAATAAAATAAAGTGTGAAAAGAAAATAATAATAATAATAATAATAATAATAATAATAATAATAAAAATAATAATAATAATAATAATAATAATAATAATAATAATAATAATAATAATAATAATAATAATAATTTATTTTATAAAGCGCGATTCCAGACAACTGTCTGCTCAAAGCGCTCACACGCATGCACACACTCTCACACTCGCAGGTTAACATTATAATCTTAAAGTATCGAGTTTAAACGAAGGGTAAAATATGTATACTAAAAGAAAGATGTACATGTACAAGATTTAAACTTTAACACTAAGGTAAAACACATGACAGCAATTTTTTTAAAAGTTAGGGCAAAATGGGTACAGTGGTTACAAATATAATATATAAATCGCACAAGCTAAGAAATAATTGATTTTACATGCGAATCACAAACCAAACCATAAACAGAATTTTAAAAAGTATGTGATAAAACAAAATGACATCGTACTAAAACGTATTGCACATAACATTGCATTGCACAAACACACACACATATACACACAAAGAATGAAATTACGGATTTAACCGTCTTATAAAATATTACGTATTGCATTTAAAAACAAAAATTAAAATAATGAAAATGGCCAAAATTTAAAATGAAAGACTCCAGCGTAAGAAAATAATTATCATAGCCTACACCTCGACCGACAGAACGACCTATGCCGAAAAGTTGTTGAAATTCTCTCTCTCTCTCTCTCTCTCTCTCTCTCTCTCTCTCTCTCTCTATCTCTCTCTCTCTCTCTCTCTCTCTCTCTCTCTCTCCTCATCCCCCTCCTCCCTCGCCTCACTCCAAAACTCATACATACACATTTATTCACAGATGTTTCAAAAACAGGTGTGTCTTCAGTGATTTTTTGAACGATGAATGGGACTGGGCAAGACGAAGGTCGGACGGCAGGGAGTTCCATAGAGCTGGGGCATACCGGGAAAAGGACCTTTTACCAAAACTATTAAGGGAGTATCTAGGAACTGTAAGGAGGGATGCATCTTGTGATCGGAGAGTGCGTGTTGGCCTATAGGGGCTGAGGAGTTCGGAGAGATAGGAAGGGAATGTTTCAGAGTGGAGGCACTGATAGCAGAGAGAGGCAATCTTGTAGTCAATTCGAGCTTTAACAGGGAGCCAGTGTAAAGTTGTTAGGGCAGAAGAGGCACTTGAACGTCGAGACTGACAAAGGACAAGACGGGCAGCGTTGTTTTGGATGCGTTGAAGTCTGAGGAGCTTGTTTTCAAAAAGATCAGCTAAGAGGGAATTGCAGAAGTCAAGACGAGAGAGAATGAAGGCCACAGCAAGTTTGTTTGATGATTCCATTGAAAGATATTGTCTGATTTTGCTAATTCTACGAAGGTGGAAATTCAAGGTTTTGCACATGTTGTTGATGTGAGTGTCCAAGGAAAGACATTCATCAATATGAACGCCAAGATTTCGAACTGATTTGGAAAATTCTATATTGTTGTTCATCAAGCTTAGGGAGTGTGTTGATAGCTGCTGAGGTTTACTACTTGTGCCAATGGCGATCACCTCGGTTTTATCATTATTCATCTGCAGTTTGTTTGTGCTCATCCAGTCAGCAACCGAGTTAATGCAACGCGACAGGTCGGAAGCATCTGGTATTTAAATATCACCGGATAGATCCCAACTTTTATTAAGGTTTAACCTAGGACAGAGCAACTGTATAATGCAAATATGAAGTAAATTCTGCAGCGGCACCCCACTGTCAAAACCCATGACTTCCAGAGTGCCAAATCTATTATTAAAGTGCCCTATGGTTTTTTGAAAATATTTCTCAAGGCGCCTTCAGTGGTCCGGGGCTTGTGAAACTTGTTAAAATTTGGCTCATGTGCCGCGACGAGACCATCTTGACCACCTCTTAAACGGTCAAAACAGTCTGCGTGCCAATGTTTCCTCTAGTGTGCTGCTACAAGGCAGAGGATGAAGAATAACCATGCTGGAACTGGAAGAAGATTGGTAGTGACGAATTGTCGTGTTGATGTTTGGAAGCTCAGCCGCTCCATTGTGGATCTAGAAGCCAGGATGCCGTAGATAAAAGTTTATTTCAAGGGAGTTAAACACAGGCGGTGCTGAAGACTCAGCACTAAAGCAGAATCTACCCTTTGCAATTAAGCATAAACAAGTGGGGACCACCAGGATCCAAATGAATGCCCGTTCTCATCTCTCAAAAATTGACGCCAAGTAAAATAAAGTGTGAAAAGAGAACAACTGGTGTTATAGGTAGTCTACGTCATCGTGGACATCAATGACGTTTCCACGCGCTGCATGGTATTTTGCTACAACGGAAACGTTGGTCATGTATTCTACCGCTAAACAGTTTAGGATGATGCAATGAAATTTTGTGCGATGAAGCAAAACACTCTTGGGGTTTTCTGGAGTAATTTCCGTGAAACTCCGAACAATTGCAAAGACCATCCTGCAAAGCATGGTGGAAAAAGGCAAAAGAGTGAGACAAAAAAAAAAAAGACCTAGATGTTGGAAGACAACATTCGCGAATGGACTGGCTTAACACTGGGTAAAGCCATGAGGACTGCAGAGAACAGAGAAAGATGGAGTACGCTGGTTAAACGATTAAGCTTATCTGTGGTGCTCCAACGACTTTCGATTTACGGGATAGGATAGTGTAACGTGGGGTTTATTTGTTGCTGGGCTCTGCACAATGGAATGCTGTAACCCTCACGTCTATTCTATGGGAACCGCTAGTGAGTCACCCTGTGAATTACTTTAATACATTTATTTGTTTAGCTCGGTCTGTTATAAGGCTGGGGTACAGAGATAGATAGAAAAATGGTAAAAGATTACTGTCACACTAGCTTTCACACGGCTATGAATCATATGTAGTCCAGCCACTTGATAACAGTTAAAATCACACATTTATTTCTTCTACTCTATACACGATCTTCGAAGTACGAATCTAACTTAAAAGTTCACTTGACAATGCGAATGGTTCGCTCGCTGATAATCTAGGCAGCTATGTTTCTTCATAGGGCACTGGCTACTAGCGTTCATGAAGAGTGGACTACTGTGGTCCTTTTGCTATAGTTTAAGTGCACTGTTTCCTGGGCACTTAACTGAAGGGTGGTGTGTTTGAAGCCCTGCGATGTGGTAGCTTCTGGTACACGCTGTGTAGTCTGGGAGTGTGTTTGACAGGTGTGCTCTCTACGCGCGATGCTGTAGATGCCTCAGCAGCCAACATTCAGCTACTACTTCGTTTGGAAGGTTGTCTGGTTGGGCCCACAATATATATTGCCTGCTCGTCTGTAACATATGAGACGAAATTCTGCACAACCCTGAATAATAGGTCTGTGCAGAGCGTCTCACTGAAAGCCAAAGTAGCCCTCAGTGATAGCTCCACATCTCTATACACAACCGACGAACATTCTGCTAAGTCGGTGGTCCACTGGAATCTCCACTCTAATTTCCTATACATACATAAATATAAATCGTGGCTAACTATACACATAAAGAATTAATAATATTATAAACATTCACTGGTGCAGCCACTGGTCTGCAAGCATACATATAGGTTAAACAATAGTGGTTCCGTCAGGTATACAACATGGCGTCAAAACCGGTCGTGCTTAACACGTGTTCGGCTTCTCCACGTGGTAAGGCAAAGATGGATTAACAATTCAAATCTATGCATAGCAAATTCCACAAACATAATTTCAACAATAATATAAATACATTACGATGAAACAGAAGTATGTTCATTTACCTGTTTGACAAAGTCAGGCCTGTGGCTACTTGATTGAATTCTAAAATTCACAAGCACTGCTTCCCTGTTCTATCAGTGGAGATATTACTCTGCTCCGGTCTAGCTGTGTACACTTCGGCGTTTACCTTAGGACTGACGCTATGCTTGGTTTTGACCCAGTCAGAACTGGCTCTAACCACCCGACCTGAGTTCTATTGGTTAAGAATTCCGATCTAACGCACGCAGTGCTGACGTCACTGCACTGCTCGCGTCAGACTCGCTGTGTGTGTACACATCAGTAATACTTTAATCGTCTGCTATAGACTACAGTAACCTTCCAAGTTTTACTACTGCTAGACAAGCAAAATCGTAAATAGGGCAGGGTAAACAGGTCATCTTGTTACATATAGGAAATGATCATGTACAAGTTTGAAAAACATAGTGTCAGTATAAAGTTTGAAAAACATAGTTTCAGGTGTAACCTCACAACTGTGTTGCAGTTTGTTACATAGTAAGTTAAAGGGAGAAAACCGATTCTTTCCCAGGGGTTCACACAATGTTATCTCCCTTGGATTTATTGAAATGGTTTTTTGATGTATATTTATATTTTTGGTTATATTATATAGTTTATAAGTAGGAATGTAAGTTTATTAATTATAATAATAATATTGAAAATTAGATTTGAAACAGTTTGTTTTCCCATCATGCCTTGCGATTGGTAGTCGCGCGAGATTTGTAAGGGAGGCCACACTCTTGCTCTGTTAGTGCTGGAGGGAAGAGGTGTCTGGGCTCTCCATCTAAAGTAAAATATGACTGATGTTCACGCCTTGTGTGTAATGTGAAATGCTAGGCCATTATTCCTAATTCAGGTTAGTATTCTTATTTATTGGTTATTGTGTGATTTTTGTCGGAAATGTCTAGTTGGGCTGTTGAGTGAGAATCGACTTTTTGCTCACGAGACATTTGTGATTTGTGGAACGTCACTGCAAAATGTAAACGCTTTTGAATTTGTTGAGGTGTGCATAGTATAATTTTTATAAATATTATTTAGGCCTTTGTGAGATGAAACTGTGATAATTTGAGATCAAGTTGAGTTGTATGGTGGAAGAGACAGAATCCAATACTGAGCTGTGGTCCTAGGGATGACATTCAGATGCATGTCAGGGGGAGGTAATGAGATAGTTGTTGGATGTGGAGAGCCAACTTTATCTCGTGCGGCAATTTATTGCGATAATTGTCATACGGCCTTGGTATAGTTTTGTATGGTATTTTTGTAGTGAATACCAAGCGCAAACAAGACATAACCTTGACCCGAATGTTTGAGTTGAACCATTTTAAATATTAGCATGGGTTTGTATGGTCACAGATTTATTGATGACCTTGACCTTGTGGACACAGTGACAATCTGTTTGCGATTGTTAGGCCATATTTTATTATTTTTTAAACTTATGTGAGGCACAATGTTTATGTGTGTCATTTTATTGTCTGTTGCAGGGGTAAATTGGTATCTGTGGGTCTTGTCTTGTGATAGATTAACGTCCCCGGACACACCAGCGTATAGGGGACTTCCTGTGGGTCATGCTGCGAATTACTTTTTATAGTAGAGTTTTAGTGTGCTGTTTGTGACACTTCTCTATGCTGCATCAGTGAATAAAAGTTATCCATCGTGTTCAGTTCTGCGAGTTCCTTTGTTGATTTGCTCGTCAGTGATCGCCCCGAACTCATTGACTGTAACTTCCTTGCTTTCACTTTCTGATTGGTGATATATAGCTGCAAAGGACTAGGGTTACACAGGCACACTGCTGTCACGTCACCCGAGCGGGTTCCGCGACTTCAGCGCATAACACGAGTGAAGGAATAAAACTCAAACAAAATAAACTAACACAAATGCCAGAATAACAATCACACTCTTTTATTCAACAATCTAAACATACATACACAGGACAAATGGGAGCTAACCACCCTCCACCCCTATCAAGACCCCCGTCCCAATATTAACTAACAATTACCCCCCCCCCCCTTTGTTCAACCCCAAAACAGAACTAAACAGCAACAGGTTTTTTTTACAGAATGCACAACAAAATCACAATCAATAATCAATTCCAAATACTATAAAATTTCAACTAAGAAATGATGGAGCTGTGAATATTTAAATCTTCAAACTATTGTCCAAGTAAACTGCAGAACTTAAGCACTGTTCGAATGTCTTGTGCACAGAGCTCAGATGGAGCTAAACAGTCACTTTCACAATATAAAGGATGATTTTCTACAACTAAATGAAATATGTTTTTATGTGTGGCGCTGTGTAAGTCTGTGTGTGCGTGAGTGTGGTGTGTGGAGTTCCTGTAATAAAGGTAATGCTCCGATAAAGAAGCAAAACAGGCAGCAGTGGCGGAGTTTACTTTCACGCTTCCCCACTGTAGAGGTAAGGTCACAACACAGAATCACAGAATCTGCGCAAGGTGTCGGTGTGGAGGAACACAGCTATACTGGTAAGGAACTAATCAGCGTTATACAGATGATAACAGGTACAACATCAGCCCAAACCTGTAAGCAGATACACAGTCTTAACAGTCTGCCTACAAAACATAAACACTATATAATATAAAACGCCGTCCTCCGTCCGCCATCTCGACCTGTTTATGCCACAATGACAACAATACAAGATGCTATGCATACATTTCAATAATATAATGCAACCCTTGATGCTTAATAATTCATATCTTATAAACACCGCCATTTATATAAATATACTTTATTATTGCGACCACACTTCCATCACACAGTCCTGATTCATTCCATCTCCCTCCATCCTCATCGTCTTTCCCAACTGTTATAACTACATCACGATTATCTCCCTTCAACCACCTATCTTGTCATACTATAATGTAAACATGCTTTCTTCATAATCATCATTTCCTTCATGCCTCTCTAGCATAGTACAATTATCTCTCTCCATACATACACCCCCACCCCCTCTCTCTCTCTCCCTCTCTGACATGCATTCCCCATCGTCGCCGTTGACCCACTTTTGCAACAACGGCAGCAACGACATTTCTCAATCATATACATAATAAGAAAATCATAAGAAAATCATACAAAATCAATAAAATCATTATCCATCAAAAATACATCCCTTTCCCCCACATTCATCACCATTCATTCGCGTACGCAGTCTCGGAGTGCTGCCACTAAGAAATTGGACTCCAGGGTTTACTCACCGTCTCGGCCTCGGCTTGTGATACACCTTCTCCCCCAACACAATACGACACAACACTGTCACAACACAAATGGTTAGTCTTTGAGAGTTACTTCGTGTCTGGCTATTGCTGGTTATTCTCACTCAATATAACAGTAACACTGATAATGAGGACGAGGACACCTCAATTCTGCAACAGAATCTGAGTCTCGGTAGGTGTTCAATAGAGAACCACACACACCTTAGGAGATGAACTCTACACTTATTCTCTATAAATGGCAGTCACATCCCTCCTCTCTCCGACTCTAAGCATTCTTACCCCGACGAGGGCATAAGACCTTGGGTGGCTTGTATCAACAAATAACAACACCCTTCCAAACTGACACCTAGTTCTAGTATATGACACACAGTCATAGAGTCACTGCCTGGTTAGAGTCGACCTCTTCGCAAAAGCACCTCAAATCACTCTGCCTTACCAAATGCACCCGGCCACAAGCAAACAGTCGAGTTCTCCTCAGTATCCATATTTCTTATTTGGCCTACCCCTATCTTATTCTGCATACCGCTATCTTCTTATTCCGCATACCCCTATTACTACGGTACGCACGTGGAATCACGGCTCCTGCACTCTTTCGTACGCAATAAAGAAAACGGTCAAGTTATTCTATGTACACTATGTAACAGAGAAGTGCAACTTCGTACAAAATATAGCTTCCTCTGTACTGCTGAAACTCGTGTCGTCACAACTGCAAATAAAATATATTTAATCGAGATTTTTGTTAAATCCTATTTTAAACAACTCAGCCCGATTGTTTGCTGCTACGTCCGTCACGTTGATTTGGACTCTGTACTACTGCCAAACTGACGTGAATCAATCCATGACATGGCAACGTACTCTGTTTCTGAGTGGATGCGTCATTCTGAAGGTTGGTCACCCTGCTATTCTGAGAAAGTTGGATTTCTGGCACCGATCTCGTGGGGTGCTGCGGTTATGACGTGCCTTCACGTCCGGGAAACAACTATAGCATTCTACGGAGATAACATTTCACACAGACTGCTTGCGAGACAGTTTTTGAGAGATTTTATTTGCTAAACCACAACTCTTTCATTTTGTTTTTCTAACCATTTATTTATTGGACAACACATATCAAAATATCACAATACAAAATCTTCATCCTACCTTTCTAGTATAATTCCATCACTTGGAGAGAACAAAGAAACTGAGCATGAGAGCTGAGACAGAGAGCAGTAGCTCGCTCCCTTCACTCGTGCATCATCTTATATATCTAGAGAGAGAGAGAGAGAGAGAGAGAGAGAGAGAGAGAGAGAGAGAGAGATAATGGGTATCCAGTCTCAACCTTACGTCTCCCAACTTAACTTAATAATGATTGGTCAACTGTGCAATTATGAATATTTATAACAACACCTATATGGACATGCGTTCTTTCTCTTATTAATATTAATTTCCAGAAACTTTCCAAAACCGTCTCACGATCTCTTATCATCCTTACACCATTCTGTGGAGTTTCATTCGCCACCTAACCGGGTACGCAATGTTAAAGGTGAAACAGAATTACGTTAACCACACTCCGTGTCTTTCCTCTAACTTTAATTAAAAATTACTTTCCCACACCAAGACATCTCCTCACTACCTACCTTATCACTTTTAAACACTCACCTTACCTCTAAACCATTATTTCTAAATTACTAATATTGCATCTATACTTCTAATCACCTCCACATCTCTTAATATTTACAAATGTATTATACAATAACTTTATATTGCTGAATAACCAAACCTATCACTGTCTTCATTAATATTCATGCTTCACAAATTTCCTTTATAACCCACTCCCATAATCAACAAACATAATTCTTGTTTTACTTCTTATTTCCTGTTTCTTGTTTTAATTTCACAAACCCAAAACAATTTCTGACATTTCCACCACCCCTTTTAATCATCTATCTCAACAATTCATTTATCTTCCGCCTCTTTAAGGTTTGGATAATTTCGGCGCTAATTACGTTTCCGTTTGTATAACCTTTTATTATCAACACTAACACAGACTTCTTTAGATCAGAGCTAAGCATTTCCACCAACTGTAATATGCTTCTCAATTTTGTTTAAACGTTACATCAATTCCAACAACTGTGGTACACTTCTAACATTGTATTAAAACCATAATTTGGACTCTGTCATACGGTCATAAGGTCCGATTGGTAGGGAGGCAAAAGTGTGTGTACAACACAAGTGATAAAGGTGGCTCGCCTAAAGGAAGGCCTGGAGTTTATTGGTAGCAGCTTGGATATAATCCTTATTAGTTGCTAGTACTCGCTGTCCTCCATGGAATGAGGGAATGATAGGAAAGATCTCTGCTACCCATGGTTTGCATGTGTGGATGTGTGCCATAGATACAGATGGCCATTTCGCTGCGTTCTCAGCTAGTCAGTGTATCAGCTGGGCTTGGTGAAAACCAAGGGCTTGGTAGGTCAGTAGGCCAGTGTTCTCCTGTTCTGACTAGGAGCCGTGCCAGAAGCCCAATCTTAAAACAGAAGGCAGAGTGACCAACACGCAGAATGACGCATCCACTCAGAAACAGCGTACGTTGCCCGCGTCATGGATTGATTAACGGCAGTCTAGCAGTAGGCTAATAAGGAGAGTACAAATCAACGTGGTAGACGTATGAGCTAGCAACAAACAATCGGGATTGAAGGTTAGGCCAAGGTCCCGGCCTAGCACACGACGATAGCCATCGCTCTTCCCGTGTTGATGACGCTCTTTATAATCATGTACACGTTCTCAATTGTACTCTCTCATGCTTCATTTGTCCCTAAAAATATTATTTCTTTTGCTGCATTTAATGTTGAAGGGTTCTAGAATTTATTAAACCTGTTGGATGCGTTTTCTTTGGTCAAAAATTACGATCTATAAATAAATACCCACCAATTAATAACTAAACGATTGAAATGGTTTTCAGCAGTTCGAATAGGTACATAACATTGCAAAAGAACTAAAAGGGACAAAGTCCATATGACTCACATGCTCTACACAATATCCACGCAAAAACGGAACATATATGAAAGGTCAATCTTTTGTGATGGTTGGGTTGGAGGGGGGGGGGTTTGGTTGTTGTGATGGTGTTGGTCGTGTTAGATGTTAAAGTTGGTTGGTTAGACCATTGTCCGGAGTCACACCACACATTTCACCAAATACACTCACAAACATAAATAAAACACGCAGGCTGGAAGGTTGTGCGTTTTAGTCACTTTTACTGGACACAGGCACAGATTTCGAAAACACTCGTCACTAACTAAATTGACAGTCTTCACAAATATATATATGTAACTCTTCTACAGTTCACACACTCTCTATTTTCTGACTACAACATTTGTTTCTACTTCCCTACAGTCTATGTTCCTGGTTTAACTAAACTCTAACTACACTCCATGTCTTCCCTCGGGACCGTCCTAGTCTTTGTATCTTTCTCTTCTGAACATCTCTCTATCTAATCCTTCTCTGACTACCTCTCTTCATAATTCTTTTCTGACTAGGCTACCCCTCTTCCTAATTCTCTCTAGACTACCTCGAAATCCTTCTTGCACCTTGTTTAATAATCATCTTTCAGGGCAGCTGGGTTCTAAGACCTCGACCATTGGTTGGTACACCAGCTCCCTCCTCCCCTCTCCCGTCATTCAAACTTTGTCTCTTCTAAATAATGTATCACGTTGGACCCATCTGTAATAGTAATTCTCTCTCCCAGCTTTCCTTTAAGCTCCTCCTTTAACATTCCAAACCCGGATTCCCATACACCAAGGCACCTCTTCAAACAATGAACCATAATCATACCCAACAACATCGGCATGGCACCTACATCGTTGACCTTGTTAACCTCTTAAACACAATTGCCCTTGAGTCTGGCACCTGCAGATCCAACTTTCCCTTAAAACAATGAGCAGTGACACAAACACATACTCTTAATAAGATACATGATAAAGTCACAGAGAGAATACAGAATATGCATCACATCAACTACATTCATTATAATACAATATAGCGTGCACACATATTCATAGCTTGCACAAAGATTACATTACTAACAAAAGAATATCAATTACTGGTTACAAGAACTCTATAAACTTACTAACTAAACATGTCTCTTCATTCCTTATTATCATTCTATAGTTACTTCTATGCACCGAATGCCCAGAGTAAGTCTAAGGCGAACATCATGGTTGGTATGTACCGTCTGTCAACTTATACTTGCGGTACCCTAAGCTTGTCATTTGACATTCTACAAATTCTCTGGACTTCCAGTTTCCACGGCAGCTGCTAATCTGCTGTCTACCTCTATTTACTGAAAGGTGAGAGATATGGGTGAACAAGTGCTGCTCTCATTGTCTTCTCTGTCGTATAACCCTTAGCAACTCCTGGTCAATTATCATCTACGGGACACTCCACTCGGATCCGCCCTGCAAACAGTCTATCCTAATATCTAACACAGTAGGGTTTATTTAAATGTACGTAGCGTCTCAAGGAATAGCATCAGTGATAGAGCAAACATGCTTATTAATCAAGGCTAGGCCACTTGATTACATCCCCCCCAACCGTTATCCCATCAGCGTCCTCGCTGATGTAAACGTTGGTATCAAACATATGGGATTTAACATTGGAACAACACAAGTACAATAATTAGGGCTGTATTTGACAGACACTCTAATTTTTCACCTATGATTGTCCATGCAAGTAGGGGATTAAAACACCAAATTCCTCCATTCAAAAAGTGAGGTACATAGGAACTATATCCCTGTGGTTAACATGTATTTGACATATGTGTTTAATCTTTGTTGATAGCACTGACTCAAAACAAAACATCTATTAACACTAAAGTAATGGATGCAATAAAATCTGAACATTCAGCTGAGAATGCTTTCCCTGACCAAGACATAGAAAAAGCATGCATGTGGCAGAAGGCTTAGTCCTCTTGTCCAGAAAAACGAACTCCGTGAACAATTCAAACCAAATCTCATCCTCTTGGCATAATCTTATCGCCATCAATATAATAATTTATCTTAGCTCAAATATGATAGTTTTAACAGTGACTTTCGCCCACTTTGTAAGTTGGGTACGAGAATTACGTTAAGTAACTATTACACATACTTGTCATCAAACTTGCACTTTCCTTGTATTCGTAAAAATCTCTCCCTTCTTATTTTCCATTATACAGTCATTTCCGCTAACAGCCAATCAAATTTGTATGCATCGCGTTCCCAGGCTTCGCTTTTCTGCAGCAATTCATATGTTTACTAAAACAATGTTGTTGTTGTTGTTGTTTTTTTTTTCTCACAATCCTAAATCATTATCCTTAAATTCAAACAAATCTGCAATCTTGTATCTTAATAAAATGAGCAAAGACCTCGCATTTCAGTCTTTAAATTTCAAATCAAACTTCATTGTCCGTTGTTTCCAGGAAATCTAATCAGCTTGACAGGTTTCCCCTCAAAAGTACTACCATTAATACGCCAGGTAGTTTTAAGCAAAAATATACAATTTAAAGCACTCAGACCTTCTAGAAATGAGCTACACACATGTGCTCTAAAATCGGTCGACGAATATATATCCACACATTAACATGCCAAAAGTTAGCGCATAATACATAATGCACGTTGTACTAATTAGTACAATGAAAAAAAAAAAGAAAGAAAGAATCGACCAACACTACGACAATGTACGTAGATCGTTACATGATACACAAATTATAACATTATAGGTGTACAAAGTCACAAGCAGACTACTTACTTGCTCTCTAGAAAGTTTTAACCGTCTTTTTGGGTACACAGATTAATCGTCAAACACGAATTCAAAACCGTTAAACACAAAATTAGATGGTACCTATGTCACAAACAAAAGTAAAAGATAACTACACATCAAAATTAACCTAAATATTTGGTCCAAAAAAATGGGTTAAAAAATGGGTTTCCTACCGTCACACAATCGAACTCGCGAGCAAAACTAAACAACCAAAAAAAAAAAAAAACAAAAAAAAAATAACTTTATCAATTTAATCTCTGAATTTGTTATTTCAGACAAAATATTAAGTCTGCATTATATTCCCACATCGCAAATAAACAGATGGACTAGACCAGTCTATCTTGAATAGGTTCTGGAAACACTATTGGTAAAAAAAAAAACACAATAAAATGAAGGCTTAATCAGAAATCAGACCAAACTACTTAATCCACACCACATTTCGAGTGTAAACTATCTCAAACACCAAAACTCACATGGTTTATAATCAAAAAGTCATATCAAATACACATTTCTAGCGACAATTCTCAGGTAGCTATTTTACCATAATAAACAGTCCATCCTACTAGTTCTTAGATTTCACAGGCAAAACATTGTATTGTAAAGTCTCTACTATTGGTTTGCCTGCCTAGCAGCAATGCGCTTTGATCTACGCTGAGCTGCGGGACTTGACGTCGATACCTGGCTCAAGGTAGGTCTCTTGGCCGGTAATGTGTAATATCGAATGTCTTCTTCACTATCTGTATTATAGTAATTACTCTCAGGCCTATCTGGTAACACAATGTCCTGCATATCAAGCGGCGGTTTAGCCAGCTTCAAGTCTTTCCTATTCAGAGTCATCGTTGGCCCACCTTTGTAAGGTTTTACCGTATACACACAACTAGAGTCTCCATAAGGTCGATTGACAATCACATACAGTTCTGTCCTCCAAATGTCTTGCATCTTATTTCGTCCGACCACTCGGTTAATGATATATACAAAATCGCCTACCTGTAGCGGCTTTTCTCTTACGGTTTGGTCGGTGATGCGGGCTCTCTCCGTGGCTGCTTCTTTCAGATGTTGAAGAGCCTTGTGATGCGCCTCTTGCAGTCGGTGACGATGTTGTCGCACCCAGTCTACAGGACCACAGGCTGATGGCCCTGGACGACTCAACAGCTCATCCACTGGAAGTCTGGGCTCCTGCCCAAACAGGAGGAAGTGTGGAGCGAACCCAGTGGAAGCATGCGGCGTGTAGTTGTAGGCTTGCACCAGTTCGGGAAGATGTTCAGGCCACCGTCTCTTAAGTTCACTGGGCAGGGTTCTCAGTAGATCGTGCATGGACCGGTTGAATCTTTCACATTGCCCGTTGCCTTCAGGATGATAGGGTGTTGTTCGGGACTTTTGGATGTTGTAGATCTTGCACAGCTCTGCGATGACCTCTGCTCCGAAGTTGCGCCCTTGGTCGCTGTGGATGCGTTGAGGAACGCCAAAACGCTGGAACCACTCTTTTACCAGCACTTTGGCCACAGTCACTGCCTCTTGGTTGCGGGTTGGAATCGCCTGCGTAAACTTGGAGAACACGTCAGTCATCACCAACACATTCTCTCTCCCGTCGCTAGCCATCTCCAACATGGTAAAGTCAATGGCTAGCACTTCGAGCGGTCTTTCTGCTAAGAGATGACCACTTGCACTTGGAGGATGTCTTTCTGGTCGCCGATTAAAAATACATCGCTCACAGTTCTCCAGGTACGCCCGGACGTCTTCATGCATACCTGGCCAATACAAGCGCGTTTTCAGCACGTTGATAGTTCTGTCAAAACCCTGATGACCCATCTTATCATGGACCATCACCAACACATCAGGTTTCAATGTACTTGGAAGAACGAGTTGATGCAATTCACCCAAAACACTGTCTATTATTCGCCGATGTAAAAGTCCATCTTTCAGAAACAGTTTCCGGTGTTGCTGTCGTAGAGCGCGCGCCTGTCGCTCTTGTGAAGGAGGGGGTTTCGCGGGCCACGAATTGAGCACATTCTGCAAAACTGGGTCCTCATGCTGCAAAGTCTTAAGTTCGGTAGTGGTGAGGCAAGGGAGTATGGGGGATGTGAGGTAGGATTGATCAACTACTTTGGCCGTAGCTTGATCATGGGACAGCGGATCAAGATCTGGTCTTTCGAGGAATTGTCCCTCACACATGAGTTCACAGGATTCCGCTATTTCCGGGGGAATTGAAACAGGAGAGGCGATCAGTTGACTTGCCCGTTCTAACAAGGTTTCGGGCAGACGAGACAGAGCATCTGCAGGATTAGAGACCCCAGGTCGGTATTCTACGGTGAAATCGAACTGTGACAATTGTGCAGCCCATCGTTGTTCTACTGCACCAAGTTTCGCTGTCTTGAAGTGCACCAGTGGGTTGTTGTCCGTGTAGACGACGAACTTGGCTCCCAACAGGTAATGTCGAAACTTCTCGGTAATAGCCCACTTCATCGCTAAAAACTCCAGCTTCATGCTGCTATAGTTTCTGTCATTTTTTTCGGTAGGTCGCAGGCGTCGACTTGCAAAAGAGATGACTCGTTTCATTCCCTCTTGAGTTTGTGACAGGATTGCTCCAAGACCATGGTTGCTGGCATCAGTCTCGAGAATAAACGGAAGGTTGAAATCTGCGTACCCTAAGACTGGTGCTGACGTCATTGAGTCCTTCATGGCGTCAAAGGTCTCTTGATGTTTCGCAGTCCATAGGCTGGTGACCTCGACACTCTTTTTCCGGCATCCTCTCATGGCTTCGGTAACTAGGTCGTGGAGAGGACCAGCCATCTTGGAGAAGCCGTGAATAAAACGCCGATAATAACTTGCAAATCCCAGAAAACTGCGAACTTCGGTGGTAGTCGTGGGAACTGGCCAGTTCTGAACTACGGAAACCTTGCCCTTCTCACAGCTAATGCCCTCAGCTGAAATAGTGTGGCCAAGGTACGTCACTTCTCGCCGCAGGAATTGGCACTTGTCCATGCGTAGTTTCAGCCCAGTCTCTTCAATGCGCCCGAGGAGTCGATCTAACTGTTCTAAATGTTCACTAAAAGTCTTGGAATACACCAGCAAGTCGTCTAAATAGACAAGAAGGAACTGGAAAAGGAAATCGGACATGGTCGTCTGCATCAGTCTTTGGAATGTTGCAGGTGCAGACACCAACCCCATAGGCATACGAGTGTACTCAAAAAGTCCCATGGGAGATACAAATGCTGTTTTGTGCTGGTCGTCGGGATGCATTGCAATCTGATGGTATCGACTGGCTAAGTCTAATGTTGAAAAATACTGAGCACCTACCAGCGCATCGAAGGATTCTTGTATTCGCGGTAGAGGGTAGGCGTCTCCGATTGTCTTGGCATTGAGTCGGCGATAGTCCACACACAGACGTAAACTGCCGTCTTTCTTTCTGATGACCACAATGGGTGCGGCGTATGGGCTCTGGCTCTCAACTATTACCTTCTGCTCTAAAAGTTTCTTTATGTGTTCTTGCACCTCTTTCAGTTCATGGGGAGGGATTCTCCTGTAAGGGAGAGCTACTGGCTCGTCGTCTTTGGTTCGAAGACGATGGAATACGGTGTCGGTGTAGCCAAGATCATTTGCGTCTTTGATGAACGCTCCCTCGTGTTTACTCAAGACTTCCTGGAGCCGTTGCTTCTGACTACTGGTTCCGTCGAACTCGGGGACAAGAATGGGGTTGGAAGGTGAAGGGATGGAAGTTGGTGAGGGGGTTGAAGACAGGTCGGGAGTTTCCAACTTCTGACTTCTGGAAGACACCACTAACTCGTTTACATTGGCATCATAATACACATTATCATGGGTCTCTACACTTTCTACTGCCTGCAACGAAGCGATTGCTGTACGAGCGGGCAAAATGCAATCACAGTTAGTCAAGTTTGCAATTCGCACGTACCTTTCTCTGGAGTCCGCTGATACAAGGGTGGGAATCATGATTAGTCCACCAAGAAGGGGAGTGGGTAAGGGACAAGTACACAATTGCTGACCGTGATGACCACTGGATACTTTGATGGTGGCCATAGAAAAGGCTGGGATATGGGTGGAGATTGCGTTCCGGGCCAGGCCCTTGATGGATTTGGACTGATCAAGGCGCATTTCTCGGATGACTTGCTGCGTATAGGTTGGGATGACGGGGCTTTCTTTAAGTCTACCAAGAATATTCATACCCAGTAGGACGGGAAGGCGTTCCTTGCGTTCTTGCATTCCTGGTTCTGTTGGGTCCTTAACCACTAGTACGGGGACATTGGAAAGATGTTGTCCAAATACTTCTATGTCCACAACCATTATTCCAGAATAAGGGACCACAGCTCCATTTACTGCTCGTAATCTTACGTGGGATGGTTTTAAAGCTTGATGGTAGTGCTGTTTCGCCCAGCCCTCAGTCACCGTCGTCACCTCACTACCAGTGTCAATAAGAGCGGCCACCGTGATTCCATTTATGACGATGTTCATGGTTGGACACCGTCCTACCAGTCCTTGAAGATCATCGCCCCCCGCTGCCACGCTACAGACAACGGGGGTTTCTAGTTTCCCGGTCTGACATGGTTGGAGTGTACGTTGGTCTGGTGCGCCCCCCGTTGCTGGCCTCCGCGGTTTGTGGACGCCCCACGGTTGTGATGTCGCCCGACATGGGTTCCTCTTCTGCCGTCTGGTGGAGGAACTCCGCGAGCGCCATTTCCTAAATACGGGCGGCCCCAACGATCTTGAAGGTGCTCGCTGCCTCTGCCTCGGCTGCCGTTTCTCCAACCGCTACGCTGGGCCTGTTGACGGTTAATGTCCTATCCTATCCTATCCTGTCCCGTAACCCGAAGGTCGTAGGGGCACCACAGATGATCGTTTAACCAGCATACTCCATCTTTCTCTGTCCTCAGCAGCCCTGATGGCTTCGCTCAGTGTCAAACCAGTCCATTCTCGAATGTTGTCCTCCCACCTCTTTTTCGGTCTCCCTCTTCTTCTACCTCCTTGCACTGTGCCTTGCAGAATAGTCTTTGCAAGGCCTGATGATCTGGTGACGTGGCCATACCACCGAAGTTTCCGTTTCTTCACCACTGTTAGCAGGTCATCGTGTTGTCCAATGGCTTGTGTGATGGTCTGTCGGACTTCGTCGTTGGTGATGTGTTGGGTATAGGAAATGCCCAGAAGTCTTCTGTAGCACCTCATCTCCATGCTTTGTATTCTTCGTTGGAGATCTGCTGTGAGGGTCCATGCTTCGCAAGCATATAGGAAGATGGAGATGACAAGGGAGCGCAGCAGTCTTACTTTGGAATGTAGACTGATGGTCCTGTCTTTCCAAATGGGCTTCAACCTTGTCAGGGCAGCAGTTGTTTGTGCGATCCTGGAGAGGACTTCCTGTCGGGACCCATTGTCTGATACAATGGCTCCTAAATATTTGAAGCTATGCACTGTGTCGAGGGATTGGCCTTGGACTTTGATGTCCGTATTGATGCAATTGGTGTTGTTGGTCATCATTTTGGTCTTCTCTGCACTTATTTCCATTCCATAGGCTTTGGAGGTGGTGTCAAGCCTCTGTACCAGCTGTTCAAGTTCTTGTTCCTCTCCAGCCAATCCATCAATGTCATCTGCAAAACGAAGATTGGAGATTGCTCTACCCCCTATGCTGACTGTGCCTTCATGGTCTGCAAGAGCATCCGACATGATGCGCTCTAGGAAGATGTTGAAGAGTGTTGGAGAGAGTAGGCATCCTTGACGCACACCGATTGTTGTTCTGAACCAATTCCCGATGGCTCTGTTGTGGAGGACTGCACTGGTAGCCTTGTCATACAGGCTTTTGATGACTTCAATAATTTTAGGGCTGATGTTGTACACTTTCATTGTTGCCCATAGAGCTGCATGCCAGACTCGGTCAAACGCCTTCTTGAAGTCTATGAACACATGATATAGATGTTGTTGGTGCTGTAGGTATTTCTCACAGATTATTCTGAGGTTGAAAATCTGCTCAGTGGTACTTCGCCCTGCCCTGAATCCTGCTTGTTCTTCAGCTATGATTTGTTCAGCTTGGGGTTTCAACCTGTTGAGTATTATTTTCAGGAGGACCTTGCTGGGATGGCTGATGAGGCTGATGGTCCGGTAATTTTCACACTCCTGAAGGTTACCTTTTTTGGGAAGAGTGATGACAAGCGACTGGGTCCATGGTATAGGCCACTCCCCACTCTGCCAGATCTTGTTACAGATAATGGTGAGGGCATCAATCATCGCTTCTCCTCCTGCTTGTAGCAGTTCCGCGGGTATGTTGTCCACTCCCGCTGACTTCCCTTTCTTTAGCGCTTGCACTGCTGCCTCAACTTCTTCCCGGAGAATTGGGAGGATTTCTTCTTCTTCTCTGTTCTCGGGACATGCTAGAACTGATGGGTCTCCATTTGGTGTATGGTTGTAAAGGTCAGAGCAGTACTCTGTCCATCTGTCCAAGACTTCTTGTTCTTCTGTAAGGCATATGCCAGACTTGCTTTGGATAGTGGAGACTTTGGGCTGTTTGACACTTGTCAGCCGCTTCACAGTCTGGTAGGCCTTCTTGCTGTTGTTCTTGTTCAGACTGTTCTCTATTTCCTGGCATTGATCTTCTATCCAGTTCTCCTTTGCTGTGAGCATGCCTTTTCGGATGTCATTGTTGATTTTTCGGTAGACATCAGCTCCCTGTGAGGTGTTCTTTTTCTTTTTCATCTCTCTTCGTTTATCACACAGATCCAAAAGTTCAGGTGTGATCCACAGCTTCTTCTTTGGTCGGTGCTTGCCAAGGATCTCAGTGGCGACATCTGTCACAGCTGAGTTGAAGGTGGTGGTCATGGTGTTGACATCTACTTCACCAGCCCCCAAAATGAGCAGTGGTGCAAATTTCCCTCCAATTGTGGCCTGAAATAGTTCTGCCACCTCCGGGTCTTGCAGTTTGTCCAGGTCGAACTTCAGTCTAGTGCACTTTGCTGTATTTACTCTCTTCAAGTGGAGCCGGAAAGACATCATCACGAGATCGTGGTCACTTCCGATGTCTGCTCCTGGAAAAGTACGTGTCCTGCCAATGTTGATGCTTGATCTGAAGCGTTTCTTGACCATGATGTAGTCTATTTGGTTGTGATGCTCCCCGCCAGGACTGTGCCATGTCCATCGTCGGGAGTTTTTGTGGAGACCAAGCGTGTTTGCCAGTACCAGATTGTTGTATCTGGCAAACTCCAAGAGTCTCAGACCCCTGTCATTTGTCTCGTTGTTGCAGTGGGGTCCACATGTGTCTCCCCAGTTGTGGTGCGCATCTTGGCCAACCTTGGCATTCCAGTCGCCTTGCACTATGACTATGTCCTTCTTCGGCACTTGGTCAAGGACCGCCTGTAGATTTTCATAAAAATCCTCCACTTCGCTGTCGTCATAGTCTGATGTTGGGGCGTAGGCCTGGATGATGGTGATGTTGAAAGGGGCTGCTCTCAGGCGGATGGTAGTGAGTCTACTGGAGACTGGGCGGCAACCCATGACAGTGGCTAGAATGTTCTTGTGGACCAAGAATCCAACGCCGTGTTCGTGCCTGTCATCCCTACCGCTGAAATAGAGCTTGTGGCCTTTGTCGGTCGTTGTTTCACCTAGGCCTTTCCAGCGCAGTTCGCTGATACCTAGAACATTCCATCGATAGTGGTCCAACTCGTGGGCCAGTTCTTCTAATTTTCCTTCCGCAGTTAGGGTCCTGACATTCCAGGTTCCTATGACGATGTTGTTTCTCGTGCGGATCTTGCTAAATTGTCCATCAGTAGCATACTTAACACCTCCGTCCTGGTGGCCAACGGAAGGCGCGGTCCTTGTGCCGTGTGACGACCCGGGCGACGACCGATCCGGTATGGAATTAGTGGGTTGTGTCATCATGTAGTGTGTCTTGGGCAAAAAAGACCTGGCGGTGCCCAATCCTCTCCAGGCTGTTGGCCACAGCCGAAATCCACGAATACAGTGTGGCTCGCCTTGGCCCTGAGCACATGGTCGTTGAACCTGTAGTAACGTGAGGTTCCTCCGCCCTGGCCGGTGACTTCTGTGTAGAAGACTTTCGCCCAGTGATGCCGTGCTAACATCACCCCTGTTAGTCGCCTCTTACGACACGCCGGGAAACGTTGGGTCTATTCTATTTAATGCCCGAACCCACAGACGGTTAATGTAACGTCGCTTAACGTCACACTCTGACTCCCGATGTCCTGGCCGGTCACACCAGAAACAAACTATGTCTTGCGCTGTCGAAGAGGGCTTCGATGCGTGTTGTTGTGCCTCAACCTCCAGTTGATGCACACGGGCCGTGAGACGATCTAGTTCTTGCTCCTGTTCATTTCCGTGCAGTTCCGTCTCTTCTTGCACAAATGTTTTCACTTTGTCTATTACATCTTCTAACTGAACCAAGGGATGAGCGGCAATATACCGGTTAAGTTCAAAACGAATAAATCGACTCTTGAGTCCCCTAGCCAACTGAACCCATACACTTTTGTCGTCGATAGATCCAGGCTCCACAGTATTTGCTCGTGTCTGCAAATGTTTTAGCGCTCTGGCGTATTCTTCCACCCGTTCACGTGACAGCTGATGACGCGAATAGAAAGCAGTTTTAATGTCATGCGCGTCCCGGGTATCACCAAACTCAGCTTTTAACTGTTCTAAGATTTTCTTTGGAGTGTTTATCTTGTCCCGAGGAAGATCTATAATCTTTTCTTTTGCTACACCTTCTAATGCACCCAACAAATAAGTACAGACTGCATCGTTGTGCATATGTGAGAATGATAACACAAGTTCCACTTCCTTACAAAACCAATCTAATTGTTCTCTTTGGCCGGCGTATCTGGGAAAACGTAGCACTGGATGATGGGTCACATGTCTATTTCTAAATGCTACCTCGCCGTCATCATAATCAGGTAAATAATTATTGACTGCCATCTTGTCTCTTGTTAAAGTGCACAATTCACCACTTAATTCAAACTTCACTTATTGTCCGACAAGTGATTATTGTTTATACACAATTCTACTACTTAATTCAAACTTCATCACTCTAACCTGTTTTCAGTCTCCTTCCATCCTGCTCGCAGCGCCATTTTGTGATGGTTGGGTTGGAGGGGGGGGGGTTTGGTTGTTGTGATGGTGTTGGTCGTGTTAGATGTTAAAGTTGGTTGGTTAGACCATTGTCCGGAGTCACACCACACATTTCACCAAATACACTCACAAACATAAATAAAACACGCAGGCTGGAAGGTTGTGCGTTTTAGTCACTTTTACTGGACACAGGCACAGATTTCGAAAACACTCGTCACTAACTAAATTGACAGTCTTCACAAATATATATATGTAACTCTTCTACAGTTCACACACTCTCTATTTTCTGCCTTCAACATTTGTTTCTACTTCCCTACAGTCTATGTTCCTGGTTTAACTAAACTCTAACTACACTCCATGTCTTCCCTCGGGACCGTCCTAGTCTTTGTATCTTTCTCTTCTGAACATCTCTCTATCTAATCCTTCTCTGACTACCTCTCTTCATAATTCTTTTCTGACTAGGCTACCCCTCTTCCTAATTCTGTTCTCTCTAGACTACCTCGAAATCCTTTTTGCACCTTGTTTAATAATCATCTTTCAGGGCAGCTGGGTTCTAAGACCTCGACCATTGGTTGGTACACCAGCTCCCTCCTCCCCTCTCCCGTCATTCAAACTTTGTCTCTTCTAAATAATGTATCACGTTGGACCCATCTGTAATAGTAATTCTCTCTCCCAGCTTTCCTTTAAGCTCCTCCTTTAACATTCCAAACCCGGATTCCCATACACCAAGGCACCTCTTCAAACAATGAACCATAATCATACCCAACAACATCGGCATGGCACCTACATCGTTGACCTTGTTAACCTCTTAAACACAATTGCCCTTGAGTCTGGCACCTGCAGATCCAACTTTCCCTTAAAACAATGAGCAGTGACACAAACACATACTCTTAATAAGATACATGATAAAGTCACAGAGAGAATACAGAATATGCATCACATCAACTACATTCATTATAATACAATATAGCGTGCACACATATTCATAGCTTGCACAAAGATTACATTACTAACAAAAGAATATCAATTACTGGTTACAAGAACTCTATAAACTTACTAACTAAACATGTCTCTTCATTCCTTATTATCATTCTATAGTTACTTCTATGCACCGAATGCCCAGAGTAAGTCTAAGGCGAACATCATGGTTGGTATGTACCGTCTGTCAACTTATACTTGCGGTACCCTAAGCTTGTCATTTGACATTCTACAAATTCTCTGGACTTCCAGTTTCCACGGCAGCTGCTAATCTGCTGTCTACCTCTATTTACTGAAAGGTGAGAGATATGGGTGAACAAGTGCTGCTCTCATTGTCTTCTCTGTCGTATAACCCTTAGCAACTCCTGGTCAATTATCATCTACGGGACACTCCACTCGGATCCGCCCTGCAAACAGTCTATCCTAATATCTAACACAGTAGGGTTTATTTAACTGTACGTAGCGTCTCAAGGAATAGCATCAGTGATAGAGCAAACATGCTTATTAATCAAGGCTAGGCCACTTGATTACACTATCATCTCTAAATACAACAAGTTTGGACTTTATTATCTCTCATAGTTTAGGGTCAAGGTCACTTCAAAGTATTTATACTTACCGACTTTGGACAGCTCCATTGACCTTGCCCTTAGAGTTAGTCATTGTTTATATGTCCAGCGGACTGCAAAGAACCGAATCTGGACCACAACTTCGTTAAAAGAGGGCTTACCAATGACCCGTGTAAAAGATCTGCTGAAACAACCATAATGGTAACACTGAAGGCACTCCACCAGCCGGTCATTTTACAATAAAGGCATCCCATGCAGGGGACGCTGAGGCTTTACTCGACTTTATGGAACCTCCTTTTACAAAAACAAAATAGAATATAAACATCATTATAAAATATCAACAAAACACATACATATAATATGCCTACATTGCTATGTAATAAATTACTATACCAAGCCCTATAATGACCATTTTCCAGAAAACTTCCAATATTTCCAAGCTGACCCAACAAACCCCAAACACAAATAAGGAGTTTTGGGAGTTTTCAAGAAAAAGGTAGATGACTGGCCTAGCAAGTAGATTGATAGAACAGATTAAGAACGAGAAAGAACAAATAAGAATGGCAGAAACTTTGGGAATATAAAGCACTAAATTTCGACAAAGTGGGAATATTATTAATACCCAAAAAAAAAATAAAAATAGGCACACCTACGGGGGTATCTTGGAATGAGGTTGACTAAATGTGTATAGTATGAGTGTCTCATTGATATATTTCATGCATCAAAGAATAATAAGTTCAATATTAACATAAGACTATACCCAGACGGCAAACTCCTAAATAACGCTTACAAGCCATTTTTATGGCTTACCTCCCTTGCGAATGGGTTGATCGTTGTAGCAGACGCTTCTAGAGAACACTAAATCTGTTACTCTCCAATAGCATTTTGTCGCCCAAAACTGCTAAAGTTTTGGAAATATATATATCTATATATATATAATAGTAATAATAATAATAATAATAATAATAATAATAATAATAATAATAATAACAGGCAATTTATACAGCGCTTTTCAAAATCACAAAGCGCTTTACACAAACAAATGTAAACACAACATGCGTACATTGGTCAATAACACGCAACCACATATACATCTCAACACCAAAAATAACTAACAGCACTCACTCATGGCGCCTAAGAGAAGGCCTCTCTAAAAAGATGCGTCTTCAAGTTCGTTTTAAAAGACGCTAGTGAAGGACTGTGACGGACGGACCGAGGTAGCGAGTTCCAGGTCTGAACGGAGAAGAAACTGAAAGCTCTACCACCGTGTCTCACCCTGTGGTATTCTGGTACACGGAACATCCTTTCATCTGCAGAGGAGCGGAGAGACCGAGAAGGAACATAGACAGTAAAAAGTTCGGAAAGATAGCTAGGAGCAGTTCCAGAGATGATGTGGTAGCAGAGACATGAGGTTTTATATTTAATTCGTTGTTCAATTGGGAGCCAGTGTAGCTCTTGAAAGAGAGGCGTGCAATGCTGTGATTTCCGTGCTTTGAAGATGAGTTTAGCTGCAGAGTTTTGGACTTGCTGAAGAGGTCTAAGGACTTTCTGTGTGCAACCTACAAGGAGTGAATTACAGTAATCCAATCTAGACAGAATGCATGTGTCACGTCACCCTAGTGGGTGCCGTGAGCGTTCAGCTCAACAACGAGTGAAAGAGATCAAACTCAAAACAAAAAAACTAACACAAAAGCCAGATGAACAATCACACTCTTTTATTCAACAACAAACACTCACACAGTACAATGGGATATCTAAACCACCCTCAACCCCTATCCAGACCCACAACCCAACTGTTAATGAACAATTACCTCCCTTGTCTAATCTGAAAACCCCAGAAACTGTACACAACAAACTGCCCCACAACAATATGTAACAAAGGTTATATATATATAACAGTAAACAATCCAGGCGACTTAAGTGTGGGGCACACGAAGTGTACAGGCGGCGATGGACACGCAGTCCTTCAGACAGCACTCTCAACCAGAATGGTGGAGAAGTAGCGGTGTCACACACCCCTCAGACAGCACTCTCATACCAGCATGGAGAAGAAAGAAGCGGTAGCACCACAGACACTTCAAGTAGAGGTAGTAGAGGTAGTAACGTAAGCCCAATCTGGTCAAGAAATAAAATGTCTTACTAATGTCTTGCTAACCTATCTTCATCCAAAATGTAAACACTACATAAACAAATACTCCTTCCGCCGTCCGCCATCTTGACCTGTTTATATGTGCATTTCAACAATTCAATGCAATTCTCAATTCTAATAATTTATATTTCTTTCATAAACATGGTCGTTTATACAATATACATTCTAATTATACTCACACTTCCAGTCAACCAATCCTGATTCATCTTCGTTCTCACCCTCATCACCCCTCTCCACGTTATAGTACATTATCTCCCCTCATTCACAATTATCCCTCTCTATCATGCTATAACACAACATCAACCTTCCTTTATATTCATCACCCCTCTCTCTCTCTCTCATTTTAACATATATACTTCATCATCACCCCTTGACCCCATTTTGGCAACAACATCAACAACATTTTCCATTTACATATTTAAACAAGAAAATCGTATAAAATCATATTAAAAAATACTATTTAGCAAAATATATCCCTTTCCCCCTCATTCAAAATCATTCATTCACGTACGCAAGCTCGGAGTGCATAGCCACTAAAGAATTGAATTACTGGGTACACACTCACCTTTAAGTTCTCGGCCTGTGAAACACGGATACACAAACACCAACACTACAGCACAGTACAATACTGTGCACCATGATGGTTATCCGTTGAGAGTAGAAAGTTCGTTTCTGCGCTATGCTTTGCTATTTACCCGGAACATCTCAGTACCGACGATGTCACTGAGCCTTGGGAGGTTCCTAAACGAAGGGCACACACCCTTAATAAAATACCCTACACTTATTACTTCCTGAGTAAATGGCAGTCATAATCTTTTTGCTACAGTCTTTTGGTCATTGTCCTGACGAGGGCACAAGACCTTGGGTTCTTCGAATCACACGATACACTACCCTTAAGTAAACCGACTCTACTTTATCCTGGGATAACACAGTCTCAAAGTCACTTTTCGTCCAAAATCCGTCTGCTTGCAATAGCTTCCAACTCGACTCTGCTAGGCTAAATCTTACCCAGTTCACAGTACAAGGCCTCGAGCTTTGTTCAGTCACCAATTTCCCTAGTTATGCACTATACGTTATGCGTTAACCACGTGAAACCCATACATACTTAGTTTACATACACAATAAAGAATGCTGATACAAAACTCTGTACACTGCAGCGTTGGAGATGTGCAACTCTGCTCTATATACAACTCCGCACAATTACTACTAGCATGTGTCGAAAACTCGTGTCGTCACAAACAGCATAAACAATTATTGAATTAATATATAAATATTATTATTTTATCAAGAATTGTATTACTATTATTAATTATTGTAATTTGTATAATGGCGGCGCAAGACCCAGTCTATGCATGTGAATGATCTCACTTGTCTGCACTTTTGTAACGCTGCTACGTTAAAATGCCTACATTGCTAATGATAATACCATACAAAGCCCTAGTGACCATTTCGCAAGAAATCTTCCAATATACCCAAGCTGACCCAACAGACCCCATACACCAATGAGGAGTTTTGAGAGAGTTTTCAAGAAAAGAGGTAGGTGCATGATTGGTCTAGCGAAGAAGATAGTACAGATTAGAAGCGAGAAAGAACAAATCAGACAGAAACAGTCACAATTTAAAGTACTAAATTTCCACAACGTGGGGAAACGATTTATACAGAAAACCCCGGCATGGGATGATGAGGCTTTACTCTAATTTATAGAACCCCCGTTTACAAAAACAAAGTAGAATATAAACATCATTATAAAATATTAACAAAACACATACATATAATATGCTTACATTTGCTAAATAATAATAGCATAGAAAGCCCTAGCGACCATTTGGCAGAATGCGTTCAATATCCCCAAGCTGACCCAACAGACCCCGTACACGAATGAGGAATTTGGGGAGAGTTTTCAACAAAAAAAAGGCAAGTGACTGGAATAGCGAGGAAGATAGTAGATTGATAGAACAGGGTAGGAAGGAGAAAGAACAAATGAGAATGCCAAGAACTGGGGTAATTTAAAGCATTAAATTTCCTCCGGCTTTTTTTTTTTTTTTTTTTTAGACAATATCTACTTTTTTTTAAAAACCAATTATTGAGGACTCATCTCGCACATATTTGCAAAAATCTCGATTTTTTTTGTTTGTTTATTTTGGGGGAGGGGGGGGGAGGGGAAAGGGAAAATGTGGTGTGGGGAGATGGGGACGGGGAGAGTACATAGACACAGTGCTATGCATGTGAGCCCAAAACGACCCTCATCTTTACGTTCTTTTTTGTTTGTACCAGTTAAGCAAATGAAACCGGCTTTTCCTTGGAGAAAAATAAATAAATAAACAGTGGTAAATTACTGAATCGAACAGAACTGCTAGCATTCAAAATTTTCAATAATGAGAAACAAGTGCACTGTTTTGTTTTGTCTTTGATTTGATTTCTTGTTTATAGGGTACATTGAACCTTTAGCGGTCATAGCTGGACCACTATCCTATCCTATCATATCCCGTAACTCAAAAGTCGTTGGGGCACCACCGTTTAACCTGCGTAAGCTTACTACATCTTTCTCCGTCAGGTGCAGTCCTCAGGGCTTCACTCAGTGTCAAGCGAATGTTGTCTTCCAACTTCTTTTTTTCGTGTCTCCCTCTTCTTCTGCCTTTTTGCATCGTGCCTTGCAAGATGGTCTTTGCAATTGATCGGAGTTTCTGTGCTGATGCCATTGGTGTTGTTGGTCATCATTTTGGTCCTCTCTGCACCTATTTCCACTACCAAAGTCTCTGGAGGCGGTGTCAAGGCTCTGTACCAGTTTTTCAAGTGCTTGTTTCTCTCCAGCCAATCCATTAACGTTATCTGCAAAACGGAGGCCGGAGATGGACCTTACTAATTAATTAATGTAGTGTTCGTATCCATATGCCTTTTGGAATGTTGAATGTAGTTAGGCATGGTCACGAAACAGAAAGAGAAAGCGGTTATTGTGCACAGTATGTTGTTTGAAAAATCCCAGTAATCATGCAATAAGTCAGGCTCAGCGAACATGATCAGCGTGGGAATGAGGTGAAATGGGCCTATCAAAAGATCTGGATCTGAATACCCGTAGATTGACGGTCATATACAAGACCTTGTTTTCGGTTAGTAGTTTGAGCAGCTCTTTGAGCTCATCACTGAGGTACTAAATAGGTGTTTGTGAGTGCGCGCGCACGTGTGTGTGTGCGTGTGTGTGTGTGTGTGTGTGTGTGTGCTAAAGGTAAAGGGAGATAATTAACTCTTTGTGCGTTCTATGTATTGAGATGGCAGTTTTACACGCACGTCCGCTTCTTTTAAATAATTATAATTGACGTGACTTGTCCATTTTAATAAGATTTCACCATAATTTATGCTCTACTTTGTACAAGTGTTTTATTCATTTGTTTATTTAATGTATTGACCGTTATTATTTTTGGGAGACTGTTAAATGTGTGTTTTGCTTTTACATTATGACCTTTATATTTGCGTGGGTGTGTGTGCGTGTGTGTGTGTGTATGTGTGTGTGACGGCTTCAACGAGTTGCTTGTGATAAAAACTATAGGAGACTGCGAGCCAAATTGGACATCGTACTGGATTTCTCTCAATAATGTTTCATAATTTTAGGTCAGCGTTGTCAACAATGTTTCATAATTTCGGTCAGCCTTGAGGACGTTAAGTAAGAAAAGATACCTTATCTTTACCGTTTCTATCATAACATAGAGAGGTTTCGCTTAGTCTTTACTTAAGAACGAACGAACGAAACCGACAATTCATTCATCGGGTCTTTTCGACGATTTTTGGAATGAACCCGCCATTTTGTAACGCACATCCGACTAAGCACTTTTTATTCGGGTTAAATTAGGAAAAACGTAACGCAACGTGAGAAACTGCCAGTAAAACGGATAAAGGGAGACATTTCTTAAAGAACTTATTAGAACGATAACATTCAATTCGCTGGACCCGTCCCGAAACGTAGAAGTAAATGAAACTCCATGCGCAATAGTGTTAGTCCATACCTAAGAATAATTTCCCTAAGATACTAGGATCTGTGACGATGTCACACCTTTTTCCCTTTCGCATTTTAAGAAACCAAAAGGTCAGTTATGAATTGATTGCTTTTGTGTTGTATATTTATAGAATGTGAATGTCTTGTTCCGATTCTATTGTGTTCTCTACATTTCCTTTATGTCATCCTCCTTTGTGTCTTTTTCTGCCCTTTCTCTTCCTCTCTTCCTTCCTTTCCCTCCCTCTCCTTCCACTTTCATTCCCTCTTTCTTTCTTTCTTTCTTTCTCTCTCCCTTCCTCTCTCTCCCTCTTTCTTCCTTTCTCTTCCTCTCGTTCTTCCTTTCTCCCACTATTTCTCCTCTTTCACTCTCCCCTCTCCCACGTTCTGTTTCTTTCCCTTTATCTCTTTTTCTCCCTCTTCAATTTCTCTATTCTTCATACTTTCCATTTTCTCCTATCTACATCCTCTATTTCTCCTTTTTCTTTTCCACTTCCGTTTCTTCATTTTTAAAAAAAATATCCTTCCCCTTTTCCTTTTTTTCTGTCTTCTCTGCCGCATCCTTTTTTAGCAGGTCGTTTTCTTTGGATGGTTTGTTTTGTCCTGGTACCTTTCCTTGAGTGTTCATCATGTGCGGTGAAATTATTGTTCTAACGCTGTCGTATGAATGTGTTCTTACATGTGTTTTGTTTGTATGTTTTAAGTCTTTGAGGGAAATAGGTTCTCTAAAATTCTGTTTAAGAAAGATATATAGGTACACGTTTATTTTTGGAGAACACGTTTGTATGGTCTATGTTGGAGTTGTGATGCTGTCTGCTCACGTGAACTCTTTTGGAACTGTGCTTGGTTGAAGAAATAAGATTTCAAGTAGTTTATTTTTGTATTTATAATCCGATGTTATCTTCATATATTCTATGTTTTGGTTACGTTGTATAACAATAGGTGTTTATGTTTCGACAGATTTCACCTAAACAGTCTGTTTGACTTGTGGTTCGGACATGGTCTGATGGTGTACTCTTTTTCCCCCCTTTGAAAGTAAATAAAATCGTGTTATTGTTCCGAGTAGAGGTTTGGAAGCAGCTATGTTGCATCTCAGGCTTTCCGTTTTAAGTTGGAACAATCGACACCCCTCAAGAATAAAGACAACATTGGTTTGCAAAGCTTTTCCGATTGTCTGCTACAGTGTAAAATCGCAGCAAAGGAGGTCGGTGGTCTTGGTATTCTGAATGACACTCACTACATCAAGCGGCTGGTGGAAAAAATTCCTGACTGGACGTCGCATCGATGGTGCCGTATAGTTGCCACAGTCAAACAGCAACATAACAGGTATTCTTCCTTCGAAGACTTTTCTCGTTTCATCGCACAAGAGACAGAGATTGCCAACCACCCTGTTTTTTGGAGTGGTCACCAGTATTGCACAACAGAAAACTGGTCCTGCCTTGCCCTTGAAGCGCAGTGCCATGACGTCTATTGGTATGCCTAACTTTCCTACAAATCGTCCACATCCGTGCATCTTGTGCAACAAAGAGCATTTGTTGACCGCTTGCCCAGATTTTGAAAAACTGACAGTCAAAGAGAGGGTAGACTTTGCATTCAAGAATAATCTGTGTTTTGCATGTCTGAAGATCGCTCTTCACCAATCACGAAATGTCGACAAAGAGAGACGTGTAAGAAGTGCAATATAGGTCACCCCACATGTCTGCATGACGACAATTTTGATCCGAAAAATAGGTCCAACTCGGTTTCCAGTTCCAGTGTCTCACAAATTCCTCGTTCGCACCGTATCGCCTCCATAGACTGATGCCCTTTGACTTCTATGGTCGTTCCAGTGTATTTGTTCTCGCATGACTCGAAGAAAGAGATTCTGGTGTATGCAATGCTTGACATTCAGTCTAACGTCGTTTAGTCTGTTGCAAAGGAGATTGATGCCACCTTTGATGATGCCATGTTGAGGGTCTCTACAATTACAGGTACAGGTCCAGGCATTAAGTGCAAGTGCTTCCATGGCCTTCAAGTTAAGTCAGTGGATGGTAAAGAGACGATGAACCTCCCTCCTGTCTATTCAAGACCCGAGTTGAAGCTGGATCCTTCTGAAATTCCATCCAGAGAGACTGCCTCTAGTTGTCCTCACTTGACGCATCTGGTGCCTGAATGCATCCTCTACTGCCGGATTGTCCGGTTGCACTGTTGATATGTTTTAACTGCCTAAATGCTCTCAAGCCCATCAACGTGATTCAAGGTACACCATTTGCGGTGAAGACAAAACTTGGTTGGAGCAGCATAGGAGGAGGTCCTGACATGGACACGCCAGACTCTGTTGGGACACATCACGTTGTCGTCCAGGCGAGTTCTGAAACTTCTTTAGTTGGAGTCCTGTGTCGCTTCTGAAAGGGTCCGATTGCATTCTCATGTGATATTGAGAAGATGTACCATCAGTTTTATGTCACAAAGCATCACCGTGATTATATCCGTTTCCTGTGGTTGGAAAAAGGAGACCTGTCAAAACCAATTGTTGATTACAAGATGAAGGTTCATATTTTTGGGGCGACTTCGTCACCTGGATGTGCGAACTTTGGATTGAAACAAGTCGTCAGTCCTCGGAGTTCAGTTTTTTTGCAACGCGACTTTTATGTTGATGATGACCTGAAAGAAGCTTTTGATGTTCTCAGTGGAGCCATTGAGATTTACCAAAAAGGGAATCTACGACTCCACAAGATCGTGTCGAACAGCCAAGAGTTATCGAACATTTTCCTGAGTCGAAGAGATCATCAGTTGCAACCCACGATCTGTGTCATCTAGTACGGAGAGAACTCTGTGACTACAGTGGCACACTGACGAAGATACGTTTGGTTTTAATTTTATGTGAAGCCAGGAGAGGCTACTAGAAGAACAGTTCTTTCGACCGTCGCATCTCTATACGTTCCTATGGGCTTTCTGGCACCTTTCGTTCTGCGTGGCAAAGTTAGTGTTACAATAGATGTGCAGAGACAGGGTGGACTGGGGTGATCTGCTGCCAAAACGACTTCATGCATGGTGGGATCGCTTGGTGATGATTTGAGCATGTTGTCTTCTGTCAAGATACCAAGGAATTATTTCCCTTCGAGTTTTGGAACCATCAAGTGTATCGAACTGCACTACTTCTTTGATGCGTCCGTGCTCGTATCTGAGTTGCGTCAATGAGAAGGACGACGTGCATTGTTCTCTAGTCATTGCAAAGAGTAGAGTCGCACCCCTTCGTTCTGTCACCATTCCACGACTGGAGCTACAAGCTACCGTGTTGTCTGCATGAGTTGCTGATTTTCTCCAAAGCGAACTCTATTTGGATTATGTACAACACTTTTTGTGGACTGATTCTCAGATTGTCTTTGCCTATCTGGCCAATGAACCAACACTATGAAGCAGCTTAACTGTTTCAGGGATGATGAAGAAATCTTGCGAGTCGGAGGACGCTCCAGCAAGTCTCATGATGATCCGGGAAGTAGAAATACCATCCTGCTATCCTATGACAGTCATTCCGCTCTCCTGATAGTACGGGAATGTCACGAAAGGGTGGGCCACTAAGGGCGTACTTTCACCATTAACGAAGTTCGAGCACAGGGAGACGTGATCGTCAATATTCACCGAATCGTAAATCCTGTTCTAAAACACTGCGTGAAATGTCGGCGTGATAAGGATAAGCCAGAAGGTTAAATGATGGATGATCTGCCCATAGAAAGAACGGAATCTTCAGCGTTGTTCACTTATTGTGGTCTTGACAGTTTTGATCCATTTGTGGTAAAGGACGGAGGAAAGGAAGTCAAACGATACGGCTTGATAGTCACTTGTCTCGCTCCACGAGCTGTTGGATGATTTGTCTACAAACTCGTTTATCAATGGTCTTCGCACTGTCATTGCAATTCGAGGAAACATTCGCATGATCCGTTATGATAAGGGCACACACTTTGTGGGTGTGTCAAGAGAGCTGAAGGAAGCATGGCAAGAGTTGGATCCAGGTCACGTCATCTCTCAGATGTTAAGATCCAACTGTGAGTTGGTTTTCAATCCTCCTACGGCAAGCCACATGGGTGGAGTTTAGGAACGTCAAATTAGCTAGCTATCCGAAGCGTTCTCAATGGTCTGTTACGAAATGCAGGTCAACATTTGTCCACATCGTCACTCCGCACTTTTCTTTATGAGGTCATGGCAATCGTGAACAGTCGTCCGCTGTCCGTGGAATCACTTGAGACATCTGATGGTCTGCGGCCCATTACCCCAAACCACGTGCTTACCATAAAGTTATGCACTATACTTTCTCCGCCAGGAATTGTCGAATATGCTGATCTCTATGTGCGGAAGCTTTGGCGAAGCATTTAACGTTTGGCTGATGAGTTCTGGAGATTATGGAAACGAGTAGCTTATATTTGGCAACACTTCAAGTCCGACGCAAGTGGCAGCAGCCGCACCCCAACGTTGCTGTTGGAAGCATTGTTATCCTAAACGAAGATAATGTTTGTCAAGTTCACTGGAGAGTTGGTCGGGTTGTGGAAGTATACCCAAGTAAAGATGGTCTGATCAGAAGTCTCAAAATTCTTCTGGATTCTCATTCACTGGATTCTCATTGTTACACTCAGTTTGATGATGGTGTTTTCTATCAGTATCTGATTCAGCCCCAATGCTGAATTCCTGATAGGGTGTAACTCAGATTCGTTTATCCACGCAGCCCGCTCAATCAGCATACAAGTCACAAAGTCGACGTATGAAGTTTTCCACTTTTATTCAGCATACATCAACAACTGCATACAATCGCTCAATCGCCTTTCCACTCTCAAGTTTACCTTCCAACTTACTATCATTCGCGTTTCAACGTAACATAACCCCCCACTCAAGAAGAAATTTACCTAATTTCTTTCAACAACGTTGAAACGTAATGCACAAACAAAGTACAGAATTAAGACTTATCTCAGCCTGTCTGAACACTATCAACGTTCTCAGTTCATTCACACAGAGTCAATGGTTTTCATCTTCAAATCTGCCTGGATAATGTCAATGTTCACAGTTCATTCACACAGAGTCAAAGTTTCTCATCTGCAAGTCTTTCTGGATACTGTCAATGTTCACAGATCATTTACCCAGTCAACGTTTTTCATTTTCTTAGTTCATCCACACAGTCAATATTCTTTCATCTGCAAGGAAACGACGCCCTCGTCAGTTGCGGTTGTCATCGGCCCAGGGTCAAAGACGATGATCTCGTGGGCTTTCCTGGAGTCAGTGCATCCTCCGTTGTCTCCTTCTTCCGTCGGATGTCCGACGCAGTCGACGATGTCAGCTCCCAGAATGCATTCGCTGGGTCTCACGGTCAGGTTGGCTTCTGCGAGACGGTAGAACAGCTCCCTCAAGGTCTGCAGATGCTCCTTCCAGGTCTGGGTGTGGACTTCATGTTCGACCAAAGTCGTAGCGCCTGGGACATCATTGAAGCTATGGGGAAACTCGCCCATAAGGTCCTTGAGCTCCAACTTTTGACCTTCCGTCAAGCTCGGTCCTAGCTTAACATCATTGATGCCTTCTTTGCTGTTGAAGTCTCCCAGTTCTAACAGTTCTTCGCTGTCAAAGCTGTTGTCGGTCACAGCTGCTGTGGCTGCGTGCACAGTCTCTGATGGCCTTTCCACGTACAGCTTAAGGAGGTTGGCGTGGTATATCTTGGAATGCTGACCGACCTTCACCTTGTAGTCGCTGATCCCCACCACGGTCTCCACTTCGTACGGGCCTTTCCACTGCATCAGCAATTTATTGTGATCAGTAGGTAGCAGCACCAGCACTTTGTTGCCAGGTTTAAACTTCCTGCTCACAGCCCTACGATCATAGTAGTGCTTTCCACAGTCTTGGGACTTCTTCAGGTTTTCTCTGGCTATCTCGAGAGTCTGCTCCAGCTTCTCCCGTAGCTCAAACACGTACTGGTAGCTATTCTTCACCTCTGGGGTCTCTACTTCTTTCGTCCACAGTTCTTTCAGTATGTGCATCGGCCCTCTGATGGTTCTTCCGTACAGCAGCTCGAACGGAGAAAAGCCGGTGGACTCCTGCGGTACTTCTCTGTAGGCGAAAAGTAGGGCGTTGATGTAGCGATGCCATTGTCTGGGCTGCTCGCTGCACAGTTTCTTCAGGGTGGACTTCAGCGTAGCATTGAACTTTTCGACGAGCCCGTTGCACATCGGATGGTAGGGTGTCGTAGTCAAATGCCGGATGCTCAGCAGTCTGTTGACCTCCTTCATACAGTCAGAGACGAACTGTGTCCCGAGGTCTGTCAGAATTTCTTCAGGCACTCCAAGTCTACTGAACATGTCCACCAGTGCCTCTGCTACAGTTTCAGTGTCAATCTTCTTCAGTGGCACTGCTTCTGGGTACCGAGTCGCATAGTCCACTAAAGTCAGTACCCATCGATGACCTTCTTCACTCGGAGGTCTTATTTCGCCGATTAAGTCTAAGGCCACCCTCTTGAAAGGTCGGTCGATCAGAGGCATCCTCTGCATAGGCACTTTCGGGACCCTTCCTCGAGGTATGGTCTTCTGGCAAATGTCACATGATCGGCAGAACCGGCTGACGTCCGCATGAAGTCCTGGCCAGTAGAACACCGCCTGGATTCTAACCGACGTCTTCTTGATACCCAGGTGACCTCCCATGATTGAGTCATGCGCTACTTCCATCACCTGGCGCCTTAGGGGTAACGGTACCAAGACTTGACGTAGTCGTTTACCTCCTTGGAGCCTCGGATGCTGGAAGATTCTGTACAGGATTTTGGCCTTCACCTCGAAATAGACCGTGCCACTGCCCTTGGTCACGTGGTCTTGGCGGTTCCTGTACTTGTTTAAAGTGCTGTCAGCTTCCTGGAGCTGGATCAGCTTATCTCTGTCCACGATGGCAGCTTTGGAGTTGTCGGCGATCTTCAGTGGCGTAGACGTCTTGTCTCTCTTGGCCTGGGCCCTGGTGGTGACAGCACCGACGATCTCTGGTCGGCAGGGCTGAGCCGGAGTAACCACATTGTCCCGTAGCAGCTCTGTAAGGTCTCCATCGGGAAATGGCAATGGATCCTCCTCCACAACTTCGACGTGTTGAGTTGAGGCAGGACTCCACTCTGGATCGGAGTCGTCGGGTCGTCTCGCGCCGTCGATATTCCCGATCATCAAATCATACAGCGGCTTCTTCAGGCAAACCGCTTCGACTTCGCCTATGTAGAAAGGGGTGTTGACATGAATCTTCGCAACTGGCGCTTTCAAACATTTGCTGTCGGCCATAAGTGTCCATTTTGAATCGCCAGTGAACTGTTCTTTAGCGATTAGGTCTTCTCTGACGATGACCCCACTGCAGCCCGAGTCTCTTAAGACAGTCACTTCATGATTTCCGACGCGTCCCTTTGAAACAGGCATGTTCTGGACGGTCACAGCTGCGATGGCGACGACGGGGATGGATTTTCCGTTGGCAAGGAGAAGTTGGCCATCAGTCATGCACTCTTGCACATCCGCAGGGGTAGCTGTGCGCTCGGTCTCACTCGGAAGAATGACGCTCCCGCCGCACACTTGATGGTCAGATCTACTGGTTTGCCGTTGATTGGAGAACCGCCTTTGCCGGTTGCCCGCCGCTGCGTTGTCCGTACTACTCCGCTGTCCGCTACTTTTGTTTTGAGGACAGTTAGCCGCTCTGTGGTCTGTAGCGTTGCAGGTGAAACAGCCTCTTGAATGCCCTTCCCTGGGAGGAGGCGTGGAGTCCGTCTGTTTCTGGCTCGTCTGGTTCCCCTGGATCTGGTTTCCATGGCTTCCAGTCTTCTGAAAATGTTTCGTCGCGCTGGGTGGCCCCAGGGTCTTCCCATGAGCGATGAGATATCTTTCAGCAGCCTCAGTCACATCTTTAAGCGTCTGCAGCTTTTGTTCTTCTAAGTGGGTCGCTAGGTCCTTGTGACAGGCATTGAGAAATTGTTCCTTCACGATCAGGTCATGGAGACTGTCGTAAGACTTCCTTTCGCCTGATAACTCCACCCACTTGTGTAGATATGACGACAGGCGCTCCACAAACTGCTTTGGCGTCTCGTCTGACTTAGGCCGGCATTCACGGAAGCGTTTACGGTAGCACTTCTCTGTAAAGTTGTAGCACTGCAACAGGGCCTCTTTCAAGACGTCGTAGTTTTTGGCGTCATCGTTCGACAGTCTGGTGTAAACTTCGAGCGCTTGCCCTGTCAGAAGTGCACTTAGTCGAATCGCCCAGTCTCGAGGTTGCCAGTTGGAGCTTTCGGCGAACCTTTCGAATCTCGCCAGATAGCTGTCGATCTGGTCCTTCCCGTCGACGAAAGCTGGCAATTTTGGAGCCGTATGGTCGTTGGTGACTTGTGGCGCATGCTGATTGTTCTGGATACGCGCCAACTCTAGCTGGTATTGACGCTCAGCTTCTAATCGTCTCTCTTCCATCTCTCTTTCTTGACGCCGCTCTTCTCTTTCTTCTCGGCGACGCTGCTCTTCCTTTTCTAGACGCTTCTCTTCTAATTCTCTTTCTTCACGGCGACGCTGCTCTTCTAATTCTCGTTCTTCACGCCGTCGCTCATCTTCTCTTTCTTCACGCTGACGTTGTTCTTCTCTTTCTTGTATTCTCTCCTGAGACTTGACGTACTCCGTCAGCTGTTTGCCTTTTAGATTCAGTTGCATCCCTTTCTGCCAGAAGTCAGCCATCTTGATGCTTCTGGAAAGTTCTTTTCTGGAAAGTTCTTTTCTGGAAAGTTCTTTTTCTAGAAAGTTCTTTTTCTAGAAAGTTCTTGACTGTGCTGTACCTTTCTAGACTGTTCTAGAACAGCACGCTTTCTGCAGTAGCGCTGATGCTTGCCACTAGTCGCCTTCGCGATGTACACGCTCCTGTGCTGAAGTAGACGCGACGTCCGTTTGCCGCTCTCTGTAACACTGGCGATGTAGCTCCGAGACTGTCCCTCGACGTAGTCCTGCGGCAGCCACGTAGTCCTGATCTGTTGTTCGCTCACGAAGCAACTCTTCAGCGACTACACGCCCTTGCAGTCAACCCGAATCTATCGGATGTAGTCCCAGTATGTTGGCCCCTCTCGACGCAACTTGATGGCGGCTACCCTCGATGACTGCCTCTCGTAACGTTGACTCGCTTGTTGTAGCAGTTGAACCCTTGGCTATGGCGTGAATCGCGGCTTGACCCCCAAAATGTTACACTCAGTTTGATGATGGTGTTTTCTATCAGTATCTGATTCAGCCCCAATGCTGAATTCCTGATAGGGTGTAACTCAGATTCGTTTATCCACGCAGCCCGCTCAATCAGCATACAAGTCACAAAGTCGACGTATGAAGTTTTCCACTTTTATTCAGCATACATCAACAACTGCATACAATCGCTCAATCGCCTTTCCACTCTCAAGTTTACCTTCCAACTTACTATCATTCGCGTTTCAACGTAACACTCATGGTCGCGTTGTGTCACCTAGCGCTACCTTTGTACGACCTGTTAACAAGATCACGGTTTTGGTGTCTGTGGAATAAAACAATTCTGTCATTGATTAGTATTGAGTTCAGATGGAATTATCCAGAACATTACACTGGACCACTTTCGTTCAGGGTCAAATCTGTTTCAAGTAAGTTACAATGTTTGATGTTTAGCTCATCCGTACCAAATTTGTGACCTCAAGGTTAAATGTTGCTCGTATTGTTTGTGGTAAAATCAGTACTTAAAGAAACTGTACCTTGCTTTGTATTATTTTTGCAATTGTTTCTTGATAAATCCTTTGAATTATATACAAATCCAATGAATGATTTATGGTGGGAGTGTGCCTGCTTGCAAGCAGGAGTTTACTTTTGGCTTGCTTTGTTGGCAAGGATTCTTGAATTGTATTTTTTAAAAAAGAAAAGATTTCCTATATAATGGCTTGTGTATTACTGCTGTTTAATTTATCTTCCTCTCTGATTCTCTATACTTATTTTTCTTTCTGGATGCGATTAGGTAGATGTGGTGGATAGCACACTTACCATCTTCTTAGTTTTCGACTGGTAACTCTTGGGCATTTTTAAAATGTCGTCATTCGTGTGTGCTGTTTATCGTACGTGTCCGACCTGGGCGAAACCACAGCAAAGAACGGTACTATCTATAACTTAGTTTAATCTGACCACAGAAATCGGAGCAAGTAGTTGTCTGAGATAGGCTATCGGCTTTTCCTTAGACACATCTGTACTCCAGCCTGCTATATAAATCATTTCAGTTCGAAATGGGGGTTGAATCAAGAAGATACCAGAAGATGTATCTTATATTTGTGGTAGTAGTGGTGCTTTTGATATTTACCAAGGGATGTAGTAAGTAGGCTATAATATTATGCAGTAGTCTAAAAAAAAATTGTAACCGTCCTTATTTATATAGCGCTTTTACAACTCAAGACGCTGACTGATACAGGATCTAAATTTAACAGTCCGTTGCGTCCACTTGTAGACTTTTGGCGCACTGTCAGACATGCAGGCTACTGAGCACAGTCCTGGGCGACGGGGTTTGGGAAGGTGAAAGGAGCTAGTACTTGCTGGGTTTATTTATGTATCCGTTTCGAACATGAGCGTCTTGACCTTTAAAGTCCATGCGATAGATTGCTTGCGTGCAAAGACTAGACCTCGGTTTATACTCTCACCCGAAGGAGTACTACAGAGCAGACCTTTACAGAGCTGCAAGTGTTCACACTGACAACAACCAATACAGACAAAAATAAATAGTATGGAAGGAAACTAGAATATTATAACTATGCTATAGATTTTCCCAGGTTAATATTTCCCGAGTTCTTCCCCCGCCCCTCCCTCTCGGTTCATGTTCCCCCAGATAAAATATTATGTTTGTGACAGGTCCTGGGTCCGTATTCAGAGAAGGCAATACCCGCTGGTAATTTACCATGAGGAGGGGTAAAATCTTTACCTTCCGCGGGTTTGGGCTTGCCTGGTATTCAGAGAAGTTGTAACTGCCCTGCCCCTCGGCCAAACGGCAGAAAATTTTACCGACGCTACCCTCCTCCGGTAACTCGTACCCTTGCCGAAGTAAAAAATGGCGAATGTATTTGTTTTCGCAATGCTTTTGCATCGGAGACGAAGGAACAGCGTCTTTCGGGACAGATGAAATCCTCTAAATATACCTGATGATGTAGAACATTACAGGAAATTTAGGCTTACATTTCAAGGAATCGACATCGTGCGAATTGTGGATGAAGTAGGAGAGGAGTTGCAATATGCGAACCGGCATCATCACCTTAACTGCAACTGTGTTTAGCACTAGGTTTCCAGTTCTATTTATCCTTGTGCCAACAAAATTGCCGTAAAACACTTTCTCTTTGATGGTAGATTATTGACCAAAGCGAAGTACGAAAGTAAAATGTGTTGGGTTTTCTCTCTCTATTATAATTAAACGAAATATTTTTTATGGGAAAAGTTGCTTTTTCCTTCGTGTGATCCGTCGTCTGCCATTGAAGCTGTTGTGGCGTTGTCATCTAAGAGCGCATGCGTAATAAATAAGGGAGTCAAATTTAGCTGAGGTAGGTACCATGCGTCAGGTAGGCCTTTTTGAACACCGAGCTAAGTTTACCGGCAGTTTTCTCCAACCGTGAGGTAAGATAAAACTACCGCAAGGTTTACCTTGAGACAAATAACCTATCGAAGGGTTGCAAGCGGGTCTTTTTGAATACCGACCCAGGGGAATACTACATGGGAATAGGTCTTGGGGAGCATAGACCTAAAATTGAGGAGACATAGACCTGGGAGAACAAAGACTGGTTAGGGGGTGGACTAGGTAGGTTGTTAATCCCGCAACTGACCCCACAACGGAATGCCTGTTTGTAGGTGCTGCTGCGTCGTGTCCCGACGGGTGGGAGTCGTTTCACTCCGAATGTTACATCTTCATCAACGAGGACTACACTTGGTTTGATGCCAAGGTCTGGCTCTCTTTTTGTTCATAAACTTATACAGAATGCAATGAACGAATAGAAGACCTAGCCCTACACCTCAACGTTTTTTTTTTTTTTTTATAGCTATAGAGCATAGGCGCTCGCGTGTCCTGATACAAGCGCCTGTGTTATAGAGGTGTGGGGAATCGGGAAAGTCGGGTAATACGAAACACAGTGTAATATGAATCCCGGATTTTGCCGGCGAAAAAAAGACCAGAGTCGATGATGATGATGATGATGATGATGATGATGATGATGATGATGATGATGATGATGATGATGATGATGATGATGATGATGATGATGAGTGTAATGTAATGCATTCACTGAGATGGAGACCCAACTCTGTGATTATGCTTTTGTTATCCGGTTCGCTAATGACGCACCTTTTTTTTCTTCGAACGGGCGGAACAGGAAGTTACCAGTTACGTCCATTCAAGTCTCTTTACCAAAACCCTATCCGAAAGTACCGCCCGGATATACTACCATACATGACATTTCCCTCCTTTTGAGAAATTGAGAATAATGCACTCGAGTGTGTACACATTATTTGTTTACTGTCTTTTGATAACCGAGGAGGGGATCCTGCCTCTCCAACAAAAAGTCACTGGAAGCGACTAGGCTTCCTCACAATGCGCCCACATCTGGTTGTCACCTGCTCCGGACTGATAGTTTGAACTGGTGTAGATTGGCTGTCTGGCCCCGGATGCTGATCTGGAATAGAAGCAGACCTCGTGACATCAGCTGGCGGATCCGACGACTGGCTGGACAGCATACCGGCGTTAACTGGTGGCGAAGTGGCGGTGAAAGTCAGAGGAAGCTGTACTGCCTCTAGTCTTGGACTTCACGAGATGACGTCGGCTACGGCGCAAAACTGCACCATCTTGGGTTTGCACAATGTAGGAGCGAGAGGCACATTTGTCCATAACTTGAGCTTGCTGCCTCCATCCCTTTTCACCATCACATTTAATGAGCTCGTTGTCGCCCAGTGTCAACTCTGGTAATGGCTTCACCCCAAGATGTCTATCGAAATGGTGCTTTTGTTGTATTTACGTATGAAAATCATTGTCTTTAAGTGCCTCTGCTTGTGGCGTATGAGGAAAAAGAGACTCTGGAAGCATGGAAAGAGTTGAACGAACTCTTCTCCCAAAAGCAGGGCTATATTTAAGAGAAGGGATAGGGGTTGTCCTGTAGGTCAGCAGGGCAAGTTGGAAGTCATCTTCACATAACAGTCCTTTGGCTGTTTAGACAGCTCTCTCGGCCTCCCAATTGCTTTGGGCATCAGGTGGGCTGCTAGTGGTGTGTGCGAAATTCCACAGAGTGGAAAAGGCATTGAACTCAGAGGAGGAGAAATGGGGACTGTTATCTGAAACTACAATCTCCGGTATCCATACCTAGCAAAAATGCGCTTCAGCTGTTTGACCACAGCTCCTGTTGCCGTCCTCCCCAACCTAGCAATGTCAATGTAACGTGAGTAATAATCGACCACCACCAAGAAAGTTGCCCCTTTTATCTCACAAAGATCTACCCCCACTTTCTGGAAAGGGTATTCAGGGAGATTTGACACTAAGAGAGGTTCTTTGCCCTGAGTAGGACGTCTTCGCAACAAAACGCACTTGCCCACTGTCGCGAAACGAAAGTTCGCGAGTATTTAATTCTCCAAGTGCAAACCTTTGTGATGCTGACAGGCACCTATGGCAGTATTAAGGGTATGAAGTCAGTTTCGCTACTTGAATCGCCATTTTTTTGTTCTGGATTTAGATGTAGAAAAGGAAGAGATTAAAGAATTTTTAAAAATTCTTTTATGGGATAGATGCAGGTTAGTTTTTGGATTTAATTTTTAGCGAACATTAATATGCTGTCAACTGTTAATTTTTTGTAAATGTCGTATTTTAGATAATAGTATTTTGCTTAGCGATGTTCTCATTCGCTCGTCCAGTTGTGGAAAATTTGCTGGTAGCCAAGGCGAATTAGATTCGAGGCAGCATCGGTTGGAAAATCGGTTGAAAGATGAGTTGGGAAGGAGATTGAGGAGGAATAAGGAGGACACGACCTAAGCTCCGGGGCAACTGAACGGACTGGATTTGTTAGTTAGTTATTCTTTGCTTACAGTGTCCAGCGGACTGCAAAGAGCCGAATCATGACCTCAAAATCAAGATTACAACTTAAATGAAAGAGGACTCACCCCCGATCCGCATAAAAGATCTGCCGAAACAACCCTAGTGGTAACACTGAAGGCTCTCCACCAGCCGGTCACTTTGCAATAAAGACATCCCAGGGGACAGGGGACGCTGAGGCTATACTCTAATTTATCGAACCCCCGTTTACAAAAACAAAATAGAATACAAACATTATAAAATATGAATATGTACATATAAAATGCCTACATTGCCAAATAATAACATCATAGGAAGCATTAGTGACCATCTGGCAGAAAGCGTCCATCCCCGGCACGCGGAGCCGAGCCCAAGGGGGTCAAGAAAAAAGGAAGGTGACTGCACTGGTCTAGCGAAGAAGAATGTAGTATAGTAGATTGATAGAACAGAGTAGGAATGAGAAAGAACAAAGGAGACATACAGCGACAGTGGGAATTTAAAGCACTACATTTCCAGAAAGCGGGGATACTATTTATAGTATACTGCAACCCCCGGCACACCCAAGAAGAGCCGAATCAGGACCACGTAAAATCAGGCTAAACTATTATCATTTAAATATGATAAAAATGTAACTAAATTCAGTCTTACCAATAAAATCCAACCAAGAATACAAAAAATACAATATGATTCATATGGAATAAAACAAACCAACGACATGTAAAATTGAAACAGGTGTTGACTATTGCATACTTTAAAAATCTCATTAAAAGGTATTGAACAAAAATATCTTTCTCTTTCATCAACCAGATCAGCACATTCATACATAAAATGGCGAACTGAAAAAGATTTGTCACATGCAAAGCACCATGATGGTTCTTCTCCTTTTAAAAGGAATGTGTGGGTGTTGTTGTTGTATCAATTTTTATTCATCAGGTTAACATAAGTTGTACTGATGTAACATAAGCAAGTTACGAAAACTACCATGCGCACATCATAGATATTTTCCAAATTATCAAACCATAAAAATCATCATACTACTGACATACATATACACTTTTAACAACATATATTCCCTTATAACAATTAATTCACATTAAGAAAAAAATTTTTAAAAATAAATAAATTAATAAAAAAAATAAAAAATAAAGAATAAAAAAAATAAAATTGGAACCTTTTAACTTTACTTGTGAAGAACGAAGTGCTTATAAATGTCATTTTGCGTCTTACAAAAAGTTGAAGTTGGGCCTCCAAGCCCCTACCCCCCACACCCATTAAAAAAATAATTAAAAATAATAAAATAAAAATAAAAACTCAAAATTAAAACAAATTAATAAATAATTCCCCCCCCATTACCTCCCCTCCCATCCCAAAATAAATAATTAAGAAATGTTTATTGAAACTAATAATGCTTAAATAAAATAGGTACAAAGAATTGAAAAAAAAAGCTGGAATAATTGTTAGAACAGAGAGCTATAATAAAGAGAGCCTGCTTTGCGTGTAGCCCTACGCTTCTCTGCTTAAAAGGTCGTGTTTGAGCCTTAGTGCAAGGCCGATGGAAATCAACACTTCCGGTTTAGTCTGCAACAATGGATGTGTCAGCAAACTTCATGGGTAACTTCGACGAAATTAGATATTCCGTTCTTTTATTTAATATTTTAGTTTTTTGTCCCAAGTAGGTCGATAAATTTATGTTGTCTTATAATTAACCAGTTATTTAGGGATATTATTATTAGCTACATGTACATGGCTACTAATAATTATAAAGTTTAGCAATAGATAGGTAGCGTACTATTACTATAAATTATTATGTATACTATTGTCTGGAACATTGCTATAGCATTGTTACCTTTTAAAGAAATAACTTTAATAAATAATTAACATATAGTTTAGAATTTTTTTTAATAGATTTTAATGCTTTATTGTCCCTTTTTATCGGGAAATCCTGTGGAAGGCGTAGTCGCAGCTTGTGGCGCGCCCAAACCCAACTTACCTAACATTAGTTGTGATTTTTTGAAATTTAGAAATTTTTGAAATTTTTGAAATTTTGCTGGGGGAGCAAACCGGAGTACCCGGAGAAAACCCCCGAGACGAAAGTAAATAATATTCGGAGAAACATAACGCCCCGATGCAGGATCGAACCCACACCTGTCAGGCGCCATTGGTTACAAGCAAAGTTAGTCCCGCCTTAGCCCACTTGGCCACAACGCTCCTGCTTACTGCGTATGAAACATTCTTCCTTAAAATGCATATACCACCACTGTCACCGTGTCATGTACTGTCAAAACATAAAATCGGATGTTTCCATTTCTACCGGGCTTTGACGCATGCGCGGTGAGAGGTTTTTGTCCGCTACGCAAAGCAGGCTCTCTCTTTATTCAGCTCTCTGGTTAGAAGTTAAAACAACAAACAAAAACTTAGAAGAAAATGAATAATTCATGACTTCTAATTAAATCTATGAGCATTAAGCTCAATGACCAATCAGAATGTTCTTCTGGATATACAATACTTGAAGTTGACAAAGATAGTTTTAATTTATTTAATTTTAATAATTAAAGGCTGAAAATGGTTATAATTGTGTTGACATTCAAATATTAAGTGATTTACATTCAATATGCTACCACAATTACAAAGTACTGGAAGATTTATGAAACGAGCACGCCAAGCATTCAGCCTTATTCTGTGAAATAAACTGTTAATATGAAAAGATTTTGAAATAGATATAACATTTGTTGATACTGGTGAATTATCCAAGTAAGGTTTTTCAATTACCTCTTGCTTGTATTTCTCATTCCATTGATTCCAAGCATATCGTTTTATTTGATTGTTAATTTCATTTGTTGTCAAGTTGAAAAATAATTTAATGGATTCATTTGAAGATGCAGCAGTCTTTGCTAAGTGGTCAACAATTTCATTTCCTAATAGATGTAAATGACTAGGTATCCAAATTAATGAAATATCCGATCCCCTGGTAATGATTTGATGACATAACATCTTTATTTCTGTTAGCAGTTCCTGTCTCTCTTTACTAACCCAAGAAGACAAAGCAGATAATGCTGATTTTGAATCAGAAAAAAATGTTATTTTTAAAGGAATACTAGTCAAATCAGTTATGAAAGATAAACTCATTAATATTGCAATGAGTTCAGCTGTAAAAATCGTACTACCTTTCGTTAAAAAATATTATCGGGATATTTTAAAATCGGGAATATAAAATGCTGCTCCAATATTTCCATTGTCTAAAACTGATCCATCAGTATAGATGTGCAACGAATTTTGAGAATACAAATGAATATATTCTTGTGCAATTGTTGCCAATAAGAAAGGAATTTCTTTTTTTGAAATATGTCCATAATCCAAAATTATCTCTGGAGCTAAAAGAAGCCAAGGCGGATATGGGCTGCAAGGAATAACACATGGTGACGTTGTATCAATTGATGTGGAGTTTGTTAAAGGAAATATATTTTTTCAATTGACATAAAAACACTTTTATTTTTAAATCCTTTGTTAATTTCAATATTGTCTCCTAGCTCAATTGTTGTATAATTTACAGTTGATTCTGCCCGTGTAACATATTGTGCAGTTTGTAACCTGTTTTGGTCAAGAAATGGTAGTACCTTTGCTTCTTTATATGTTTTTGATGTTGAAGACCACTGGGGTACGCCAAGAGCTAGTTTTAAAGACATGGAATCAATACTAGTCAACCTATTTGAAGCTGATATTGATGCTGTAAAATAGACTTCTTTTCCATAATTTAATATAGATCTAAAAGAAGCAATAGCTATATAGATCAAACATGAAGAGTTGTTTGCCCAAGGTTGTTTAGATAGAACTTTTAATAAACTTATTTTCTTTCTTGCTTTGTCAATTAAGTGTTTAATATGACAATTCCACAAAAGTTTCTAATGAAAAACAATTCCAAGAAATTTAACAGATTTACTTGGATTAACATTTATATTGTTTACCTTGATTGATAAAAATGTATTATTATTAAAATCAATACATTTTTTGGTAAATATCATAAAAACTGTTTTGTCTCCCGATAAACAGAATCCATTTTCAAACATATATTTTATAATAATATCAACCATGTACTGATACTCCTTTAAGATAAATTTTGTTCTTCTATTTTGTTTATGAAACTTACATGAAACGGTTTTCCATAATGCAATATCGTCAGCAAAAAGTCAGCATATCATGAATCATTATGGAAAATAAAATAGGAGTTATAACACTTCCTTGTGGAACACCCATATTTACTGTTTTTGACTCTGATAATGAACCCTGCGTACTTGAAAAATTCTGTTTGATAAAAAGCTTTTAATGAACATATATAAATTACCTTTAACACCATTTTAAAATTTTTTTAACAATAACTTGAAGTGCCAAACTATGAATATCAAAGAAAGTAGCTAAGACTGATTTTCGCTTAGCAAAGGCTTTTTTAATATGTGATGATAATCGAACAGAATGATCAGTTGTACTTCGACCTTTTCTAACTCCTGCTTGAAAAACTGGAAAAATATTTTTACTTTCACAATAATATTCTAATCGAAATTTATCACCCTTTCATATAATTTAGCGAGATGAGGAGTTAATGAGATAGGTCGGTAACTTTCAGGCTTAGATTTTGGTTTTCCATGTTTTAATATTGGTGTAATGGTAGCATGCTTCCATTCAGAAGGAATAGCTCCCTGTTCCCAACATATCTGGTAGAAATCTACAAGTTTTTGCATAACATCAGTAGGAAAGTGTTCTACCATGATATATGAAATTGGATCAATGCCTGTAGATACTTTTAATTTACCAAAGCTTTTAATAGCTTGAAGTAATTCATTTAATGTTAATGGTTGATTTATAGCAGAAGTCTCAGTGGCTATATCATTATCATCAGTACTAATTTCATTTTTATGTTCATGTTCGTATAATTCTCTTCTTTCTTGCTCTGATACAGGCAAAGAATCTGTCCTACTAGTTGCAGCGAACGTCTCAGATATTAATTCAGCTGTATCATTATTTGTCTTACACGTTTTATTATTTAGTAATAATGGTGGCTCAGGCAAATAATAATTGTTTTTCATTTTTCTTACTTCTTTCCACAGCTGAGACGTGTCCGTTGGATTTTTTATAGTTTCCTGAACAAAATTATTAAAGTAATCCTTTTTTGTCTTTGCTACCTGCCTATTACACCAAACGTTTTTTCTTTATAATCTTTGTGCAATGGCGCTGTTAACAATGGGTTATTTATGTTTCTATTTTTCATCAATTTTTTGAAAGCTTGTTGTTTAAATTTAACTGCTTGTTTGCATTCTTCGTTCCACCAAGGACTTGCTTTTGTTTTCTAATGATGTTTTGTTTGTTTTAATTTTAGGAATTGATTTGTCTGCAGCATCTAAAATCGTACTTCTTAACAAATTATATGACAGTTCGACATCCATATGCTGACTAGTATGAAAATTAAGATTTGATGCTACAGGGGCGGATCTTGTTCTTGTGCCACTTGTGCACGTGCACACCCACCTGGCGGTCAAAAAAAAAAGGAGGAAGAAAAGGAGAAGAAATAAGAGAAAAAAAATACTAATTCTCACTCACCACACAGTTTCATGTACCTCCAAATTATTTTTTTTAATTTTATTTTTTTTGGTGACCAAACTTGTACATGCATCAGGTCAGTTTTGAATAAAACTGATGTGAGTGGCTATTTCTTGTTTTATTTGCAGTAACTTTATCTGTCTTTGTATAAGCCTTTATGCAAGATGTTCTGCTATTGTAAATTTTATCATCAGAGTTTGCAGAGGAGTGTTTGTGTGTGTGTGTGTAAGGGGGGGGGGACTAAAAGAGGACTTTTAGCACAAAACAATACTATTTTCAGTCCTTAAAATAATGCCCCAAATGCACCAGATTGCACAGATTTTAACCATTATTTTCGCAGGCTCGCGCTTGTGGCTACGCCACTTCGCATTAGCTGTGCACACCCCCTCAACAATGGAAAGATCCGCCCCTGATTGCTTCTAAGCTTAAATTGTATTGAAATAATTCCCAATTTGCCTTTTTAGTATTATAGAAAATGATTTGATCTCGCTCTCTAAGTTCTGGTTCAACAAAACAATCAACTAAAATAGGTAAATGATCACTGCCCAATGGATCATCATGTACTGCCCAAATACACGACAAAAGTATGTTAGAAGAATGCTCTATCGCAGACCACTAATGATTTTCTCGATCTGGAATTCTTGTAAAAGACCCATCATTTAATAAAGAAACATCAGAATTTGTTATAATGTCTGCTAGATACTCATTATTTCTAGTGTTATCACAACCTTTCACCCAAAGGTTATGTTGTGCATTAAAATCTCCTAGCACAATCCAATTATCACTAGAATTTAAAGTAAGAATCCAGTCAGCATCCCCTTTAGAAACATAGTAAGAGTAATAACAGTTTATAATATTAACACAACTATTTTTAACATTAATTTCAACGCAACATGTAAAGATCCTATTATTAAGATTTGGTCCTGGTGATTGTTTTGTTTTATAAGAAATTGAGGTAGAAATATATAAAGCAACTTTAATTTTATTTTCAGTATGAGGATAACTTAATATGGGTGGATAATAATAGCCATCAATTTTTTTATTTAAAGCCCAGAATGGTAAGTGGAAGAGATCAGTTTTTATTACAGAGTTTACTTGGTTCAACATTTGTAAAGAACATCAAATTAAACCGCTCCAGCTTCTTTTAGTTCTGTGACAATTTTTTGCATGCAACTGTCATCACCCAAGGGGACCGGAGTGATAACACCAACCAAGGTTGCTTTAGGAATAGCCCCCTTAATTGGCACACCACATAGATTTTCAAGCTGTTCAACATGTTTTTGTTGCGACGAAGACGCGCAAGAAACAAGCCAACGGCTGCCACCTACGTTCTTCATCGCAGTCGGTTTTCCTACTTTCATCTTCTCAAATGAGGAGGTGAACCATGGACCTAGGTTCCAAATTCGTTTGGAACCAGAGCCATGGTCTATAACGATGATGTCACGTCACCCTAGTGGGTTCCGTGATCGTTCAGCTCAAACAGCGAGTGGAAAGAATCGAACTCAAACAAAAAAACTAACACAAAAGCCAGATGAACAATCACACTCTTTTATTCAACAACAAACACACACAAACAGGACAATGGGATATCTAAACCACCCTCAACCCCTATCTAGACCCACAACCCAGTATTTACTGAACAATTACCCCCCTTGCTAATCTGAAATCCCTAGAACCTGTACATAAAATGCCCACACAACAATATGCAACAATGACAACAAGTAGCAATAAGCAAATCAAACTGCAAATAAATTCGATTACGAGTTGAGGAGTTAAGACAGCAAAACTTGGAAAAATCGATTATATTAAATCAACTAACTTTATCAACACTATGCACTGTCCGTAGCTCTCTTGTCTTTTAACTAATCTCAGAAAACTGTAGCAGTCAACACACAGATAATAAAGCACACTGCACTAAGTGCTGAAACTGGAAATATGTTTTATGTGAGTGAAATGCAAGTGTGTGTGTGTGTGTGTGTGTGGGTGTGTGTGTGTGTGTGTGTATGACTGTGGCGTCGAAAGCGTGTAATGTAGACCCCAACGGTAACTCCCGGTCGTCTGAGGTGTAGCGACGAGTCCTGGCGGTGATGGCGAGAACACCCCAGAGCGGTGCCCAACGTCAAAAAGGAAAGGCGTGGCGGTGGTGGCAGCGACGTCCGTCTCAGTCAACACCCCACGGAAGGTAAAGGCAGAGGTGGTTGAAGTACCAATGGTGGTGACAACCGCAGAAGTCTCAGAGGTGGCAGCAGTAATGCGATAATACAGGAAGTAAATGGTAGTACAGCACAAGTACAGCACACATTGGCCCAATCTGGTCAACAAATAAATTGTCTTACTAACCTATTTCCATAAAAGGTAAACAATACATAAGAAATAACTCCTTCCGCCATCCGCCATCTTGACCTGTTTATGTATGCATTTCAACAATTCAATGCAATTCTTAGTTCTACCAATTTATATTTCTTTTCATAGACATAGTTGTTTATACACACATATACATTACAAATATAAGCACACTTCCAGTCGAACAATCCTGATTCAACTTCATTCTCACCTTCATCACCCCTCTCCGTGTTATAGCGCATTATCTTCCCTCATGCACAATTATCTCTCTCTATCACGCTATAATACAACGTCATCCTTCCCTCATATTCATCACCCCTCTCTCTCTCATTTTAACATATATACTTTATCATCACCCCTTGACCCCATGTAGCAACAACATCAACAACATTTCATTTGCATATTTAAACAAGAAAATCATATAAAAATCATACACGAAAATACTATTAGCAAAATCTCTCCCTTTCCCCCTTATTCAACACCATTCATTCACGTACGCAAGCTCGGAGTGCATAGCCACTAAGGAATAGAATTACTGGGTTCACACTCACCTTTAAGTACTCGGCCTGTGAGACCGACACTTGTACACAACAACACAAAACAGTACACCACAATGCACAATGGTTATCTGTTTGAGAGTAGAGGTTCGTTAATGCGCTAATGCTTCGCTAATCAGCTGGAATATGTCAGTACCGACGAGGTCACTGAACTTTGGGAGGTTCCTAATCGAAGGAAACACCCTTAGAAGCAAATCCTACACTTATTATTCCTGAATAAATGGCAATTATACTCCTTCCACTACAGTCTTTTGGTCATTCTTGTCCCGACTGGGGCACAAGACCTTGGGTGGTTCGAAACAACGACACACACCCTTACAGAACGACTTTACTTAATTCTGACACAACGCTGTCACAAAGTCACTTTCTGTCCCAAAAAACGTCTGCTTGCAATAGCTACCCCTCGGCTCTGCTGGCTAAAACTCTACCCGGCTCACAATACAAGGTCTCGAGTTTAGTTCAGTACCCCAATTTCCCTGACTATGCATTACGCGCGATGCGTTACCCACGTGAAACCCACACATACTTAGCTTGCATATGCAGTAAAGAATGCTGATACAAAACTTTGTACACTGTAGCGCTAGAGATAAGCAACTCTGCATGATATATAACTCCAGCCTAACTACTTTAACGTGCGCTGAAAACTCGTGTCGTCACAGATGACAGGAAAGTGATGTCTACTGTCATCTCCACTAACTGAGGACAGATTTTCATCCCGAAAGGATAAATGCCTCCTCTCTCCCTGTTTCCTGAATTATGATAGCGACCATCTAAAAAATCCTCCTCCCCACTTCTTTCCCCTTCCACACACTCACTCTCATTTTGTCTGGTCTCTCACTTCTCAATTGCCTCTCACTCTTCATGACCTTTATGTAGGTATTTAGAAGTCAGAGATACCCACATACACACACACCCACACCAAAACACAATCACGCCTACATAAATATACAAATATGATAATCCTAAATAGAATAATTCTGCACAAGCTATTATTTCTAGTCATAAGAACCCAGAAAATAAATGAATGGCTTCAAAAAAACCATATTAGATGTGCAAATATGAAGATATATATATCTTTCTTTTAATTAAGAAAATATTATATTCTGATATCACGACTGATCAAATTTTCAAAATAAAATGTAATGAGGACGTATTCTGATACAAAAAGGAGAACTTCTGTTGGTTTGTTGGAGTATTTAAGCGTAAATAACGGATTTAGAACACAATCATAAGCGGGATTTTCAGGATTTGCTTTAAGTTTGAGAAAATAATTCATGGCCTGCGGACCTCCAAGGAAGGTTCGCCAGTCTCAGCGTAGAGACTTTTCTTCGGTGAAGTGCAAAACGCCCCAGACAGATCCAAAGACCTTGATGATGGATTGGATCCAAGGCTTTCAAATAGGCTTTCCTAGCGGAACCATATACGATGCTACCATAATCTAATTTAAAGCGTACCAGAGAACGATAGAGGAAGAGCAGAGTTTGCTTGTCTGCTCCCCAGTTTGTGTGGCTGATAACTTTCAAAACATTAAGACCTTTCTGGCAGCTTTCCCTCAGGTATTTAATATGCGGCAGAAAAGTTAAATTTGCTGTCAAAAGTAACACCAAAAATTATACTTGTTTAGAAACTGTGATGGATTGGCCATAAACTTGGAGAGAATGGTTCAAAACCTGGTTCTGTTTGCGATGAAAATGAATGCATTCAGTTTTATAAAGCGAAAATTGGAAGCCATTTTCTTCTACCCACCCTTGAATTTTATCTATGCAAAGCTAAAGTTGATGTTCCAACCCTATCAGCGTTTTACCCTTAGCCCAGATGGAGAAATCATCAACAAACAATGATTTATCTATGCCAGATTTGACGTTTTGAACTATGTTGTTTATCTTAATGTTAAACAAAAGAGGAGATAGAATGCTACCCTGAGGGATACCCATCTCCTGCTCAAAAGAATCTGGTAAAGTGGAGCCAAGTCGGATTTGAAACTTTCTATCAGTTAAAACATTTTCTATAAAAATGGGTAAGTTCCCACAGAAGCCTAGGAGTTCTAGATCGTTTAGAATCCCGAACTTCCAAGTCGTGTCGTATGCCTTTTCTAGATCAAACAACACAGAAACAACATGTTCACCGTTAACCAACGCGTTTCTGACGAACGACTCGAATCGACTGAGATGATCTGAAGTGCTCCTGTTTTTGCGGGAACCACACTGAGAGATATCAAGCGTTGATGGATTCTAACTGCCACATCAAACGTTCATAGATCATTCTTTCCATAGTTTTGCACAAACAGCTTGTAAGGGCTATGGGCCTGTAGTTGTTTGGATCAGAGTGATCCTTACCAGGTTTAGGGATTGGAACAATAACTGCTTCCCGCCAAGATGGGGGAAAGGAACCAGAAGACCAGATATGATTAAACACAGCCAAGAGAATTTTAAGGGAATCTTTAGGCAGGTGTGAAATTAACTGATAATGAATATCATCAGGACCGGAAGCAGAATTATTGGATTACAGGATGGAATCTGTCAATTCGTCCATAGGAAAGGAAAGGTTATATGGTTTACAATTATTGGAGTCTAGAAAGCAGGGTTCTCATTCTTTTGATTATCATAATGTGTTTTTTCCAAGCGGAGCTGGACCTGGATAAGTTTAGGTTTGTATGAAAATACTATTTCATGCAAATATCAAAGACAAGGTTTGTTCGGCAGGTGTTTGTTTTTCTCATTTTCGAGTCTACATGGGCTTCCTCTTTGACGTTTGTGTCCATGGTCAATACGATTGGACCTATAATGAGAACTGTGTGTCAACAGTGACTACGGATGTCTCTGATGGGTCTAGGTAGTTACAAGTTCCAACATCAACGTCAAGTTCAACCTTCGATAGGCTTCTTCTCTGATTCCATCTCAACCCGGATCTTCATTGCCAACAAGAATAAAACACCAAAGTTAAGTCTTAAGTTTAAGTGAAACGAAAATTTCGGTAATCACGACTGAAAGTAATATCGATATACCATTTCGGTTTCCTTATTCTAAGGAGGAAAAACAAACAAATAAAAGAATTGAACTTGGAAAAATATGTTATGTGTTTGTGAAGTAGTGGTAAGCCTTAGATTTTTGTTTTTGAAATAAAAATCACGTTTCGGGGTAAGTTACGAAAGTCAAGAAAGTCTTTCACGAGTAGTGATCACCCGGTAACATTATTTTGTGACACCCACCATGTCTTTAATGGCCTGACCCATGCCCGGCCTCCACACTGCTTGATTGGCACGCTTGCGGCATTTCTGAATGCCCTGGTGTCCATCATGAATACGTTCCAGGACGTACCCTCTTTTTGTCCATGGGATAACAATGCGACCCCCACGAGTAACCAACCCAGCGTACTAGCTAAGCTCATCCTTGATCCCATAGTACTCCCTGGCAGCTAGTGCGCAGTCTTCTTTGTATTCTGGCCACCCCAGGCGAATATTATGAGAGAACCCTATTGAGCTGAATGTCTGATTCTGTGGCTTTCTTGGGCTCTTCTAACTTCTTGTTGGAAACTGCCCATGATATGCGAATTGAATCAGTGTATGCAAGAACATCTGCCTCTAGGCCCACCGGACAATTTCTTCCCCCGAAAGAGGTGGCGCGACAATGTGTCGGCAACAACGAGTGTTTTTCCCGGTGTGTATTCAGCCGTTAAGTTGTATCTCATCAAACGCATGAGCATACGTTGGCAACGCAATGGTGTTTCACTCAAGTCCTTTTTGTTCAACAGCGGATTGAGCTGACGATGTCTTTAGAGAAGACGAAAGTTCGGTAGCCCTACGCGAACGAGGTACCGTTCAACTTTCTCACAGGCGTACACGTTTTTCAATCTGCGCATACCGTTTTTCCACATCTGTCAGAATGCGCGAACAATAAGCCACAGGCTTCAACTCGCCATCGCCTTCTTGATATAAAACTTCCCCGAGCCCATAGCTGCTAGCGTCAGAGCACACAACTGTAGGTCTATCTGGACGGAAGAATACGAGAGAAGGAGAAGTTGCAAAAATCTGTTTGATCTGCGAGAAAGCTTGCCTTTGTGATGGACCCCAAGTCCACAATGCATCCTTATGCAAGAGCTGGTTGAGTAAATGAAGCACATCTGCCAGGTTTGGGACAAAATGACCCAAGTAATTGACTATTCCCAGGAAGCGACGCAATTCCTGGACATTTTTCGGTGCTTTCATCTCAGAAATCGCTCGGACCTTGGACTGATCTGGTTGAATGCCGTCAGCACTTATTGTGTGGCCAAGATGCTGTATGCTGCGCTTTTTGAATTCGCACTTTTCTCGGTTCAGCTTCAAACCCGCTTTGGCTACACGCTGAAGTACCGCATTCAAGTGACGGTCAAGTTCCGCTTCGGAATCACCGCAAACGAGTACATCATCCATGAAACGGAGGACACCCTAGCATCTGCTTACATTGTTTTCCATGATCCGCTGGAAAACCTCCGGCGCAAGATTGGTTCCAAACGGCAACCGCTTGAAAAAGTAACGTCCAAATGGCGTATTTTGCTGTTTCTTCATGCAGCGGGACTTGCTAAAATCCCGAAGCGGCATCTAGCTTCAAATACACTTTTGAACCCGAAAGCTTGCGAGTTATATCATCAAGTGTTGGCAGTATGTATCGTTCGCGTTTCACCTCACGATTCAAGTGTTTTAGGTCAACACATAGCTCGTACATCTCCATTTTTGTTTCAGAACTGGCACCATTGGTGCACACCAGTCTGTTGGCTGAGTAACTCGCTCAATAATTCCATTTTCTTCCATGCGCTTCAGTTCAGCTTCCACTTTTGGCATGAGTGGAAGATGTATTCGTCTCGCCACCGAGATACATGTACTGTATGGTTCCGCCCCCGATGTGAGTTCAAGTTTTACTGGGTCCGTTTTGACCGGTTCGCTAATCGTACCAAACGCCAAATTTCTCTCCTCATTGGCGTCTATGCGCTTCACTAACCCAAGGCAAACGGTTGCCTCCCTACTGAGCAAATTTAATTATCAATTCTGCCTTTGCCAATAAAATTTCCTTTCATCGCGGTGTGCATGTACCACGAACTGACCCAGTCTTTCTACGCGACCACCTGGCGACTGCAAAACCCTGTTGCTTTTTGCAAGCTTTGGCCTCGGATTCAAGCTTCTTAAAAATGAATTCTGATATTACGCTTACATCAGCGCCTGTATCTACTTTGAAACTTACAGAATCTTGAAAGTTTCACGCCACTGCGGTTCTTTCTGCGAGTCCCTAACATCTGACCTTTCACTTCTCCCTGTGACGGTGTATGTGACCTCCCTCCATCTTCCCCCCCCCAGTGGGGGTGCAGGGGGTTTCAGTAATGAGTATAAATAGTATCCCCACTTTCTGGAAATTTAGTGCTTTAAATTCCCACTATAGCTGTCTTTCTCCTTTGTTCTTTCTCATTCCTACTCTGTTCTATCAATCTACTATATTATCTTCTTCTTCGCTAGACCAGTCACCTACCTTTTTTCTTGAAAACTCTTCCGGGACAAAACTCCTCATTTGTGTGTGAGGTCTGTTGGATCAACTTGTAAATATTGGACGCTTTCTGCCAGGTGGTCACTGGGGCTTCCTATGATGTTATTATTTGGCAATGTAGGCATTTTATAATATGTATGTGTTTTGTTAATATTTTATAATGATGTTTATATTCTATTTTGTTTTTGTAAACGGGGGTTCGATAAATTAGAGTATAGCCTCAGCGTCCCCTGCGTGGGATGTCTTTATTGTAAAGTGACCGGCTGGTGGAGTGCCTTCAGTGTTGCCACTAGGGTTGTTTCGGCAGATCTTTTATGCAGATCAGGGACGAGTCGTCTTTCAGCGAAGTTGTGGTCTTGATTGTGTGGTCCTGATTCGGCTATACTGGTCCTGATTTGGCTCGGAAGAGTCCGCTGGACCTAAAGCAATAATCATGTAGTGTATGTGACAGATCTGAAACAACGCTTGTTCTGCAACTTTTGCTAAAATAGTTCATTATCCTGCACTTATTACGAGTTTTCCCCTTTGCTGGGCATCCGGAACCTCTGTGATGATTTCTTCCACATCTAGTGCATGTGTTGTTGCTCCCTTTATTTCCGCCCTCTTGCTGGTTGGTACTCTTACCCCCAGTCTTGCTTGTTTTCATTGCTGAACCTATGATTGCCCCGGAAAGGTCCCCCTCCCCCGTGGGCGTGGCTGGGGTTTCAGTATAAATAGTATCCCCACTTTCTGGAAATTTAGTGCTTTAAATTCCCACTGTCACTGTCTTTCTTCTGTGTTCTTTCTCATTCCTACTCTGTTCTATCAATCTACTATATTATCTTTTTCTTCGCTAGACCAGTCACCTACCTTTTTTCTTAAAAACTCTTCCGGGACAAAACTCCTCATTTGTGTGTGAGGTTTGTTGGATCACCTTGAGAATATTGGACGCTTTCTGCCAAATGGTCACTGGGGCTTCCTATGATGTTATTATTTGGCAATGTAGGCATTTTATATGTATGAGTTTTGTTGATATTTTATAATGATGTTTTATTCTATTTTGTTTTTGTAAACGGTGGTTCGATAAATTAGAGTATAGCCTCAGCGTCCCCTGCGTGGGATGTCTTTATTGTAAAGTGACTGGCTGGTGGAGAGCCTTCGGTGTTACCACTAGGGTTGTGTCGGCAGATCTTTTATGCGGATCAGGGGCGAGTCCTCTTTCAGCCAAGTTGCGGTCTTGATTTTGTGGTTGTCCTGATTCAGCTCCTGTTAGCAATGAATAACTAACCAACTAACTAACGGTCTGGCCCTATTGTGTCCCTGAACTGCATCAACCGAGCTGGAATTCCCTGATCTTTGTGTTAATAACTGAGATTTTACCAGCTCCATCTGCCTCGCCATCTCTAGTGTTTTCTCTAATGTCAGTTCTGCCGTTACCTGAAGCTTTTCGCTCAACTCCGTATCTTTCACCCCCAAAACCAGCCTATCTCTGATAGCCTCATCCTTAGCGTTAAATCCCGCATGCTTTGACAGCTCAAACAAGCTACGCACATAGGTTTCTATGTTCTCCCCCTCTTTTTGGGAACGGGCATGGAAAATTGATCTTTCGTGGATAATGTTGAGTTTTGGGAAAAAGTAGGAGTTGAAGTTCTCAGGATCCTAACTGCGGTTGAAAAATTAGAACTAGCCCACGAGCTGGACCACTACCGATGGAACATTTTAGGTATCAGCGAACTGCGCTGGAAAGGCATAGGTGAAACAACGACCGACAAAGCCCACAAGCTTTATTTCAGTGGAGAGATGACAGGCACGAACACGACGTTGGATTCCTGATCCACAAGAACATTTTAGCCACTGTCATGGGTTGCCGCCCAGTCTCCTGTGGACTCATTACCATCCATATGGGAGCCGCCCCTTTCAACATCACCATCATCCAGGCCTATGTCTCAACATCAAACTATGACGACAGCGAGTGACCGAATGCCGAAGAAAGACATAGTCATAGTGCAAGGCGACTGGAATGCCAAGGTTAGCCAAGATGCTCACTACAACTGGGGAGACACATGTGGTCCCCCCACCCCCCCTACAACAACGAGACAAATGACAGAGGTCTAAGACTCTTGGAGTTTGCCAGATACAATAATCTGATACTGGAAAACACGCTTGGTCTCCACAAAAAATCCAGACGATGGACATGGCACAGTCCTGGCGGGGAACATCACAACCAGATCGACTACATCATGGTCAAGAAACGCTTCAGATCAAGCATCAACATTGGCAGGACACGCACTTTTCCAGGACCAGACATCGGAAGTGACCACAATCTCGTGATGATGTCTTTGAAGAGAGTACATTACATTACATTACATGATTATTGCTTTAGGTCCAGCGGACTCTTCCGAGCCAAATCAGGACCGGACAACCCCTGATCCGCATGTGTTAATCAGTTTATAGTCCCCTCTCTTCCCGATAAGGATTTTCAGAGAGGATCCGCATAAAAGATCTGCTGAAACAACCCTAGTGGTAAAACTGAAAGCTCTCCACCAGCCAGTCACTTTACAATAAAGACATCCCACGCAGGGGAGGCTGAGGCAGTACTCAAATTTATTGAACCCCTGTTTACAAAAACAAAATGGAATACAAACATCATTATAAATTATCAACAAAACACATACATATAAAATGCCTACATTGCTAAATAATAACATTATAGGAAGCCCTAGTGACCACCTGGCAGAAAGCATCCAATATTCCCGAGCTGATCCAACAGACCTCATACACAAATAAGGAGTCTTGTCCCGGAAGAGTTTTCACGAAAAAAGGTAGATGACGGGTCTAGCGAAGAAGAAGATAGTATAGCAGATTGATAGAACAGAGCAGGAATGAGAAAGAGCAAATGAGAAAGACAGCGACAGTGGGAATTTAAAGCACTAAATTTCCAGAAAATGGGGATACTATTTATACTGAAACCCCCGTCACCCCAACGGGGGTTTGAAGAGAGTAAACACAGCAAAGTGCACTAGACTGAAGTTCGAACTGGACAAACTGCAAGACCCGGAGGTGGTAGAAATATGTCACACTTGGAGGGAAATTTGCACCACTGCTCATTTTGGGAACTGGTGAAGTAGATGTCAACACCATGACCACCGCCTTCAACTCAGCTGTGACAGACGCCGCCACTGAGATCCTTGGTAAGCACTGGCCAAAAAAGAAGCCGTGGACCACACCTGAACTTTTGGACCTGTGTGATAAACGAAGAGAGATGAAAAAGTAAAAGAACACCTCACAGGGAGCTGATGCCTACAGAAAGGTCAACAATGACATCCGAAAAGGCATGCGCACAGCAAAGGAGAACTGGATAGAATATCAATGCCTGGAAATAGAGACCAGCAAGAAGGCCTACCAGACTGTGAAGTGGCTGACAAGTGCTAAACAGCCCAAGGTCCCCACGATCCAAAGCAAATCTGGCACATGCCTTACAGAAGAACAAGAAGTCTTGGATAGAATAGATGGACAGAGTACTGCTCTGACCTTTACAACCACACATCACACGGAGACCCATCAATTCTGGCGTGTCCCGAGAACAGAGAAGAAGAAGAAATCCTCCCAATTCTCAGAGAAGAAGTTGATGCAGCAGTGCAATCGCTGAAGAAAGGGAAGTCAGCGGGAGTGGACAACATACCCGCGGAACTGCTTCAAGCAGGAGGAGAAGCGATGATTGACGCCCTCACCATTATCTGGCACAAGATCTGGCAGAGTGGGGAGTGGCCTACACCATGGACCCAGTCGCTTGTCATCCCTCTTCCCAAAAAAGGTAACTTTCAGGAATGTTAAAATTACCGCACCATCAGCCTCATCAGCCATCCCAGCAAGGTCCTCCTGAAAATAATACTCAACAGGTTGAAACCCCAAGCTGAACAAATCATAGCTGAAGAACAAGCAGGATTCAGGTCAGGGCGAAGTTCCACTGAACAGATTTTCAACCTCATAATAATCTGCGAGAAATACCTACAGCACGAACAAAATTCCATATCATGTGTTCGTAGACTTGAAGAAGGCGTTTGACCGAGTATAGCATGCAGCTCTGTGGGCATGAGAGTGTACAACATCAGCCCTAAAATTATTGAAGTCATCAAAAGCCTGTATGACAAGGCTACCAGTGCAGTCCTCCATAAGAGCGCCATCGGAAACTAATTCACAACAACAATCGGTGTGCGTTAAGAATGCCTACTCTTTCCAACACTCTCCAACATCTTCCTAGAGCGCATCATGTCAGATGCCCTTGCAGATCACGGAGGCACAGTCAGCTTAGGGGGTAGAGCAATCTTTAACCTTCGTTTTGCGGATGACATTGATGCATTAGCTGGAGAGGAACAAGAACTTGAACAGCTGGTACAGAGGCTGGACACCACCTCCAGAGCCTATGGAATGGAAATAAGTGCAGAGAAGACCAAAACGATGACCAACAACACCAATGGCATCAACATGGACATCAAAGTCCAAGGCCAATCCCTCAACACAGTGCATAGCTTCAAATATTTAGGAGCCATTGTATGAGACAATGGGTTCCAACAGGAAGTCCTCTCCAGGATCGCACAAACAACTGCTGCCCTGACAAGGTTGAAGCCCATTTGGAAAGACAAGTCCATCACTCTACATCCCAAGGTAAGGCTGCTGCGCTCCCTTGTCATCTCCATCTTCCTATACGCTTGCAAAACATGGACCCTCACAGCAGATCTACAACGAAGAATACAAGGCATAGAGAGGTGCTATAGAAGACTCCTGGGCATTTCCTATACCCAGCACATCACCAACGACGAAGTCCGATCGACCATCACACAAGCCATTGGACAATACGATGATCTGCTCACAGTGGTGAAGAAACGGAAACTCCGATGGTATGGCCACGTCACCAGATCATCAGGCCTTGCAAAGACCATCCTGCAAGGCACAGTGCAAGGTGGTAGAAGAAGAGGGAGACCGAAGAAGAGGTGGGCGGACAACATTCAAGAATGGTCTGGCTTGATACTGAGCGAAACCATCAGGGTTGCTGAGGACAGAGAAAGATGGAGTACGCTGGTTAAACGATCATCTGTGGTGCCGCAACGACCTCAGAGTTACGGGATAGGATAGGATATGATAGGATAGATAGGATAGGTAACAGTTGGTCGTTCGGAACACATGGGAGTCTAGTGGCTACACTGGGAACTGCTGAGCGTAGACTGCGTTGTGGTTTATGGTTAGAATTTAGCTCTTTGAGACATTGCGGAGCAGCCTCATGCACGCAGTTGTAAACAAGAGTGAGGAGCTTGTGGTCAATGCGTTTTTCTACTGCAATTAAGCTCGATCATACACAGGCTTAAAGCATTGAGTCACAGAAATGACAACTCTGGCATTTTCCTTTCTCAGGAAAGACCATTTTTCGTAATATTACACTCGACTTTACCAGACAACGACGATTATAACTCTGTTGCTGTTGATTTTGGTGGTGGTTGCGGTGGTGCTTAGAATTAACACTTTTAGTGTTAAAGGCAGGGTTAACAAGATGGCAAGACTTTCACATGTATTTCGAGACTCTCTTATACATTGCTCAAAATCAGAATTTTTGAAAAAGTGTAAATGTTCGAGACGACGTTATGACTCGGTTTTATTATAAAGAAGCAAAATGAAAGAACGGAGTGATGGGCTACTACCTGAACTATCTGCAAGAAAAAAAATCATCCAATCGGTTCAGCCAATTTTGAGATAAAGCACAACTCGTTTTTATAATATAATTGACCTCAGCGATCTTGATCTTTCTTCTGAAAGAAAAAAAGTGATGGACTCAATTAGCCGGGTGATGATTGAAGTATCTTCATAGAAAAAAAGAAACATAAAAACAAAATTGGTCAAGTAATTCTTGAGATTAATCAAAAAATCAGGTTGTTTTGAATAAACAAGTGACATTTAGAGCGACGGATCGACAACCGACTAACAAACGGGCTGCCACTGAATAACTGGTTATGTAAAGAAGTACATGTATTCCAAAATTCAACCGCAGATATACAGCAAAACGTGTTCGGCAACAATTTGATCCCAGCGACCTTTACCTTTACCTAAATATGCCGCGAGAGGTTTGCCACTAACCTATGCTAATACTCCTTTGATGTATGGTCAAAATCCGTTGAGTGGTTCTTGAAATATGGCGTCAACCGAACCGACCGATATTTGGCTCGTTCTTATTGCCGACTATTTGAAAGTATTTCCAGATAATTAAGTCCTCAAATACAAAGCCGAACCAGCCTGCCTTAAGTCAGCATGACATGCAGCGCTGCAGAAACAAGTCGGATGGCTAAAGCTGTTACGTAGCTGCATTTTGTTCTGGAAAGAAACGGTTTAGTTTCCTCTTTTCGTGCGTGTTCGTGTCTTTAAATGCTATGTTGTTGCTGCTGTTGTTGTTACTAAGGCGACCTGCGAGACGCTGCACGGCAAATTGGTGGAGATCGAGAACGCTGAAGAAAACACGTTCATTGCCAACATGCTGGGGCTGCATCGAGGTTTGTGCTGGTTATGTTTATGTTTAGAAAGTATTTCACCAAGGTCAGCTGATACAGTGACGAGCTGAGAACACAGCGAAATGGCCATCTGTGTCTATGGCACAATTCCACAATTGAAACCATTGGCAGCAGAGAAGGGGAGATAAATCTTTCTTATCATTAATAAGAATAAGAAGAGGAAGACGAAGAAGAAGAACATAAACACGACCCTGCCGGATGCTCAGAACTAACAACTTTGGGAGGGGAGGGAGGCAGGAGGGAGAATGGGGGGGGGGGGGAGGGCAAAAAATGTTGAATAATAATATTTGCCAGATGTGTATATCAGTTAACTACATTGTACTTACCACTGTATTGCCTATATTAATAATTATTCTCTTTTATAAGAGTCCGCTGGACCTAAAGCAACAATCAATCAATCAATCAATTCTCTTTTATTGGCTCGCCACGGTAGCTCAGAATGGTAACACTGATGACCCAGGTTCGATTGCCGAGGTCGGTAAGAAACAGATCGGCCATTTTTTGCTGTTCCTCTTAGCGGTATGATTGCTCTGGTGGTTCAGTGTTGCTTTAGATCCCTACATTCTCTCTTGGGATGGTTTTTTTAATCCCCGTCTGCCATATCGCTAATGGTGGGCGTAGACGTTAAACTTCAATGTTCATTCATTCCTTCTCCTGTTTTGCCTGTGCCTGTGCAGTTTCTGCGGGTTGGATCGGACTGCAGGACATCGCTTTGGAGAACCACTTCGTGTGGGTGACCACCGACGAGGCCCCGGAGTACACCAACTGGCACCCCGCTGAGCCCAGCAACAGCGACGGTAAAGAGGACTGCAGCATCATCTTCAGTTCCGCAGACTCCAACCACTTCCTGTGGAGCGATCGCAACTGCGAAGTGTTTCACTGGCCCTTCATTTGCGAATCCCCGTGAGTACCTATACCGAGTTTGCTCTTGACTTGACCTGACTTGACTTGAGTTGACTTTTAACTCCTGATGAAGAATTTTAGCGAAATACCTGTAGTGCAACGTGTTTAGTCGCCGGGGTAGAAGGTAGGAGGTAAAAACTATAATAAGACTGCTTCATTCCCTTCTCTTTTATATCATTTTATTTTATACACTGTTACTTTACCTGTATATTATAAGTAAATTTAAAAAATAAAAAATAGAAAGATAGATAGATAGATAGATAATAGATAGATAGATAGATAGATAGATAGATAGATAGATAGATAGATAGATAGATAGATAGATAGATAGATAGATAGATAGATAGATAGATAGATAGATAGATAGATAGATAGATAGATAGATGACAATGACGACGATATTGCACCGACTTTAAAGATCCTGACGCTCACGTACTAGTACCCAGCAGGTGCTAGGTCACTGCTCCACCCATCCACGGTTGCCCAGGACTGTGCTTATTTGCCTGGGGTGTCCGACGATGCGCCCAAGGCAACAAGTGGGCTGCTTAAGTTAGATCCTGTATCGGCTATCTCCTTGAGCAGCTATTGAGCTGTAAAAGCGATATATAAAAACGATAAAATAAAATAAATTAAATTAAAATTAATAAATGCTGTAATGGAAGAGTAAATTGAAGCATGGTGATGACGATGACGAACACGATGATGATGAGAAAAGGGTTGATGACGGACAAACTAAAGTCTTTATTATGATATTTTTGTACTAGGCACAATGGCGGATCTCCCATTGGTTGAGAGCAGTGCAATGACAACCAAAGTACCCGTTTTTGAGTTCTGGGGCCTTCCTTACGACTAAATCGGATGGACTAGTTGTTTTTTTTTGTTGTTGTTAATTATTATTTTAAAGTGTGTCTGAAGGTTTAATCAGATCACGACAACATGCATACAAAGTCTAATTAACTCTCAGAGATGATGATCGTGTCTGATATTAATTTGCGAAATTTGATTCTAAAAGTCCGGTCCGAACGTTCTAAACGATCGTCTGCTACAAACAGTACATGATTGAGCTCACTTGTTATATGTATCAGGTAAAATAAAGTGTGAAAAGAAAACAACTGGTGTTTAAATATCACCCCATAGATCCCAACTTTTATTAGGGTTTAGGACAGAGCAACTGTATAATGCAAATATGAGGTAATTTTGCAGTGGCACACCAGCATTCAAAATCCAGAACTTCCAGAGTGCCAACTCTATTACTAGAGTGCACTATGGTTTTGAAAATATTTCTCAGGGCGTCTTTAGTGGTCCGGGGCTTGTGAAAAACTTAAAATTTGGAGGAGGAGGAACAACGAAGCTTAACGTCCTATTGCATCAGCGTTAAGGACGATCACCACGTCGCCACCCTGACAATAATGATTATCATCATCATATCAAAAAGGAGGAACAACGAAGCTTAACGTCCTATTGCATCAGCGTTAAGGACGATCACCACGTCGCCACCCTGACAATAATGATTATCATCATCATATCAAAAAGGAGGAACAACGAAGCTTAACGTCCTATTGCATCAGCGTTAAGGACGATCACCACGTCGCCACCCTGACAACAATGATTATCATCATCATATCAAAGATGAGATCCTACATATATATAAAAAAGGAGGAACAACGAAGCTTAACGTCCTATTGCATCAGTGTTAAGGACGATCACCACGTCGCCACCCTGAGAATAATGATTATCATCATCATATCAAATATGAAATCCTTATACGATCTCTAATTCATTCATTTATATATCAAAACGGAGGAACAACGAAGCTTAACGTCCTATTGCATCAGCGTTAAGGACGATCACCACGTCGCTACCCTGACTACAATGATTATCATCATCATATCAAAGATTATATCAAAACGATTCAAAACGGAAAACGATGCTTAACGTCCTATTGCATGAGCGTTAAGGACGATCACCACGTCGCCACCCTGACAACAATGACCATCATCATCATATCAAAAATGAGATCCAACGGATCTTCTGTGTTAGTTAGTTTTTATGTGCCACGACAAGACTATCTTGACCGCCTCTTAAACGGTCGAAACAGTCTGCGTGCCAATGTTTCCTCTAGTGTGCTGCTACAAGGCAGAGGATGAAGATGAACCATGCTGGAACTGGAAGAAGATTGGTAGTGACGAATTGTCGTGTTGATGTTTGGAAGCTCTGCCGCTCCCTTGTGGATCCAGAAGCCAGGATGCCGTAGGTAAAAGTTTATTTCAAGGGAGGTAAATACAGGCGGTGCTAAAGACTCAGCACTAAAGCAGAATCTACCCTTTGCAATTAAGCATAAACAAGGGGCGACGATCAGGATCCAAATGAATACCCGTTCTCATCTCTCAAAAAATTGACGCCAAGTAAAATAAAATGTGAACAACTGGTGTTATATATACGTCATCGTGGACATCCGTGACGCTTCCACGCGCTGCATGGTATTTTGCTACAACGGAAACGTTGGTCATGTATTCTACCGCTAAACAGTTTAGGATGATGTAATGAAATTTTGTGCGATGAAGCAAAACACTCTTGGGGTTTTCTGGAGTAATGTCCGTGAAACTCCGATCAGTTGCAAAGACCATCCTGCAAAGCACGGTGCAAAACGGTAGAAGAAGAGGGAGACCAACCAAAAAAAGTGTTGGAAGACAACATTCGGGAATGGTCTGGCTGAGTGGAGCCATGAGGACTGCAGAGGACAGAGATTTTAGTTAGTTAAAATAGATTAACGTCCCCGGACACATAAGCGTATAGGGGACGACTCAGGACAGAGAAAGATGGAGTACGCTGGTTAAACGATTATCTGTGGGGCTCCAATGGCTTTCGATTTAGGGGATATGATATGATAGGATGTGATCATGTAAAAGTTTGAAAAGCATAGTTTCAGGTACACTGCACATAAAATGTATCGAATCGAGATTTTTGTTAAAATCCTATTTTAAACAACTCAGCCCGAGTGTTTGCTGCTACGTCTGTCACGTTGATTTGGACTCTCGTACTACTGCCAAACTGAACTGAATCAATTCATGACATGGCAACGTACTTTGTTTCTGAGTGGATGCGTCATTCTGAATGTTGGTCACCCTGCCTTCTGGGAAGGTTGGATTTCTGGCACGGATCTCGTGGGGTGCTGCGGTCATAAGGTCCGATTGGTAGGGAGGCAAAAAGTGTGTGTACAACACAAGTGATAAAGGTTGCTCGCCTAAAGAGTTGGCCTGGAGTTTATTGGTAGCAGCTTGGATATAATCCTTATTAGTTGCTAGTACTCGCTGGCCTCCATGGAATGAGGGAATGATAGGAAAGATTTATCTCCCCTTCTCTGCTACCCATGGTGTGCATGTGTAGATGTGTACTGTGCCATTGATACAGACGGCCATCTCGCTGTGTTCTCAGCTAGTCAGTGTATCAACTGGGCTTGGTGAAAACCAAGGGATTGGTAGGTCAGTAGGCCAGTGTTCTCCTGTTCTGACTAGGAGCCGTGCCAGAAGCCCAATCTTAAAACAGAAGGCAGAGTGACCAACACGCAGAATGACGCATCCACTCAGAAACAGCGTACGTTGCCCGCGTCATGGATTGATTCACGGCAGTCTAGCAGTAGGCTAATAAGGAGAGTACAAATCAACGTGGTAGACGTATGAGCTAGCAGCAAACAATCGGGATTGAAGGTTAGGCCAAGGTCCCGGCCTAGCACACGACGATAGTCATCGCTCTTCCCGTGTGGATGACGCTCTTTATAATCATGTACACGTTCTCAATTGTACTCTCTCATGCGTCATTTGTCCCTAAAAATATTATTTCTTTTGCTGCATTTAATGTTGAATACCCCTTGGGGTCATGAGCAATCTTGTCACTGTAGATTGTTCTAACCTATAAAGGGAACAGTGAAAGCCCCAGTTGAAAACCTGTCTTGCCTTTGTAGGCATGACTAATTCACTGCGGCAACAGTTCCCCCCGTTGGAGTGCCGGCGGTTTCAGTATAAATAGTATCCCCACTTTCTGGAAATTTAGTGCTTTAAATTCCCACTGTCGCTGTCTTCATCATTTGCTCTTTCCCATTCCTGATCTGTCCTTTCACTTTGCTACACTTTCTTCTTCTTCGCTAGATCAATGACCTACCTTTTTTCTTGAAAACTCTTCCTGGACAAGACTCCTTGTTTGTGTATGAGGTCTGTTGGATCAGCTTGGGAGTGTTGGACGCTTTCTGCCGGGTGGTCTTTAGGGCTTCCTATGATTGTATTATTTCGCACTATAGGCATTTTATATGTATGTGTTTTGTTGATGATTTATAATGATGGTTGTATTCTATTTTGTTTTTGTAACCGGGGTGTTCGCGTTGTTGAGGTCAACCCTCAGCCGTCCCCCGCGTGGGATGTCTTTATTGTAAAGTGACTGGCCGGTGGAGGGCATTCAATTTTCCCACTAGGGTTGTTTCGGCAGATCTTTTATGCGGATCGGGGGTTGTCCGGTCCTGATTTGGCTCGGAAGAGTCCGCTGGACCTAAAGCAACAATAAATCAATCAATCAATTTAATGTTGAATGAAGGTTCTAGAATTTATTAAACTTTTGGGATGCGTTTCCTTTGGTCAAAAATTACGATCAATAAATAAATACCCACCAATTAATAACTAAACGATTGAAATGGTCTTCAGCAGTTCCAATAGGTACATAACATTGCAAAAGAACTAAAAGGGACAAAGTCCATATGACTCACATGCTCTACACAATATCCATGCAAAAACGGAACATATATGAAAGATCAATCTATCATCTCTAAATACAACAAGTTTGGACTTTATTATCTCTCATAGTTTAGGGTCAAGGTCACTTCAAAGTATTTATACTTACCGACTTTGGACAGCTCCATTGACCTTGCCCTTAGAGTTAGTTAGTCATTGTTTATATGCCCAGCGGACTGCAAAGAGCCGAATCTGGACCACAACTTCGTTAAAAGAGGGCTTACCAATGACCCGTGTAAAAGATCTGCTGAAACAACCATAATGGTAACACTGAAGGCACTCCACCAGCCGGTCATTTTACAATAAAGGCATCCCATGCAGGGGCTGCTGAGGCTTTACTCGACTTTATGGAACCTCCTTTTACAAAAACAAAATAGAATATAAACATCATTATAAAATATTAACAAAACACATACATATAATATGCCTACATTGCTATGTAATAAATTACTATACCAAGCCCTATAATGACCATTTTCCAGAAAACTTCCAATATTTCCAAGCTGACCCAACAAATCCCAAACACAAATAAGGAGTTTTGGGAGTTTTCAAGAAAAAGGTAGATGACTGGCCTAGCAAGTAGATTGATAGAACAGATTAAGAACGAGAAAGAACAAATAAGAATGGCAGAAACTTTGGGAATATAAAGCACTAAATTTCGACAAAGTGGGAATATAATTAATACCCAAAAAAAAATAAAAATAGGCACACCTACGGGGGTATCTTGGAATGAGGTTGACTAAATGTGTATAGTATGAGTGTCTCATTGATATATTTCATGCATCAAAGAATAATAAGTTCAATATTAACATAAGACTATACCCAGACGGCAAACTTCTAAATAACGCTTACAAGCCATTTTTATGGCTTAGCCTACCTCCCATGCGAATGGGTTGATCGTTGTAACAGACGCTACTATAGAGAACACTAAATCTGTTACTCCAATAGCATTTTGTCGCCCAAAACTGCTAAAGTTTTGTATGTATATATATATCTATAATAACAGCATAAATAATTAATGAATTAATATATACATATTATTTTATCAAGAATTGTATTACTATTATTAATTATTGTAATTTGTATAATGGCTGTACAAGACCCAGTCTCTGCATGTGAATGAACTCACCTGTCTGCACTTTTGTAACGCTGTTGCACTGTAGGCCTATGAAACGATCGATAATAAGCCTAATTATGTTCAATGATTACTGGAGGTTTGTGTAGATGTGTAGTTACTACTACTACTAGTAGTAGTAGTAGTAGTAGTAGTTGTAGTTGTAGTAGTAATAATAATAATAATTTATTTTTAAAGCGCAGAGCCAAACTAAAGTCGGCTCTAAATGTTGACACGCACACACATACAAGAATAAATATTTAAACAATATTAAAACATTATGAGAGAAAATGCCTACATTGATAATAATAATACCATACAAAGCCAAAGTGACCATTTCGCAAGAAATCTTCCAATATACCCAAGCTGACCCAACAGACCCCATACACCAATGAGGAGTTTTGGGAGAGTTTTTCAAAAAAAGAGGTAGGTGATTGGTCTAGCGAAGAAGATAGTACATATTAGAAACAAGAAAGAACAAATCATACAGAAACAGTCGTAATTTAAAGTACTAAATTTCCACAAAGTGGGGAAACGATTTATACAGAAAACCCCGCCATGGGATGGTGAGGCTTTACTCTAATTTATAGAACCCCCGTTTACAAAAACAAAATAGAATATAAACATCATTATAAAATATTAACAAACACATACATATAATATGCTTACATTGCTAAATAATAATAGCATAGAAAGCCCTAGCGACCATTTGGCAGAATGCTTTCAATATCCCCAAGCTGACTCAACAGACCCCGTACATGAATGAGGAAATTGGGGAGAGTTTTCAAGAAAAAAAAAAGGCAAGTGACTGGTATAGCGAGGAAGTTAGTAGATTGATAGAACAGGGTAGGAACGAGAAAAAACAAATGAGAATGACAGGAACTGGGGTAATTTAAAGCATTAAATTTCCACAAAGTGGGGATACTATTTATACAGAAACCCCAACGGGGGGGGGGGGGGGAGGGGAGGGGGGGTGTTGTAATAGGTTCTGATATATTAATCAACTTCCAAGTTTTGCAAAGAAAGACGTCGGACAAAAACACAGATGGGAGGGCTTTTTTTTTTAAGTCTTTTTTTTTCTGTTTTTTTCTGTTCTTTTTAACAATTATTGAGGACTCATCTCGCACATTATTTGCAAAAATCTTGATTTTTAAAATTTTTTTTTATTTTTTTTTTTGGGGGGGGAGGAGGAGATGGGAAATGTGGTGAGGGGGGGGGAGGAAGAGGAGGACGGGGCGAGTACATAGACACATTGCTATGCATGTGAGCCCAAAACGACTCTCATCTACGTTCTTTTTTGTTTATACCAGTTAAGCAAATGAAACTAGATTTTTTTTTTGGAGAAAGAAATTGTGGTAAATTACAGAATCGAACAGAACTGCTAGCATTCAAAATTTTCCATAATGAGAAACAAATGCATTGTTTTGTTTTGTCTTTGATTTGATTTCTTGTTTATAGGGTGCAGTGAACCTTTAGAGGTCATAGCTGGACCACTATCCTATCCTATCCCGTAACTCGAAAGTCGTTGGGGCACCACAGATGATCCTTTAACCTGCGTACGCTTACTCCATCTTTCTCTGTCAGGTGCAGTCCTCAGGGCTTCACTCAGTGTCAAGCGAATGTTGTCTTCCAACTTCTTTTTTTCGTGTCTCCCTCTTCTTCTGCCTTTTTGCATCGTGCCTTGCAAGATGGTCTTTGCAATTGATCGGAGTTTCTGTGCTGATGCCATTGGTGTTGTTGGTCATCATTTTGGTCCTCTCTGCACCTATTTCCACTATCAAAGTCTCTGGAGGCGGTGTCAAGCCTCTGTTCCAGCTGTTCAAGTGCTTGTTTCACTCCAGCCAATCCATCAACGTTATCTGCAAAATGGAGGCCGGAGATGGACCTTACTCACACGAAACGGGTCTATCTCTTACAAGATCAGAAACAGGTACAGGATCCAACTGCACCAAAAACATACATACAAATTCATTATACTACGACTACCCTATCATATCCTGAAGTAAATAAATCTAGGTAATGCTGAGGGCGTCAGTGAAATTTTGTTAAAAATTATCATTTTTTTACAAACCTTTGTTGACCCTGTGGCCTTGAGGTGAAGTCATTCAGTCACTGATCATTTAAGAGGTCTCATGGATATACACCATCTTATCAAGTTTGGTTGTGATAGTTGAAATAGGTTGAGATATTAATGCACTTGCAAGTTTTGCACATCCAGACAACCAATGCGACAACAACAAAAAGAATTAAAAAATAAAAATTTGTTATTTTTGGACTGTTTAGTTTGGGGTTTTTTGGGTGGGGGGAAGCTGGGGATGGTGAATACATAGACTAACTTTGCTGTGTATGCCAGTCAAAATAGACCGAATTGGTAAATAAAACAGACGCTCATCCCAGTGTGTATAATTTTCACTACCTAGCAACCATAGCAAGGCAGGCCAACTAGAATATCATAAAAGTGTTGAGAAAAACAGTGAAAGGGATTGGTGAAAAAAAATAATGTGAATGACATATTGAAAGAGTGAATACTGCAGAAGAAATAAAATAAAAGGCAGAAATATAAAGAGTGATAGAAAAGAGGAAATTTAAAGTACTAACTTCCAGAAAGTGGGGGAAACTATTTATACTAAAAGATCCTCCGGTTTGTGCATGAGGGTTTGTTTTGTCTTGTTTTGCCCAAAGTATTCTTTACTTTTTGTGTCCATTTGATTTTCATTACTTTTGTAAATTAAAATAGCCAAATTAAACATGTTGAACCATAAAACATGCTTTTCCTTGCAAAACCCTGTTGTAACCAGCAAAAACAATTTTATTTATTTATTTCTTTAATAAGTAACAAACCATGCAAAGACAAAAAGGAAAAAAAAAAAAGAAGAAAAAAGTCGACCCTCATTTTTATTTGTATTGTATTTATTTTTATTTTAAAGAGACAAGAATGTGAAAAATGATGTTAGAAAAACAAACTGTTGTAAATTAGTTACAAATACATTTTAAAAAGTTTAACCTAACAAAACATCTGAAATAACACAGAGGCAGAACAAGTACACCATCATCACTGGCACAAACATGAGCAGCTGACATAGGGTAAAATCCTATGTACAATAAACAAACAACTGAATCTCAACCTGGAGATGGTGTCCCATTGGACTGGAAATAACAATCAAGAACAGTTCATTCAGTATACAGAAGAAGAAGAAGAACAACAACAACAACAAAATGATAAAATTAGGCATGTTTAAACCAAAAATATAAGTTTGATAACATAAAAACCCTGCATTCAATTTTAATGTACCCAATACAAAATTAAAATTCTGAATAGCCCATGACTAATAGTATATTTTAACAACATACAGAATGAATATTTAATGTTTGTATATAAGAATACTCAATATAATTATATAAATTATCAGCAAACAGAATACCCAATGTATACAGCAAAAGGTATATCTATCTATATATATAATTATCATCAGCATACACAATTACATGCACTATATAAAACAATATTAAAAGCTGGAAATGTTTGTCAGAGATTTGTAGTTTCGCTCAGTTACCACAACAGTCCACCAAATATGACCACATTTGTATCGACTTGTACACAGATCACCGTCATCAATTTTCGTCAATGTAACGAGGTCATGTCAAATGGACAGAGCTTCATGGAAAACGGTGCTTGCTGTGATACCGTTTGACATGATCCTATGAAGTCGACTATGGCAGCATGCAAGCCAGTTAGCTATAGTAGACTGTACTGGATACTATTAAATATGTGCTTCCCCTACCCACCACCCCACCCACCTCCCCCTAATCCCATCTTACCTGCCTGCCTAAATTGCAAGCGATCAATAACCAACATTCATGTTCACATGATGATGATGTCCACTTCTAACAAGCAGGTACCCATTCTGCAGCATCTCATTGTGCATAAAGAGAATATAGGAAAACAAAAACAATAGGACAGTGAAATTAGTTAGTCATTCATTGCTTACAGGACCACAAAATCAGGACTACAACTTGGTTGAAAGAGGACTCTCTCCTGATCCATATAACATTACATGGTTATTGCTTTAGGTCCAGCAGACTCTTCCGAGCTAAATCAGGACCAAAAAATCAAGACCATAACTTCGCTGAAAGAGAACTCACCTCTGATCCGCATAAAAGATCTACGAAACAACCCCAGTGGTAACACTGAATGCACTCCACCAGCCGGTCACTTTACTATAAAGACATCCCATGCAGGGGACGCTGAGGCTTTTTCTCTAATTTAAAGAACCCCCGTTTACAAAAACAAAATAGAATACAAACATCATTATAAAATATTAGCAAAACACATACATAAAAAATGCCTACATTGCCAAATAATAACATCATAGGAAGCCCCAGTGACCACCTGGCAGAAAGCATCCAATATTCCCAAGCTGATCCAACACAAATGAGGAGTTTTGTTCCGGAAGAGTTTTCAAGAAAAATGGTAGGTGACTGGTCTGGCGAAGAAGAAGATAGTGTAGTAGATTGATAGAACAGAGCAGGAATGAGAAAGAACAAAGGAGAAAGACAGCGACAGTGGGAATTTAAAGCACTAAATTTCCACAAAGTGGGGATACTATTTATACTGAAACCCCCGGCACCCTCACGGGGGGAAAATCCATATAAAAGATCTGCTGAAACAACCCTAGTGGTAACACTAAAGGCACTTCATCACTTTACGATAAAGGCATCCCACACAGGGGACTCTGAGGCTATACTCTAATTTATCGAACGCCCGTTTACAAAAACAAAATAGAATATAAACATCTTTATAAAATAACAAAACACATACATATAAAATGCCTACACTGCTAAATAATAATATCATAGGAAGCCCTAGTGATCATTGGGCAGAAAGCGTGTAATATTCCCAAGTTGATCCAACAGACCTCACACACAAATGAAGGGTTTGGGAAGAGTTTTCAAGAAAACAGGTAGGTGACTGGTCTAGCGAAGAAGAAGATAGTATAGTAGATTGATAGAACAGAGTAGGAACGAGAAAGAACAAAGGAGAAAGACAGCGACAGTAGGAATTTAAAGCTCTAAATTTCCAGAAAGAGGGGATACTATTTATACAGAAACCCTCGGTACCCCCATGAAAGAGGACAAAAGTCCGGTGGAAGATGGGGTAGTAGAATAGAACCAGAATGGTTCTTGGCAAAATTTGATTCAATCTGAGACAAAGATAAAAGGAATTATTATATCAGAAGATGACCTTAAAAAACATGTTGTATAGTCCTATTAATAGTTGACATTGTTAGCATTATTATGGAAATCAATTTGTACAAATTGTTATGATTTTTAGTTAATTTTGTATTTTATTCATTTGTTTAAGTTTTTAGTTGTCTAATATCACTTTGTAGTGAACAGACGTAAAATTAAAGAATCAATCAATCAAATCAATCCGAGGCAAAAAGATGTGTTTTCAGTCTTTTATGTAAGAACGCCTTAAGTTACATACACAACAAATACATGTTGATCACTCGAACATCTGGTGTAAAAGGCACAGACACTGCTATTAGAAGGCAGAAAGAAATTAGTTAGGTGTTTTTTTTTAAATTTAAGACAGTGGCAAAACCATATATTATTTATTTTATTACTGTAAATATGAACCAGAAGAGAAAAAAAGAATCATGGTGCAATCATCTAAATGGATAGAAAGAAAAAAAAAGTAATAAAGCAATAGCAACATTTGTTCTTTGATCTCACAAAATACTAAGTGTTTAACTGCAATAGTTTTGGAGATGTATTTTTTACCTCAAAAAATCTATAAATATTTGGCACTTTGAACCACCCTGTCATAATATTGGCAGTAAAAGAGTTAATACCAACTTTCTGTATTCTTTTTTGCTAAAAAAAAACAAAAAAAAAAACTAAAAAAATATCACACAACAAATCTGGTATTGCTTGTAATCACTGACTCACCCAAACAAGACAGAAACGGGATAGGAAACATTAAGATCATTATCGCTGCCTCAACAACAACAAATCTGCGTAAAGGCACATGAAGATTGCTTGATGCCTCAACAACTACCGCGAATAGGCACATGAAGACTGCTTGCTGTCGTATCATTGAATCACATACACAAAAAAGTAAAATGAATTTGTGTGTTCTGTTAAACTTGTTTGTGTGCGCCCACAGTGGATAGCATCAAGTGATTAATATTTGTTTTAGTTATTATACCCCCCTTCCTCCCCTCTCCCATTGTCTAACTGTAAATTTACAATTTTCCGGTGCTACTGAAGAACATAAAGCAGGAGACTGAAGAGAAGCAGACACTGAGAAAAACCTTTATCTGACCTTATTCTAAATCTTTATTTTGGCTTTATTTATTTATTAATGTATTTAATATTTATTTATTTTATTTTAATTTATTTCTTAATTTTTCTTTTTTCTTTTGTAAAACACTATGAGCTCTAGTGAGAAAGAACACTGTACTAACGTTAATAATAATAATAATAATAATAATAATAATTATTATTATTATATTGACTGTGACAACTGAGAACAACAATAGTAATAATAATAATAATAAAAACAATAATACTGGATGCTATGTGCATCCTATTCCTAAATCAGACTCAAAGTGTGGCAATCTATAACCCACATCCACGCTCACATGTTACAGACACTCCTACATACTCAACAAACACATTTATTACTCAAACATATGGTGTCAAAGGCAAGTTACTATTAGAAGATGGAAAGAAATAGAAATTTATTTTTTAAGTTTAGGAAGACCGCACCCAATACCATCCTAGAAGGGAAGGAGAAATACAGAGTACCTGGAGAAAACCCTCGATGACCTAAAAAGTCTTGTATCAGTCACATAAGTTTGTCCCCTGCGGGAATGGAACCCGTGACCTTCGGCATATAAAATCGACCAATGAGTGTGTGTGATTTTTTGGTAGCCAAGCGGAGGTATTTAACTTTGTCTCCCACCACCACCTTGAGGACACGGCACAACCCGAGCTGTTATTTTCATTTTATCCCTCATAAGAGGAACATAAAAATATTTGCCCTGCAAAGCAGTGAAGTGTGGTTGGTAGTAAATCAGGTTGCCGACAATGTAATCCCGCTGACCACCAAAAGCAGAAGGTGAATGGTCAGCCGGGAAGAACAATGTCGTGTCGCCTTGTCCTGCATAACCCAACGGCATCCCCCAAGGATTCTGCACAGCAGGAGCCACCCAAGGCTAGTCTAAACCAAAAAAATCAAGGTAGACAACTTCTCTCCCAAGCTTCAACCAGTCACCTCCCTTTCCGCTACAGATCCCACAGCTCAAATTGAACCATGCAACAGGTATGTCTGGAACCTACACTGACTACACCAAGTCAGTCCACATTCACTGACTTAACAGTGGAAAACACTGCATTCAGCATTTACCACGGTTCAGCATCATCCTGTTCCCGGTTGTTTGCACCACTTGTAACTGAGCGGGGGTATCTGACTCCCGTCTCTCGGCCACTACCTTGAGAACACAGCCCAACCCAGCTGTTATTTTCATTTATCCCTCATAAGAGGAACATAAAAATATTTGCCCTGCAAGGCGGTGAAGCGTGATTGGTAGTAAACCCAACCAGGTTGCCAGCTACTAGTGCCACGACACTTCGCTGCGAAGTTGCTGCCACCAACTTGCATAAAATGCCTGCTGACAATGTAGTCCCGCTCACCACCAAAAGCAGAAGGTGAAAGGTCAGCCGGGGATAACCAATCTTGTGTCGCCTTGTCCTGCATAACCCAATGGCATCCCCAAAGGATTCTGCACAGCAGGAGCCACCCAAGGCTAGTCTAACCAAGAAATTCAAGGTTGACAACTTCTCTCCAAAGCCTCAACCAGTCGCCTCCCTTTCGACTACAGATCCCACAGCTCAAATCGAACCATGTTCTCATGGTTTTCCCGTTCGCAACAGGTATGTCTGGAACCGACACTGACTACGCCAAGTCAGTCCACATTCACTGACTTTTTTATAGCTCACATGCACGCACACACACACACACACACACACACACACACACACACACCCTTGCCCCACCAGTAAACTATAAACAGCCACAAATTGCTAAGGATTCCTTCAGCAAAAAAATAATACAAATAATAAAAGGTAAAATAAAAAGAAATACTTTTTTTGGTAAAGACAAATTATTTTGCTGTACATAATGGGCCTCAAAATACTCTTATGCTGCTTGTAAAAACAGCTACACAATATGTCCTTGAATTCATCAAGAAGATATAACACAAGAGCTAAGTATGTATTCAATTCCTCGCTAAATAATTCACCATCAAAATGTTTGTGTGCACACCTAGCTCTGCAAGTCCGGAATCCATCAGGGAGATACAGCCGTTTCGTAAAACACAAGAGTTTAGGTTAGTTAGTAAGGTTATTCAATTCAACAGGGCCAGCTTTCACTAAACAAGCAACCTTGACGCTAGCGTAGTGTCAAAGATCTATCAAGCTTTGGCTGTGTGTGGTACGGGCATGCCCTCAGCAGCCTGGGACACTCAGGTTGGGGTCAGCGTCACTGCAGGACGACTGCCTGTCGTAGCAGTCCAACAGCAACAAAAGGTATGTTCATGGCTATCAGCTCGTAACGCTATACAAAACGTTAAAGAATATGGCACACCTTTATCAACTTTTCATCATTCATTAATTTTTGGCGTGTAAAAAATATTTCCTCCACGACACAAGTATTAAACAAACTCCGCAGCATTTGCAAACCTCAACATTTACACTAACTTAGCAACCATGGTAATGTTACTTCGCTGTTGATAGTAGCTCAAAATGAAACACAACAACAGCAATACATATAGAGAATGTTGCACTGCCTGTTTTAACGTATCACTGGACCTTTTTTTTTAAAGATGATCACACTTATGTTCTGTCATCGCCAGCTACGAGGATTCAAATGCTGAGTGGTCGAGCTCCCTCGCTTGGTGCCACGACATAGAACGTAGCAGTGTTACCCGTTGCTTTGTAGCGATTCTGCAACAATGAGAATGAAACATAACAATAAGAATTATAATACAAGGATTCGTGTATTTATATGTTATTTAGAAGAGAAGGTGAGAGTGAGAGAAGGTGAGAGAGAGGGATGATGATGATGATGATGATGATGATGATGATGATGATGATGATGATGATGATGATGATGCAGGTATGATTGCTTGTCAACATTGGGAAATGTTTCAGATGTTTTATATATATGCTACTTGGAGAAATAAAATCTGTTATCTGTTATGTCACCATCATGGCAATTCATGGCACCATTCACACATAGATCTGATGAATAAAACTTTAACGTATGACTAAAACTTCGGATATTCAAGAATAACTATCAAAAATATGTGGGCATAAAATTAAAGTTTAAACCTGAAATACAATTTTTAAAACTTCGTAAGACCCATAAAGAAAAAAATTTTTAAATCATGATCTAGTCTAGATGCAAACGGAACTTTTGAGTTAGTTACATTTCTTTCTCAAGGAAAAACAAGGCTATCCCCCACACTTCCCCAATTCCTCCCCCTTTTACCCCACACACAGTCTCATGCGTGCACACACACACACACACCCACACGCACGCACACACACACACACATGCAAAAAGTGAACAAACCATTTTAAAATTTACTCTTGCTCTTTCAGAGTATTCAAAATAAAATACAAATTCCTACTTGTACAGCTTCAATGACTTTATCGATAGCTTCCATCTTCAACAATGTGACGGTGCAGCCACCAAAGCCGCCCCCAGTCATGCGGGACCCATACACTCCGTCCTCCTTCAAGCTCATGGCTGCATCCACCAGCAAGTCCAGCTCTTTACATGACACTTCATAGTCATCCCTGGTAATAAAACATTACATCCAAATTCCAAGTTAGTCATCCCTGGTAACAAAACATATCTGAATTCCAAATTGGCAACAAAATATTACATTCAAATTTCAAACAAGTCATCACTGGCAACAAAATAATACATCCAAATTTCAAATGGTCACCACTGGCAACAAATTATTACAATCAAATTTCAAATTGGGAGTCAAATAAAATTATAATTATAGATGCATTTTCATTTGGAAAGACCGGCTTGTATTTCAAAGTCAATATAACATGTAATAATACCCACATCTTAGAAGTAATTTTTTTTTCTTGTTCTCTCTAGTAAAAAATAGGATAAGCCTGACAAAGAAGTGAAGAAACTCCTTGCAACATCGCCAAGAGAGGCAATCCCTGCCATGTATTATCTTATAACAAGACCAGGGATCTTCCATTCACTTAAATATAAATAAACAACTGTCGCATTTGCTGTAAAAATTCCAAAATTGTGTTTATATATATAGGTGGTGGATTGTCTTGATGGGATGCCATGTTCGATGGGTACCGAGATGAAAAACTTGCTAACATGACCTCTGATAAGTGAAATTAAAAGTATGATGATGATGATGATGATGAACACTTGTATATCGCGATTCCATCCAGGCCAAGTAAGCATGCTCGGTGCGCTGGGGGAAAAAAACAACTGTTTTGGTCACTGATAAAAAAGATGGGTCTTCAGCTGACGCTTGAAGGCTGCTTTGGAGCTACACTGACGTAGCGAGAGAGGAAGTCTGTTCCACAGGAGAGGAGCTGCACATTCAAAAGACTTTGCTCCAAAGTTCTTTCTCTTATGTCGATCGACACTTGGCACAGAGATCTTGCACTGTGAGCTAGACCGAAGGTTTCGCTCAGGAGCATGCCAAGGGAGGAGTTCTTGCAAGTACTTGGGTGCTGATCCTTCCTTGCATCCAAACACAAGAGAAAGTATTTTATGTTCAATCCGCTTTTCAACGGGGAGCCAATGAAGTTCCTGAAGAACTGGTGTAATATGCTCATGAGTCTTAGCTTTTGTCACAATCCGAGCTGCTGTGTTTTGAACTTTTTGTAGCCTCTGCAGCTGGCACTTGGGCAAGCCCCAAACACAGCTGTTGCAGAAGTCCAAGCGAGACTGGATGAGCGAAACAGCAAGTGTGTTGGCCGTTTTTCTGTCCAGATCTGGCCTAAGTTGACCCAGTGTTCGCAGACCAAGGTAGCATGATCTGACTGTGGCGCTGACCTGAGGCACCATGGTGAGGCCGCTGTCCACAAGAAGACTAAGGTCTCGTACTGTGCTGGACACCGGAATAGTCGAAGAGCCAACTTGGAGGGAGTCCACAGATACCTTTCGACGACAGGCATCTGAGCCACACAGTAAGACCTCTGTTTTCTCATCATTAAATTTTAACCTGTTGGAGAACATCCAAGACTTGATCTCCCGACAACAGCTTTCGAGACTCTGGATTGCCTCTGACGTGGAGGATGCGCTAGGATGAAATGCTTTGTACAGTTCACTGTCATCCGCAAAGAGTTTTCGGCTGATTCCAAAGCTTTCAAGGATTTTACCAAGCTGGGTAGTGTACATGGAGAATAATATTGGCCCTAGAACAGACCCTTGTGGTACACCACAAGTGAGAGGTACGTCAGGCGATAATGCCCCATCGACGATAACACGTTGTGTCCTGTCTAACAGGTAGGAGTGAATCCACTGATGAGCAGATGATGTAATTCCTATTTCAGCAGAGAGTTTCAGGAGAAGCAGGTTGTGATCAATGCAGTCAAACGCTGCACTCAAATCCAACAGAACCACAAGAACAAGATCACCATAGTCCGCACTGCACAGAATATCATTTAAAAAGCGAGTCAGTGCGGTTTCACAACTGTGACCTGGCTTGTAGGCAGACTGGTAGACGTCCAGCAGATCATGTTTAATCAGGTGCTGCATCAGTTGCTGACAAACTGCTCTCTCGAGCAGTTTCGATACATACGGTAGATTTGACACTGGCCTAAAATTCTTAGAGTCATGTTCATCGAGTCCCTTCTTTTTCATCAATGGTTTGATAGCTGCAGCCTTGAACGACTTGGGCACTGTGGAGGACTGAAGGCTACAATTTATGATCTTGAGCAGCACTGGCAGCAGAACATCCAAGCAGTCCAACACAAGTCTGGTTGGAGCAGGGTCCACTTCACAGGATGTGGGTCTCGACGACGAGATGATTTTTCTCAGCTGGTCCTCAGATATTGGTTCAAACGTAGTCAGCGGAGAGCCCTTAAATGATGATGGTACTTCTGGAAGACTACGACTGTCTCCAAAGCTTGTCCTAATTGTCTCAATTTTATCAGTGAAGTAGGCAGACAGACTATTTGCAGCATCTTCTCTGGACAGTTCCGGCAGCACTGGGGACCTAGGTTGTTTCCCCAGGAGATTGTTGATCACTAAAAACACTTTACGTGGATCACCACTTGCAATGTCAATGAGGGTTCGTACATGCCTTGCTCGAGCTTTCTTGACTTCCTGGGAGCAGCGATTTCTTGCTTGTTGATAGATTTGACGGTCGACCTCTAAACCACTGTTACGCCACCGCTTTTCAGCTTGTCGACGAGCTTTCTTGGACCTTTTTACAGCATCGTCAAACCACGCAGTATCACGCCTGTCAGGGATGCGCATGGCAGTCTCAGGAGCATGTTTGTTGAGAAGTTCCATCAGGGTATTGTTGTAAGTAGATCTCAGCTATATTTTTAAAGCAAATTTAACAGTAGCCTTGTTTGAGGTTTCAGTCAGAGAAAGTATTTTTGCAGTTATGACACGCTAACAACTATCTCTATAATGCTGGTAGCGAGACATGAATGTAAGCGCCTGCGGTGACACGATAAATTGGAAGTCAAATGGCAAAACAGGCTTTTTTGCTTGTAACATGGAGAAGGAATTCAAGATGGGTCAAATAGGTGCTGTCTCTGGGTTTGGAATTTAATCCAGTCACAAAATATGGTATTATCATGCTCTGACAGCTTTTACAAAAGGCAACGGATCATTTTCTATCAAGACTATAATTGATTTTCAGGTTTGTGATGATAAAGAGCGGAAATTCTTTTTTTTTTTCCCCTTTATGTTTTCAATGGCACAGAAATCTCTGGAAACACGAACTTTGCTTGGGGTCTATACTGTCCCAAGTGTGGTTCTAAAGAAAACAGTTGGGGTATACACTTGAACCAAGAAAGGCATTTCTAACCCCTTCAAATTCATCATTAATGAAAAAGCCTAACACCAAAAAGCAAAACTGCCCACCTGAGGGAGTTGTGGCTGTCCACCATGAGCTGTCCAAACAATGCGTAGTCGTTTCGTTCCAAAGCGGCCGCAGCTTCATCCGTCCGTCTGATTTCTGTGATGACGTGATGCACTCGACGATAGGTCTCCTCATCCAACTTGTCTTTGAATGCTGTACAACATATTAATGCATAAATAACATTAATGAATTCAGTCATTAATTAATTCATAAATAAATACAGCAATAACAATACAAAAATAAATAAAGGTTAATTACATATAAATATACATACACACATAATACATTTAACAAAAAAAAAATTTTAATAAATAAATGTTAATGACATTACTTTTCTCTACAACATGACTGAACCACTTGCCACTAGACTCAGGCTACACAAATACTCCCATCAAAGCACAAGGATCCATCTCCCCCAAATCCAGTCGCCCAGGATTGTTCTCAGTCCTCTTGGCATCAAAGGCTGCAAGTTGGACACCCCGGACGACATGAATAAGATCCTACATTGACTAGTGCCTTGAGCAGCTTCTTGAGCTGCAGATAAAGCATTGTAAAAGAATGATAACATTTTTTAAAAAAATGAAATAAGGAATGCTACAAGATGGCGCAGCATGCCCAGTGAGAGAGATGCTGGCCCTGACCTGAACCAACCTTTCAAGTCAGCTTCAGAGGCCTCTCGTAGACTTTTCTTGCCCATGGCAGCGGCGGCTGTTTCACACTGTCGCCTGCGAGTGGGATACTCAGACCCAGTGAGCTCATGCTTCACGTTGGTATTAGCGATGAGGACACGTACGCCGGAATCTTTCAGTGGGACCAAACGGCCTTCATTGGACCTAGGTACAGTAACCAAACAAACAACTAAAATAACAACTCAAAAGCTTCAAAAATCAAAGTAGGGCTCTCGCCTTTCTGTTAGTGACGTCAGTAGTTTATGCAGTCATTAGTATGCAAAGGTAAAAGTTCATTAACTTCGTCAAGCACACTTGGTGTTCATGAAAATGGTCATTACCCATCAGGTTTGACTTTGTGGGTAAATTTTGTTCATTATGTCGCTTGTAGGACATCCAAAATGTTATGATTTTGTGTAAGGGACCTAACTCAACTATTTTAGATGTGAAAATGGGGATCAACATTCGTTTTCAGACTTATAATGTAGTTTGAAGCGAGACACTGGGGAGTAGGTAAAGTCCGTCTGCTACAGCCAATCCAGTAGTGGAAGAATGATCGACTTCCGCGCTGTGTGAAAAGAAAAGCCCGATGAGGTAACTTTCACAATTTACGAAAGCTGTCTTGTATCTAAACAAATTATGTGGAATACTGATAGGTCAGTCAGTAAAGGTGAAGTAACACCAGCAACAACAACAACAACAACAAAACCACTTATGAAACACACATTTTTTAGTGTTTAAAAAAATGTAATGTTTCACATGTTTTGTTCTTGAACTTTATTTTCATTAGGTAAACCTATCAAATTTGCGTCTATGAATTTGCAGCTTTCATGTTCGTGCTTTAAAACATTCCGCATTATTTCAAAACATGCATATATTGGTGTACCACGCATGCTTGTATACCTGCAATCAATGAGCAAAGCATGGTCTGTACGCCCCATCACTGAAATAAACTGGTCCATAATCCCGCATGGCATCCCAGCAAAGTCATGTTCTGCTTTCTGGCAAACCAATGCCTTTTTCAACAGGTCCACCTTGGTGCCTGTCAGCTGCTCCAAGAAGGTGAAGGTGGCCACCTCCATTGATGCGGAGCTGGACACCCCACCCCCCAAAGGTACAGAAGAGATCACCACAGCATCAAAGGAAGGAACATCTCCTGTACCATAACAAAGTAACAGAAACAGTAGCATCTTGAGTAAAATTTTCATCTGAAATGAACATGGCACAAATGATCTGTTCAAGACATATAAGACTCGGCAAGTGACAGAACCAGAAGCAGCTTTTAATTTCGTACAAAAAAAAATCTGAGGGATGATGAGAAACAGTGCATGATTCTCTGTAAAAGTTAGAGCTGGGTACAGTGGGTCAAAGTCGTACCGGTATTACCGCGGTATTTTTAGGTCGTATCTGTATTTCATACCTGTATACCGCGATTTTAAGTGTTACAATCAAATGGGATATGGCACTGACAGTAGTGACCGACGCAAAAGAAAGATTGTCATACACTTCAAAACAGTTTCAAAGAATCACATTTCCATAGAAACTGAAGCTTTATTATTGCTTGAACGCCTTCAAAACAAATAATGATAAATCACTGTTTAGAACATCAGCAAACTTTAAACCACAAAATCAAAATAACACAAAAACATTCAACGGGAAAGGTCCTTAAGAACTTTAAGAGTTCAGAAGGATTGGAGACTGGTACCATGCACAAACACGTGGATAAGCTGCATGCTGTTCTTATAAGTTCTTCTTCAAGAACAGCTGCCTATCCACGTGTTTGGGCTTTAGGCTCGCTGTCTGGTAGACAAGATGTCGCCCACTGTCGCGAAATGTGTTGTTGAGATTTTCCAGTAAACCGGACTTTGGACACCTGCACCGATATATTGTACCGTCGCGTTTCCGAACCGGAATACAGTTACGTATCGCTAAAACCGCCCAGCCCTAGTAAGAGTACAACAAAGCCATGGAAAGTGACAACACCAGGAGTTCCAAATAATTTTGTAATGTCTTGAACAATAATTCTACTCTTTTTTTATTATTATTGTCAGCGAATGATGAGCAACTGTGTATGATCCTCTTAACTACACTATCGCCAGCTGCACAAATAGAGAATACACATTTATAAGTGTACCTATGCAAGGTCAACCATGAAGCAAATGGGATGCAAATTCTGCATAGTCTCTACAATTTTTTTGTTTTTTTGGGGGGTCTTGCAACTGATGAACGAACTAATGCTCTTCAGTATTAAGAAGTCATTAGCTATATCTTTACAGTTAGAATTAACTTTTTTCTATCAAAGAGAATCAAACACCATACATTACAAATAATAATAATAAAGAACATCAAAACTGTGCACCAAACCACTACCAACACCATCTCCTTTATCAACAACAACAGAATTTGTAAAAATTTCAACATTCACAATCAAGATGATGCTTGCCTGGGAAGTTGGCGACTACTCCCTTCATGTAGTTTGCCCATTTCGGTGAGCCAGGCTTTAACCCTGTGGTAGGGAATTCCGTGTATTTGGGATCGTCCACGCCAGCCGCCAAGGTTTCCACCCTGCAGGTTCCTGAGTCTGTCTTTTTGCCCACAATGATGGTAACCAAAGGCAACGCCTGCAAACATCAATATTTATCACAGTAAATTACTGATTTATATACAGGTATATACAGAACAAAGAAAAGGCAGCGGTACGATGGGCATCTAAACTTTCAAGGGTCACATTAACTCTTTTAGTTTTGAATCCAAGTCATTATGCAAGAGGTGTCAACAAAAATTTTATGACATTTATTAGAAATGTATTATGTGTATGTATTTGTGGTGAGAGAGCGGGAAGAGACAGAAGTGTGCGTGCATGCAGGGAAAGTATAACGTGTAACTGTTGTGTTAATGTAGTTTTAGTAGTTGGTATCTTGTGCTCTTAGGTATTACATTTATTTGTTTTTGTTTTTTTAAAGTTCTTTATTTGCTGAGATGCTATGTGCTGTATGAATTCTCCATTGTGGGAAATAAAAATTTGTTGACTTGACACTGCTGCCATAAGTGTGACCTCTGGTAATAATTTATTGCCCTGACCACCTTTCATTTGTCTACAGTACAATGTCAAGAATATTAAGAGGCCCTGTGTGGGATATAAATCATCCGAGCCCTTGCCTGGATCAAATAGGCAGGTCAAACTACAAAGGGACTGGCTAACTAGCTTGTTTATTTTATTTAACTCCTTAATTTCCCCCTTTTTGCATATTTTATATGGTATTACATATGTGGCAATTTACAAGCATATGTATTTTATTGTTCCATGTTTTATTGTATTGCTCAGTTTCTTAATTTTTGTGAGTGCTTGAGTGAGACTATGCCTGTGATTGCTTTAAGCAGGGGGAGGGAGGGAGGATGGGAGATATTTATCATATATACACAAATCAACTTCATACATTGTGAGGCACTGTACCACCATGCATAGACTGATGCAACGCAAAGTCTAGGGCTAAACCATCGTTTACAACACATTTTGATGTAGGACAACTATAATTGTCTAAGATACTGTATAGGACTGTCTCAAGCATTTGACCACTGATTTCATTATACTGTACCTCATGAAACCTTAAACCTTGCTAGCAATGAAACCAATGAAAAGGACAGGACCACTGAGAAAGGACATGACCACTGAGCAAGGGCATGACCAGTGAGAGAGGACATGACCACATTGAGAGGACACAAGCTTCTTCACAAACCTGTTCATAACTGAGAAAGCTTACAGTTATCTGATACTACTACTAGTTTTGTATGGCTTTCCTAAGCTTCACAACAAAGAAATAAATGTGGAGAGGGAGGGTGGGGTAGGAGGGGGCAGTAAAATATAGTGACCATAAAGGAAGGTGCTATGTCATTAAATTAATGTCCTACCTAAGGCAATGAACCCTGGGTGTGGGATTATTAAAGGGCTGTAATTAAAGGCCTATAATCACTTGTATCTTTTGTCGTATTCAGCCAATCACTGCATTGTGTTCTGTGTTGTGGCCGTAGAAAGGAAAAATGGCTGACAACTTCAATGAGTACATTCGAGTTAGCAGAGAAGAGGGGTGTCGGATAGTGCAGTGGTTGGAGCACTCGCTACTGTGTCGAAAGTGAAGCACCGTCCGGTGCGGTTAGCACTTGGATGGGTGACCGCTAAGGCGTGAAGCGACAAATAACAACGCCCCCAGTTGACTCAACTGTGATTGAGTACCTACTCTCTTGAGGGTGGGGAAGGTAAAGCAGCGAGGGAGAGAGTTGGGCATCACCCTCATTACGCTGGCCCAAGATAAGTGTGATCTCCAACATCACGCTCCCCTACGGCCACAAGGCTATGGGACTACCTTTACCTTTTTTTAGAGAAGAGAAGGCACAGTAATTACATTAACCCTTTCACTAATAAGGAGGAATTGCACTAAGTTAAACAATTGGTCAGGCAAATCTGACTCATGATTGTAAAAATTACAAACAAATTCTGGCTTGAACATTATTAAAAATAACTGGGCACCACTTATTCATTTTAAAAACTTGTAAAAGGTAACCTAATTTTCTACACAAATATGCTATTTGGAAAAAAAAAAGTAAACAAAAAAATAATTTTTATATTATTATTTATTTCTTTTATTCAAAATGAGGTAGTGAGAAACAGAGAGATAGGCAATTGCATTGTCTTTGTTGTATTCTTGATGTATGGGCGGGTGCACACTTTTTATCTATGTCCCTGTTTGGCGCAGAGATCAGCTTTATGGGCATATGGGTGGGGTGGAGGTGGGGAACAGGCGACCACCTGCCAATGAAAATGGTTGTACCTCACTTATGAATGTTAAATAGCTACTAGTACTAGTGACCATTTAACTGTCAATGATAACAAGAGAACAGATCATAAACAATATTTCATCGTACTAATGTATAAAGAGACAAGTCGTCATAAGCAGTCAAGATGTTAATCACTGTTTTTAAAAGTACACAGCCTATCTAATCGGTCATTCTCACTATGTAAGTAGTGACCTTGAATGTCTCACCAAAGACTAAAAGTACACTTACTATCTAACCAGCCATTACTGATTATCAGGTAACTAAAGCTGAATGAGTACTGTGATAATTAGTTTTGGAAAAGCGCAATATAAGAACGATTAAATAAACAGCATACAGAACTTGACAAAGTAATCACTACAGGGCTAGATGCAACCAACTGTCCAGCAGTCTAGGACAGGTAGAACCAGCTGCCGGACAGGTTGGATCTCTACTCAATCTGTCCGATGGGACAGGTAGAAACGGCTGCCGGACAGGTTGGATCTCTACCCAATCTGTCTGACGGGAAAGGTATTTTTAAGCTTCCAAGTCAGTCGGTGTCAATGATCTTGGCTTAGCTTAAAACTGAAAACAGACCGCTACAACTTCACGCCAAGCAAAAGTGTTTGAATGTGCAATGTGCTGCAACACACACATTTTGCAATACAGCTTGCTTAAATATCTTACTTTTTGTGTTTCTTCATCAAAATTGTACTGAAAGTTCGAAAGGCTGGAAATGTTGTGGGACTGGTAAAATATTTGACGACAGGACAGGTTAAAAAAAAAAAGTTGCTGTCGAGCCCTTCGCTATTAATAATACTGGATGCTATATACTATCAGTTAGTCAACCACTTCCAGCTGTATCATTCTGAAGCCTGCTGCACTGCTTCCCTACGGTGCCTGGATTTAGCGTAAATATCGGTCGTACGCATTCTAGCTCAGATTTGAAATCTTTATTGTTCCTCTGTATAAGGGCGCGTCCACATGACGAGCTGCGCTTTGAGCTAGCGGTGGCGTAGCGTTGGATGAGCTTTGAGCTTTGAGAGGTGGGTGGTCACACCAAAAGCGTCAAAAAGCTAGCGGCTAGCTAGCTGCACAGCTGGCTGTAAGCTCGGTGACAGCTTGGGTGGCCACATGACAAGCTGTTACAGCTAGCTGCCTGCGAGCGTGATGCTAGCTGTCGTTCAGAAGTTTATTATCTGTGGTTTTGCAAGGTATTGCAGACCCGCAACTAAAATTTTTTTCTGTTGAAGTTGGAACCTACAGGAAAGAGAGTGATGGAATATTTTCCAGGTTTCAGATGAAACTGCCTTGAAGGGAATACAGTAAATATGCCCCACTACCAAATTCCAACATTCACCTTTCCTATTTTTTTTTGGTAGGTAAAGCCATACCTAATAACACGCATCAACACAGTCGATATCATCTTCAATTATCGCCATTCTATGTCAAGCCGTTGAGTAGAATGCGGCTTTGGAGTGCAAAGAAATAAACCCAAGTTAAAACGTTAACTATATATTTTTGTAAACTTTTATTGGCTGGCATCAAACCACACAATACCTACTTCATAAGTGTTCATTGATAATTTACCATCATAGCCCTTTTATTTATTTTTTATTTTTAAAATCCAGATCTAAATCTAGGTTGAATTTGGTACTATAAGCACGGTTCTAAATCTGAGTGAAAACATCAAATGTGAATTCGCTTAATAGATCTAGATCTGTATTTTATTTGCAACAAATTGTGTTAAAACATAATAAAGAAAAAAAAAGCACTTACTGGGTACTATTATTGTTCCATGGCGACGGCACAAATGATAAAGCTGCAATTTTGTCAATTACTACTGAATTAGGCCTATACTATACGAAAAGAGCAATTGGTCATTTTATTATAAAATTTATAACCATCTTCACTCAATCACTAACTTGAGTGCCTTGCCATTTTAGGCACCTCCTGAAACAGCTTTGCTCCAACCTCCCTGTTCGAAAATCTTTTTGTTTTTTCTGCCAAAATCTCTTATTTGGTAGCTCTCTGATTCCGTCAGCGAAGGGTGGTAAGAAGACTGATTCAAGGCCAAGGACGCAAAACCAATCAAGGTCAAGGACAAAAAACCACCGCTTGAGCTTCGAGCGACGATAAATGCCGAGAACATTACCGCCGCTCGAAGCTAGCAACAACCGCGTCGCTACCACTCGTGGTGTGGACGCTTCTACTGTAATTCTAGTTAGTCTTTTCGCAGCGCAGCTGAAGCGCAGCTCAATGCTTCGCTCGAAGCTCGTCATGTGGACGTGCCCTAAGAGTGGACTGGTAGCACAGTCAATTACATTGCTAACACATCATCACATGCTGATGATTGCAGGTTCGATCTCCGTGGCGCAGGAATTTTAGTGACTTTTTGGTACCACGCTTTTCAGTTTGCCTCTAAATGTAATAAGCTGCGGTGAGTCTCTCCGCTGCGCAGCTTGTCCTTCTAGTTGACTCTTCATCGAACTCACACTGCATAGCTGAGACTAGCCAAGGCTCATGATCACCTCTCCACTAATCTCTGCCGCTGGACAGCTTGAGCAGCGAGGAGTAGTAATTCTCAGCGCAAGCTTGTACTAGTAGTCCCCAAGCTATGAAAAAGATCACGCTGTAAACCGCTTTATGCCACCATTTTCAGATTACTCCACTCTTCTTCAATATAGTTTCTATATAATACAATACCATTTGAAAACAACAGTTTTTCATTTACAACTATTCTTATGCGCTTTACTGTCTATTCAGAATACTCTAGACAATTCTTCATGCTACTCAGTAGCTAGAAATGTTAAAAAAATTAATTTTTTTTAACTAGAAGGCAATACCCATATGACTCACATGCTCCTTATGGAACTTGCAATATTTAACTTGCAATATTTAACATGAGTGCCTAGAAAAAAAATGAAATGAGGGTATTAAAATGCAAATACCAACTATGAACTCTCTGTGCTCTTGACCTTGAAATGACCTTAACCTCCGCCTCCAAATTTGAAATACACTCATTGAAATCTATCATGCATCAAAGAATCAAAAGTTCGATATTAATAACTTAGAGGGAAAAAAGCAAAATTTTGTAAAAACAATTGTCATGTTTTTGACTACATTTGCTGACCCTGTGACCTTGACCTTGAAGTGATGTCACATGAGGTCTCCTGGACACACCACCTTACAAAGTTTTGGTTGTGATAGTTGAAATTGGTCCTGAGATATTAGTCCACTTGCAAGTTTTGCACAGACAAATGGTGGACGGCTGGATTAAAGACAGACAGGAGGACACTTTTTGTTCTAAATGTCATTTTCGGACTATTTATAGGACTCATCTCACACAGATTTGCAAAAATCTCGAAGCAGCTTTGGGGGGAGGAAGAGAGGGAGGTGGAAGGGAGGAAAAGGGGGTGTATGAGTATGCATGCGAGTCAAAAAGTGACTAAATCAGGATCTAAACTAAACCTCTATTAATCCTGTAACCAGCAGCAGATAGCAGAGACTAGTGTAGAGAGAAGATAACAATTTTATTTTGCAAGGGTAAAACAGTAAGCGCTGGATGAACTTATTTACAACTTGCACTTGGGGCTTTTAACAATATACTATTAAAATAAATACATCCTATCATATCCAGTAACTCGAAAGTCTTTGGGGCACCACAGATGATCGTTTAACCAGTGTACTCCATCTTTCTCTGTCCTCATCAACCCTCATGCGAGTCATGGCATTAAATTATACAGTGGAACCTCCGGTATCCGGCTCTCTGGTATACGACTCCCTCTGTTATGTGACCTGAAAACTTCTGACGGATTCACTTCCAATAATAAATGACCTCTGGTATGCGACAACCTTGTTTATGCGACCAGCGACCGTGTCTTAAGCCCTTTATACGACCGTCTTAGGGCAATTTAAAAGAGATATCAGTTAATTTGCTGTCTGTACCTTTCGTTTTATCTCTCATGTTAGTGTACGCCTGCTGTTGTCTGCTATTTCCGGTTCGCAAATAAGGGACATTAGCCGCTTACACTGGCTGTCAAAATGGCGTCGCGCAAGAGGAACGTTTTGAGTTTGGCAGAGAGAATGAAAGTGATTGAAAGAAGTGAAAATGGGGAGAGTTGTTTGTCTATTGCAAGAAGTTTAGACGTTGGGAAGACCCAAATTCAGCTCATCATAAAGGATAAGGAATCTGTGAAACTATGATGGGAGATTGGAGAAAGTGGCGAAAAGGGAAACATCGAAACTGAGAGCTTCTGCACTGACAGACTTGGATGAACGCGTCTGGCAGTGGTTCGACTGGGTTTTTTATTTTTGAAGTTGTGAATAAAAGACAAAGCTAAAAATGAAACATGTTTTACAGTTTCCTTTGTCAGAGAATACATGCTGGTGAGTGTGAAAATTATGACTACATACCCCTCCGAGCCTGACCCCCCTCCCCCTGCCCCACCCCTTGTTTCCGGTATAAGACCACCTCTATTATAAGACCGTTTTTTCTCAGATTTTGGACGGTCGTATACTGGAGGTTCCACTGTATAATAAATACAACTTATGTGTGTTAAAACATTCACATTATTGAAGTCACTATTACATAAAATCATTTTCAAACAATTTAAATCAGATTAATGTTGTTAATATCAATCAACGACATTAACAGTTAATGTGTATCTAATTTTTAAAGTGTTTTATGAGACGTGTTCTCAATGATGCAAATTTAGATGCTGGAGGCTAGTCTCAGCTACGCAGTGTGCGTCGAACTTGGCGAACTAAACAATTTTACTGTTAGTATTATTATAATGCAGTTGTGTTGGTTTTTTTTTTTACTGCAACTACGCAACCGTCAAATCACTCCAGCGTAAAGGTAAATAAGTCCTAAAACTCACCATGGGAAAAACGAAACCTTCATTGTAGTCCGTGTGTTCCCCTATCAAGTTGACACGTCCCGGAGCACACCCAGCCAGCACAGGAGGCGACTTGAAGCGTTCTTGAAAAGCAGACGATGCTGCCTGTAACAAATCTTCGATTGTGGGAACGGTTGCAGCCATACTTGACGCTTTCTGTTCTAGACTACGAGGTACCGGCTTACTCAAGCGTGCTCTCAAGCGCAATGGTGTAATTTCGCTTATCTAGCAAGACCTTACCGGCGTTATCGTCAACATGCGTGTCAGTAAAACTTACTAACCTTTCACCATAGAGGTCAAGGTGAGCCAATCCGTTTCCTTTCAGCCTGCCACACCGACTGACGTCACATTATTGCCTACTTTCACCTACGCTAGTAACTGTTGTAGTCGCATCTTTTGGTGTAATATCGTGTCTTTTCGTGTTTTCTTGTACGACTATGGGTAAGGTAGAGCACTCTGTTTTGCTTTTCCGGTTGTTTCTTTCGATTCTTCGTCGATTTGTTTCCTCAGTAAGGGCATAGACCACATGTGTTGTTTATGGTAAGGGTGATTGCCCACGCCCTGAGCACTTACTTATAGGCCTCATTTACGAGAGAGAGAGTACGAAGTTACAAAGACGAAAGAAGATATTTCCGAGCCTGTGGGTAGAAGTGACCTCTAGTACTAGCCTACTACTATTAACTAGTACTACTACTAGAACTTCTAGCTCTAGACTAAAGGATGCAGTGTTTTGTGATAACTACGTAACATGGTTATGATGGGCATAGACCATTTACCCTATTTATAAATGGTCTATGTGTTGGGGTAACGGGTTAAGATCGACCGGTTGGAGTATCCCCTGAAGACAGAAACAACAACCATTCAAAATGAGTAAAGGCCTCTGTCCAAGCAAAAGCACCATCTACGTTTCAAATTTGCCGTTCTCCCTCACCAACAATGACCTGCATAAAATATTTGAGAAATACGGGAAAGTGGTGAAGTAAGTATGAATTTATATCATAAAGTTACCCCTCACATCATACTGCACTGGGTACTTAAACAAGTTAGTCTTACAGTGAATCTCACTATATCTTCTTTAGCTCCTGTCAGTGAAAGCATTTTTTATGGTAATATCAGCCGACAGATGTCTCTATAAGCCTGTCAGCGAGATCCAGCCTGTGGTGAAACGCTAAATTGGATGTCAGATGGCAAAACGGTCTTTCCCGTTTGTGACGTAAAGAAGGAAATCAAGATGGGTCCAATGTGTTCACTGTCTCTTGGTGTGGAATTTCATCCAGTCATAAGAAATGATAATTATTAGCATGCACTGACGGTTATTACAAAAGGCAATGGATCAATTTCTATCAAGACCACACAAGTGACTTTCTCATTTGGGGTTTGTGACGTAAGGGTGGAAATTAAATTTTTTGACTCGCATGCATAGTACATACTCGTAAGTCTAAGTACAAATCCCCACCCTCTTTTCCCCCACTCCCCACCCAAAAAAAATGTTTTCAAGATTTTTGGAAATCTGTGCGAGATGAGCCTTAACTAGTCCTAAAATGATATATAGAAAAAAATGTTTGTCTGTCTGCCGTCTGCCTGTGCAAAAACTTTAAAGTGGTTAAGTACTCAGAACCTATTTTATCGGTCACAACCAAACTTAGTAACATGATAGTGTATACCCATGAGACCTCATAAATGATCAGTGAATTAATTACTTCACTTCAAGGTCACAGAGTCATCAAATTTTAGTCAAAAAATGATCATTTTTCACAAAATTTCACTTTTTTTTTCTAGGTCATTAATATTGAACTTATGATTCTTTGATGCATGATAGATATCAAGGAGAGACACATACTAATACTGTGCAAATTTTGTCTACCTCACTCCAAGGTCAGAATCACTGGAGCTGTCCAAAGTTGGTTACTATAGGTACTTTGAAGTGACCTTGACTCTAAACTATGAGAGATATAAAGTACAAATTTTTTGTATTTAGAGATGATAGATTGAGTTTTGATATAAGTTCTGTTTTTTGAAAGTCAAGGTCATTATAGGCCATGCAAACACATACAAAAAAACAAAGGTCATGGTACAATGGAATGATTGTTTATTTAACCCATAGTATGCAACAACATTGATTTATTTGATCAGACATACTGTCATGAGAGATCAAGTGAGGATCAAGGTCACTGAAGGTCAAGATCTTCATAAGGTCACAATTTTTTGGCATGATACAACTTTTGCTGTACTTTATTTTATAGTACATGAGTGTATTTGTAGCTAGAGATCAATGTCATCTCAAGGTCAAGAGCTTAGAAAGATCAATGTTGGTATTACTTTGCATTTTAATGCCACCATTTTTCTTTGTTTTTTTCCGAGCACTCATTTTATTTTAAATATTGCAAGTTTCGTAAGGAGCATGTGAGTCAGGTTTTGCCCTTCTAGTTCCATAGTGCTTTAAATTGTGCTCGGCAATCTCCTGAAACATGAACTTTGCTTGGCCAGGAAATATGCTGGCCCAATGCGGTTCTAAAGAAAAAGGGTTCGTGTTTATATAGGTTGAGTTTACACAGGTCAGAACCCTTATAAGTACTTTAAGACTAATGAAATAATAATCTTGCCATTGTTCTTGTTCAGACTGTTATAATCTATTTCCTGGCATTGATCTTCTATCCAGTTCTCCTTTGCAGTGCGCATGCCTTTTGAATTTTCAGATGTCATTCAACTCATTGTTGATTTTTCAGTAGTCATCACTGCCATCAGCTCCCTGTGAGGTGTTCTTTTTCTTTTTCATCTCTCTTCGTTTGTTCAAAAGTTCAGGTGTGATCCATGGTTTCTTCTTTGGGGGTTGCTTACCAAGGATCTCAGTGGCTGCCGGCATCTTTCACAGCTGAGTTGAAGGTGGTGGTCATGGTGTTGACATCTACTTCACCAGTTCCCAAAATGAGCAATTGGTGTAAATTTCCCTCCAATTGCGGCTTGAAATACTTCTGCCACCTCGGGGTCTTGCAGTTTGTTCAGATCGAATTTCAGTCTGGGGCACTTTGCTGTGTTTACTCTCTTCAAGTGGAGCCAGAAAGACATCATAGGGGTCACTTCCGATCCGATGTCTGCTCCTGGAAAAGTGTGTGTCCTGCCAAGAACTTGAACAGCTGGTACAGAGGCGTGATACAGAGCCTTTGGAATGAAAATAAGTGCAGAGAAGACCAAAATGATGACTAACAACACCAATGGCATCAGCACGGACATCAAAGTCCAAGGCCAATCCCTCAACACAGTGCATAGCTTCAAATATTTATGAGCCATTGTATCAGACAATGGGTCAGGACAGGAAATCCTCTGCAGAAGCGCACAAACAACTGCTGCCCTGACAAGGTTGAAGCTCATAATATGGAAAATCAGGACCATCAGGCATCAATCTATGTTCCAAGCTAAGGCTGCTGCGCTTCCGTGTCATCACCATCTTCCTATGCGCTTGCGAAACATTGACCCTGACAGCAGACCTACAATGAAGAATACAAAGCATGGAGATGAGGCGCTACAGAAGACTTCTGGGTATAGTATTTCCTATACCCAGCACCTCACCAACGACGAAGTCCGACAGGCTATTGGATAACACGATGACATGCTCACAGTGGTGATGAAACGAAAACTCCGCTGGTATGGCCACGTCACCAGAGCATCAGGCCTTGCAAAGATCATCCTGCAAGGCTCGGTGCAAGGAAGCAGAAGAAGAAGGAGACGGAAAAAGAGATAGGAGGACCACATTCGAGAATGGACTGGCTTGACACTGAGTGAAACCATGAGGGTTGCTGAGGACAGAGAAAGATGTACGCTGGTTAAACGATCATCTATGGTGCCCGAATGACTTTCGAGTTGCGGGATAGGATAGGAAATAGTAATAATAATAATTAACATTTGCACAGCGCCCTTCCTCATTAGATCTCATAGCGCTTTACGGAGAGAGAAAAAAAATGCATAAATAAATAAATTCCGCTTTTGTAAATTTTGATTAGCTTTTCTGTAATGACTGCTTGTTTTACTTTGCAGGGTAACTATTCTGAGAGATAAAGAGTCTCGCCGAAGTCGTGGTGTGGCATTTGTTCTGTTCCTTGATAGGGAATCTGCGCACAATGCTGTCAGAGCACTACATAAGACACAGGTTGATTTTTGTGTGTGTTTACTTATTTATTTGTTTTTATAGCACATTTCCAGCTCAAGAGCTGCTCAAGGCACTGGCCGATACAGGATCGAACTCGAGCCACCTGAGGTGTCCACTTGCAGCCTTTGGGCGCATTGTCTGATGCTCATACAACTGAGCACAATCCTAGGCCACTGGGAATGGGAGGAGAAGAAGAAACTTATTGCTTGCTGGGTTTATTTGTGTAGTCAGCACTCACCTGTTTATGTCTAGGACATGAGCATGAGGATCTTTAAAGTCTGTGTGATGGAATGCATGCGTGCACAGACTAGACTTTGGTTTATACTCGCGTTCAAAGGAGTAGGGTGGGCGCAGTATCTCATGATGTTGGTCCGTTATAAGTCTACCATTCCAATTTCTGAGTTCAAAACACTAAATAATGACATTTCTTTAGGTGAAGTGAAGATTTTGTTGTATTTTTACTTTAGATTTTCTTTTATATAAAAAAAAAATCTAAATGCAAATGTGCAGAAGTTTCAACTTGACCCCTGCACTAGAGACCAAGCAAAAGACACCAGCCTTTTAAAATGTTCATTAGCTTCTGTACAATTTCACAGTAAAAAAATCAAACTGAAATTTGCCTGCCCATGATGAAAGACAGTAAACCTTAACAAAAGTATGGTTAACTATTGAAAAGGAAAGGATGATTGAGGAAAAGAGTTGCCTGTTGAGTCAGCGAGCTGCAAGTTTTAGGTTGCTTTACAATAAGAGCAATTAAAACAGTTCATATAGTTTGGTGTTAGTAAATTATTAACAAACTTTGATTGAATAATTATGAAACTTCCGTTTTGTGAAATGATGATTGAATGTAGCCGAGTGGAGTATTTGACTTCTAACTCTTGGCCACCTCCCATGAGAATACAGTCACCCAACCCAAACAATTATTTGTATTTATCACTCTGTAGAGGCAGATTAAATTTGGTGCCCGGCAAGGAATCATTCAAATTGCCGGCTACTAGTGACACACGCCACTCACTACAGGTCACTGCCATGAAACTACATAGAAGAATGCCAGCCAACAATTTAGCCTTCTGCACCCCCAAAAGCACGGGACAAGGGGCCAAGCTGGGGGTACATAAAACCATGTTGCATTGCCTGCATAATCCAAGGACTCTGGCACAAACCCAATGATAATCCAAGTGCACCCCCACAGCAGGAACCACTCATGGCCAGACTTTCAGCAAGGGAGCACACTACCTCCTGCAGCCTCAAGGGGGGACAATCCCTCATCTCCCATGCATGACTAGTCGCCTCCACACTCCAATACATATAATTTTTACAACTAAATGTTCTATACCTAATGTTATTATAATTATGGCATGCACCCAATATTGGTCAAATACACTGGTTTAAACATTTACCACAGAAATTCTAGCAGTACGTTATAACTTGATCCATGTGTTTTAGGGAAGTATTTTGTGAAAGAAAATGTATTGCATTATATATTATATAACCTGACTATGTGCAGATGTTTGAACGCACTATCAACTGCACCATCGCCCAAGACAACGGGCGAGCACCAGAGTTCATCCGACGACGAGAGTACAAGGACAAGTCCAAGTGCTATGAATGCGGGGTCAGTAATTGTGTCGACATCTACATATACAATGTTTGTCTACTAATTCGTGCTTAACTGTGAATTTTAGAATGTTAGTTTTAGAATATATAGGGCGGTGTGCCCTGTGGCACAGTTGTTTAGTCACCATTTCTATATGCTGAAGGTCGCAGGTTTGATTGTTGTAAGGGGTAAAATAAGATGACTTAAGGTACATTTAACAGTAGCAGTAGGAGTTCAGTACTTAGTAATTGTAGTAGTAGTAGTAATTTTTAAAAAAAATTATGATGTTGCTGCTGCTATTGGTGATGATGGCGATTAACTTAACATAGAGCCATACATAACACTCATTTTTTAAATAAAAGATTTGTGTGTGTATGTATCAGGAGTCGGGTCACTTGAGTTACCAGTGTCCAAAGAACTTGTTTGGGGAGCGTGAACCACCACCAAAGAAGAAGAAGATAAAGAAAGGACAAGCGTCTGGGGATGGAAATGAGTATGTTTATGTGATTTTTTTAGTGTATAAATAAAATTTATATTCTATAGTGAGTCGTTTGTAATAATGTTACTTTGTATGGTTGTAGTTCAACTTTAAATTGTTAGGGTTGATTTTAAGTTTACATGTGAGAACGAGTTTATGGTCTAAAATCACACTTATTATAAATCATTGAAGGTAATATACCTTATTCAGAAATGGGAGGTAACTTTGGTTTTTGTTTTGATTTTAGTTACCTAGAGTTATCTGGGTGGACATCCTCATGAGTATGTAGTCTCAGAACACTGTGAACGCTACCCTCAGTTGCAAGCCTTCTTCAGGCAAGGATGGTGGTGATTGCAGGGCAGTGCAAGGTCGAAATAGCGGAGCTAGCCCAGATTGCAACTGAAATAAACCTTTGGGTTGATCCGGAAGGTTTGATGGTGGACAGACCAGCATCAATAGCATTAACTCGGTCATCAAAGTCCAAGGCCAATCCCTCAACACAGTGCTTAGCTTCAAATATTTAGGAGCCATTGTATTAGACAACGGGTACCGACAGGAAGTCCTCACCAGGATTGCACAAACAACTGCTGCCCTGGCCAGGTTGAAGCTCATTTAGAAAGACAGGACCATCAGGCTACATTCCAAGGTAAGGCTGCTGCGCTCCCTTGTCATCTCCATCTTCCTATACGCTTGCGAAACATGGGCCCTGACAGCAGACCTCCAACGAAGAATACAAAGCATGGAGATGAGGTGCTACAGAAGACTTCTAGGTATTTCCTATACCCAACACATCACCAACGACGAAGTCTGACAGATCATCACACAAACCATCGGACAACACGATGACATGCTCACAGTGGTGAAGAAACAGACTCTCCGCTGGTATTACCATGTTACCAGAGAATTAGGCCTTACAAAGACCATACTGCAAGGCACATTGCAAGGAGGCAGAAGTAGAGGGAGACAGAAAAAAAAGGTGGGAGGACAACATTCGAGAATAGACTGCCTTGACTCTGAGCGAAGCCTTGAGGATTGCTGAGGACAGAGAAAGATGGAGTACGCTGGTTAAACGATCAACTATGGTGCCCCAACGACCTTTGAATTACAGGATAGGATAGGATTATTATCATCATCATCGTCATCATCATATTCAATATGATTATTATTATTATTATTAACTTTGACATCGAAACGCTGCATTTGTCGGTTGAATCTGGATTATTTTTATTATGATTATTATTTATGATTATGATGATGATGATTATTATTATTGTTATTATTATTATTATTATTATTATTATTATTATTATTATTATTATTATTATTATTATTATTATTGACATCCAGATGGCACATTTGTATTTCAGAGAGGAATCGGAGGATTCAGCAGCCGAAGATACCATAATCGATGATAGTCTGGCTGCAGCTATACAATTTCAGGTGAAGTTTTTTTTTAGCTGTGCAGTGATATTTTTTTTAAATATAGGAAGTCTGTGGGCCAGCTGGCCCCTTGCATGGTGACTTAATGGGTCTTTGGATGATTAATATGGCCCAAAGAGACAACCAAATCATTTCAGTATGATAATAATTTTAAAGTGCCTTATTTTGTAAGCAATTATATTAATAATAATTTATTTTGTGAAGCGCAAATCCGAATTAAAACTCTGCTTTAAGCGCTTGCACGCACCCATACCCACAGGCATTGGCAAGAATAAGTAGTTATGACATCTAAACATCATACACTAAAACTAAACAGTAAAAACATACAGCAAAGGCATGATAAAATGTACATTGATAATAATGCTAACAGTCATTCACAAACATGCACACACTCGTTCACGCTCACCAATATATTTATACACATATGAACACATTCTGTTAAGACACATGTGCATGCGTATTCATGATAAAATACTAAAGAATGTATGATATAATTGTAATAATTATTTGTACAGCTACCTTTCTCCTAGAGCTCATAGCACTTTCCTATCCTATTCTATCATATCCTGTAACTCGAAGATCGTAGGGGTAACACTCATGATCGTTTAAACAGCGTACTCCATCTTTCTCTGTCCTCAGCAACCCTCATGGCTTCGCTCAGTGTCAAGCCTATCCATTCTCGAATGTTGTTCTCCCACCTCTTTTTCTGTCTCCCTCTTCTTCTACCTCCTTGCACCGTAAGGCCTGATGCGCTGATGATGTGGCCATACCATCAGAGTTTCCATTTCTTCACCATTGTGAGCATGTTATCGTGTTGTCCAATGGCTGGTGTGATGGTCTGTCGGATTTCGTTGTTGCTGATGTGCTGGGTATAGGAAATGCCCAGAAGTCTTCTGTAGCATCTCATCTCCATGCTTTGTATTCTTCGTTGTAGATCTGCTGTGAGGGTCCATGTTTCGTCATAAAATATAGCACTTTACAGCAAAGCAACACACACACACACAAAAGCGAAAACAAAACGTGATATGCCAAATCAGAATACATATGCATGCACACACACTCACACACACCCACACACGCCCATACACACATGTGATGGTGTTTGTAATTACGAAGGATAGTTCAGGATGGAGATTTAAGAAACAAAGCTGTTTAAAATGTGTGTTGTCAGTCTGGAGAGGAAGAGGGGATGCAGCAGAGCCAAGAGTTAAAGGAAGAGAATTCCTAAATGTAGGGGCTGAAGAGCATATAGACAGAGCTTATTCTAGGGCGCGGGATGCGCGGGATCACGCACAAAAAGTTTTTTTTCCCGCAAAGAAATTCGATGAGCGCGTTCGCGATCCCGCGGAGATTGGAAATATCCCGCTACATGTCTTGATCGAAGCGGGCTTTACTGTGACGTTTCTGTCGTCTGCTAGGGCGTAGCGGAAACTGGAGTTAAACGGAAGTTCGTCTCTTGTAAATGCGATGTGTCTCAAATTTTCATTGGCCGATGCTATTCTTTTTGACCAATCACCTTTCTTCTGAGTGTGCTTCGATGAACCTGACCGGTTGGAACTGGTTTACAATCAGAATCAGAATGGCTTCGAAAAAGCGCACGCGTTTCGACTTCGAATTCAGTGGAGGAACTGTGAAGAAAACAGTCACACTGTTTTCCCTTGACTTCTCTTCTAAAATAGCAGAGCTTTTATGCAACAGTTGTGAAAGCAAGGTTACAGATACCATTTTGTGATATATTTTGTCTGCGATTTGTGTGTACTTACTGTTTGGAGAGAAAGCGACACTTGACTGTTTCACAGTTTATCCGGGAACATCACGGGAGAAAACAAGTATAGATATTTGTTTGTGTGTACACCCTATATATGCCGAGAAGACGCCCCCACTGTTTTGGTCAGAGGGGGGCCTAATCCCCCCCTTTTTTCAAGGAAGGGGGGGCCTGCCCCCACTTCTTCAAAATCTTAGAATAAGCTCTGTATAGATAACAATAATAATAATAATAATAATAAATTTGTTTAAATACAACGTAGCAATAAATAGACAATACATTAAAGATAACAAGTAAGAAAACATAAAAATATATTGCAGCTACATAGCATTAGCAATAGATGAAAACTGCATCGACTATACACCAGTGTATTGAAGGGCCAGGGTATCACAGATGTTTACTTATCTTTGGTAATAATGAATTTACTTGGGAAATTGCATTGTGTTCACATTAATTAATGAATAATCATTGCTACAAACCACTGGCAAAGCTTTGAATATGAGGCGCCTCTTCCTTGTTATGTAAACAAACAAACTGTGCCTACTATACACGCTACATTTGCTTTCCTCTTTCCTGCTCCCTAATGTGTCAGTAGCAGAGTGGCTCAGCAGTAGAATGCTCATGCCTGGCATGCCGGAGGACCAATGGTAGCTTCTTGTTGGTGTTCAGATATGTTTCTCACAGCATTTTACCTTCTGTAATGTCTCTTTAATCAAAGGTTCATCTCCTGTCATGCCCCTTCCACCTTCTCTCCCCTCTCACCTTACCCTCTTACAGAAGAAGAAATCACAGGCACACAACATAGGTCTCCCTTCCAACACACATACACTCGCACACGATTACAGAGGAAATGTGCTGTACATGTATTTAGGCCTGTATGTTTTCTTTCTTCATTGTGTTTGCAGCGTCAAAAGATGGATGAAGAGGTAGCCAAGTACAGTTTGGGAGAAGCGTCCTCTAACCTAGATGACAACCTGGAACCCCAACGCAAGCGCTACAAAAAGGACGCTTACTTCAGCGATGAAGAAGAGCTGGATGGTAACTGAAGGCAGGATCACGAATTACACATTGGATGGGAAGGTACTCCTGTCAAAGTTCGACCCTGATGTAGCTGTGGGGTGTGAAAGAGAGCCAAGGGACATAACTGCAGCTAATTCAACCAATATTGAGTGACAATTGGGAGGGAGAGAATACCTTTCAGCCCCTATTGTGGCACGCAGATATGTGGACAAATATGTTAAATGACGATGACTGGAATTTTGTTGAGTGCAGGACTCCGTGGAAAAATGTAATGCTCAGCTTGCTTAAAGAAAAACCAACAAACAGTAGGTCAGTCATCTCAATGGTAGTGCTGTGCGATGTGTTCCATTGGAGGTCAGAAAAGGCCCGCAAGATTAAACGTTTACTTGGAAATCTGACTAATTGACGTTCAGCCTATGCAGCAGCTATCTCAGACATCTTGCTGAAAGTGAATCATGTTGTGTGACGTCGGGTGTCGGAGTTTTAAAATTAGGATAGAGGCTGTCGTTGTCAGGAGTTTTAATGATGATGGTGATGATGTGTGTGAATGAATACATGTATGTCAGTTTTGTGACTAAAAAGTAAGCATCCTGTAATCCTGTATGCATTTTAAAATGTGTTTTGTTTGTTACTGGTCGATTTATTGTAGATTTATTTGCATTTTAGAGTGCATGAACTGTCTTGTGTGAAATCTGAGTTTTTATAAGTATTTGGAGTAAAACAGCAAAGAAAATATGACATTGTCATTGTGAGTTTAGTTCTTTTTTGTTTCATGTGTGTTTGTGTGTGTGTTTGTGTGTGTGTGAGAGAGAGAGAGAGAGAGAAAGAAAGAGAGCAAGACAAAGAGAGTAAGACAGAGAGAGACAGATTAGTTTACTTTTCACTCAAGATTCAAGTTCTGTGTTGTTTATATCCCTCTCCATGACAAGTTATGTTCGTTTCCATGTAAAGTATATCTTCATATTGATACAAAATTTGACCATAAATTCCATTAATATTGTGTATGGTGAGTCCGTTTCTTTCTTTCTTTTTGTTTATTTTTTTTTCATCTACTTACGTTTCCACACCTTTTTGGAATACCCATCAAAGTCATTTAATTTTTATTATTTTTTATTTTAAATCGTACAGCCACATGCTCACTGAATGGCTTCTTCCCATGGTCTGTCAGACACCTAAACCAAAAATAAGAATTACTTAGGCTGCTCCTTATTGTGTGCACTTGTATAGTCATACTAGTCATGAATTGTGGGAGTGTGCTTATGCGTGCGAATCTATTTTGGTCATCTGTATATTTGCTGTGTTTGATGATGTACGTTAAAATCATGCACCTGTTTTGTTATCTGTAATTCGGTTGTGTCTGTTGATGTCTGTATTTCTATGTACTACATGAGTGTTCTGGTCAGGCGTGGGTCTGCTGTCTAGTCTATAGTGGTGGTTACATAGGTCGCACTAGATCTATGCTTTATTTGTTTTTTATATATCTTGTTCATGCGTGCCGCTGATCTAAAGCATTCTTTGTGTCATGTATACTCTAACTGTGTGTATGTCACTTGGCGAATAAATCTTCAATTGAATTGATAGAGTCCTGATGATGGTGACGACTTTCAAGATGCAAAAATCCATGCTTAGGATGCACACAAATGGTGAAAGCAATCAGGGCACGTCCAATAAACTTATTTATTTGTTCTGATATAGATTAGAGGGTTTTTTTTTTTCAGATCAAGAGCTGCCTGAAGGCGCTAGCAGATACAGGATCTAACTCAAGCAGCCCGAAGTTCCCATTAGCTGCCTTGGCCGACCGGAAATGGGGAAGACAGGACCTGTAGAGTGCGCTGGGCGGTTTTGTGCAGCTGGCACACTTACCCGTTTAGGACAGTGAGCCTTATGATCTTTACAGTCAGTGCGATGACGTCGATTTATACCCTCAATCGCAGGATGAGATACTGTTTACATCTGCCTCCAGAAAAAAATCTAAAGATCTTTAAGGCTGTAATAGGCATTATCCCTAAATAAACCGAAAGTAGGTTGCTTCCCCTGAAATGCGGTTACACAATACATGTTGACAGCATAAACCGAAAGTAGGTCAATGAGGTCAATGAGAGTTGCTTCCCCTGAAAAGCGGTCAAAATACATGTTGACAGCTATTTAGGAAGTACTCCTATTGGGAGTTTTGTTTAATTTTCACAAGAGTTCTCATTAAAGCTAATCCAGATTAAGTTCGACTCCCATGTTCTTTATTGAAATTTATTCACACAAAATTAGGTCGTTTAATTTTCTTTGGAAATGTCGTCGGTCTATACCCGGACGTCTGTACTGATTATCCAGATTCTTGTGCAAATTCCAAGCAGATGTTTATTTTAAAAATCAATCCGTATCCTAATCCCACTTTTGAGTCTTTATTCAAATTCCTTCATAAAGAGTTTTTTTTTTTCGCAGGGTGCTCCGTTCATTTACAGTTAAAAGATAGTATTTAGATTCTTGTCATATGTGCGAATTCCGAGAGTGATTATTATCATTTGTGTGAATTCCGAGAGTGATTTTTATCATTTGTGCAAATTCCAGATTTTTTTAAAAATAGATATTAAAATCAATCTGTATTGAGTAATATTCTTTCGTTCATTATTTAAACTCATTCACAAAGAAATTTGGTTTCATTTTCATCCAAAGTTTAACGTTTATAATACTGCACTGTTTATTCTCACACAGTGACCCACTCAGGAAAGTTCCAGATTCTTTTCATTTTTGCAAATTCCAATAAATTTCCTTAAAATAAATCCATACCTGTATTTTACTCTTGCATCTGTATTCAAATTCCTTCATAAAGAAATATTGTTGAATGTCAAAATTTGTTCATATAGTCTGCTTTTGAAATTGCAGTCTCCTGTCATTAATTCTTTACAAATTCCAAGAGTAGGCCTTATTTTCGTTCAAAGTAATCTGGATTCAAATCCTACACCATTTGATTTTTGCCTGTATGCAAGTTTCACGAATACGTTTGAATGTTCTTTATTATCACTCCTTGTTTTAGCAGTGTGTGTTTATTCGTTTCCACGTAAGGTTGTTTTTTTTTTTTTTTGTTTTTTTTTTGTTGCTTATTAAATGCTGCAAATTTACACGACCCCACTGTTCAGTCTGGATCTGGCCTACTCGGATTGCGGGTCACAGGAGCCAAAAGATTGGCTATAATCGGTCCTGTTAATAAATTCTTTCTTCTAAATTCCTCACTTAATACCCACCGCCTTTTGTTTGTGTCGAAAACTATCAATCAAACATTGCATAACAGGGCTTGCTAAACCACTGCAAAACAACTAGGCCTGTCAATCACAAATGTGAACTAACAGCTAGTCCTAGAACAAAGGCACATTGGTTGACTGTGAAATGTTTTCCAAAGCACTCAGATTCACGATAAATTTGTATCCGCTTTCTGGATTCTGTCAAACTCACTTGGATCACAATTTTCACACCTGTTTAACTTATCTAAATTTGTAATAAGAGGACCAGTTCAAACAGCACAGTCAGCGTTGCCTTGTTTAGTCAGTACAACACAGTTGTAGCTTGACGCCCGCACAGTTAGTGGCATCATCGCAGCGTACGTTATAGAGCTTCGATTTTACAGAAAATCAATAGGATGGAGATCATTCACGCTGGAATATAATATTACTCAATTTATACAAAACCAACATGAGGACTCTTCATGTTGGTTTTGTATAAATTGAGTAATATTATATTCCAGCGTGAATGATCTCCATCCTATTGATTCCTCCTTTTTAAAAAAAAAAAATCTTTCTTTTCCTGCTGCATGCTATTTTATAGTTTTTATCCTGGCCTTCGATCCCTTTAAAACATTTTAAATTGTATAAGCCTACTCATGGGCTCTCTTTGACGACCTACCTTAATCTTACGGTTAATTGTAGACTATAGTCACACGACACCGGACACTACTTGTAACATTATTCTGATACCAGCGAACCAGTTGATGGTAAGGGGGAAATAATATGGTCACACATTGGCCAATCCGGGATTAGAACCAGGGACTTTCGGTTAATAGTAAGCCGCTCTATCAACTGAGCTACCCTACCCCACTCATACGCCCTGTGTCCGGGGACTTAAAATTTATTTTACACGTTGTCCATTTTGACCAGTGACCTGCTTCGCAACTGACGTCTACAAAGGGTCTTGGTATGGGCTATCTGGTTCACTGCTTCATGCATCGATTGGTCATTTGGTCGTAGTACATGCAAGAATAGGAATACACTTTTTTTTTTAAAGATACAAAAATATAGACTTGCCTAAAGTCGACTTCGACGATAAAAGAATTCAAGGGGAAGAGACCTTTAGGCCTACGTAAGTTAAAGTGAGTCTGAGGTGTGATTCCCTCATCACCCCCACCTCTCATTTCTCACCCCCTCCCCACTCTCCACCCCACCCACATCCCCACCCCGAAAAAAGAAGAAGAAGAGAAAAAATGAAGACTTTTACACTTTCACACTATAGATGGTACGATGCAGAAGAAAGGGAAACTAACACCAAACAAGTCGCATAAAATGCGCATAATTGTAGTTGTCTCCCTTATTTTATACAAAAGTCACTAACGTTTGACGCTTGGTATTTGTATATTGATTGTAGTTGATATGAATAGTTACATTTAGTGTACTGAAACGAAAGATCTTGGACTGAATGGGTTATTGTATTAATTATGACGTTTGCTTTTAATATTGTGGTCCTGATTTTTACATGATGTTTGATATGCGCAACAGGGCCGGATCCAGGTGGGGGGGGGGGGGGGCGGGGGGGGGGGGGGTTACCTGGGTTCCGGAACCCCCCTGCAAAGTAAAAAAAAAAAAAAAAGATTTTATTTAATGCAAAGAGTTTCAATTAAAAAAAATGTTTTAAAAACATTGCAGTTTTTAGTCACTTTTGGTCCAAGGTACAAAGAGTTATTTATAGACAATTCAACGGAAATCCATTTCAAGGGATCCGTTGAAACGTCCAAAGCGTTTTCCCTTTGAAACGACCAAATAACCCAACCACTAAGCCTAAATTAGTAAATGCAGCCATATTTTCCTGTTCTGGCCGCAAGCCTCTTCCAGCACCTTCACCTTGATACTGCCCTAATCCCCCAAAAACGACTTTTTAGAAATATTAATTAAGATGCTAATTTGATAATTATGAACACAGCGTTCGTTGCCTGGTTTGGTGAAGTTAGCAAAATGGCAAATGCTTTGACAACTGATGTAATTTTTCCTCGTCAAGCATCCCGACAGACTCTCCGTGACAACCAACCTGCGGCCACTCCAGAAGAATATTTCAAGATTAGCATTGCCATTCCTTTCTCGGAACACCTGTCAACCGAATTGGACTCGAGGTTCAAAACTGCTGACCTAGCAGTTGATGGTCTCTGTCTGGTGCCAAGCACTTTAATAGACAACCAGGATGGTTTCATGCAGGTTCCAGAAGGGGTGAAAACACTGGCAATGTTGTGGGAGTCTGGCCTACCAGACAACGCTACCCTTAATGCAGAATACCAACGGTGGGTTTGCAAATGGCGAAGTGCTGCTGAGAATGCGACAGCTATCATCCTATCCACGGCATCAGAAGCACTGAAACATTGTGACAGGGATTTTTATCCCAACCTGTTCATCATGCTAAAGTACCTTTGCTAAAGTACCTTTACCTGTTCATCATGCTAAAGTACCTTCTGTCACTACTGCCGAGTGTGAGCGTTCAAACAGTCAGTTGCGCAACCTGAAAAATTACCTGCGCTCCACAATGGGGCAACAGAGGCTCAATGGACTTGCTTTACTGAAAGTGCACAGGGGTGTTGATATTGACTTCAAAGAGGCAGTGAACTGTTTTGCAGGAAGATACAATTCACAAATGGTACTAATGCCGAGGAACCTAGTGCAGCAAGACTGAAAATGAAAGCAGGGCTGTGATGTTCATAAACTACAAGGTAAAGCTTTATACCGTTACCGATCGACAAAAAGTAGTGAATAATAATAGTATACAAAACATCTCTGCTGATAAATAAATGTTTGTGTGTGTGTTGTTGTTTTTTTAAGGGAGGGGCAGAGGATTATTTTTGTACCCTAGAGTTTGTCAGTTCAATTGTTAAAAAAGCTCAAAGTCCCAGACCATCACAAATGGCTTTTTCAAGGTTCAGATTGCACCAGATTGCACCATTTTGCATCCTTGAAAAAAAAATTTCCCGGGGGGGGGCATGCCCCGGACCCCCCTAGAAGGCTCGGCGCTTCGCGCCTTCGCTGAATCTGTTACCCCCCCCCCCCCCCCCCTTCGACTTTTCCCAGGTCCAGCCCTGCGCAAAGTGTGCGGGGACTAATTTAGTGAACGAACGAAGGTTTTCAAAAATGACGCCCCCCCCCCCCCCCCCTCCCTTTATTTATCGGCTTCCTCAGGGTAACTCGCTAAAAACAATTATGAGCCACACACACTTCAAATTAAATTTAAAAACTAATCATCCACTGCAAGACTCTGTACATATAAGCAGCACGGAAAGTCGAGATTCTCTCCCTTTAACTTTACATCAAAGGAAGAGCAACAGAGCACCTTCTGTTGGAGTAGAGCCTATACACACTGCGTAGCTGGTGCGGGCCGAGGCTTACATCGCCTCTCCCCCAATCCCTCCCGCTGCTTACATACAGATTGCAGGTTTTTTTTAAAAAGTATTATGCCATCCCGAACTGAAAACAGAGGGGGAAGCTTCACGTCCAACTATGTTTATATCACCCGAGAGTTTGGGGAAAAGGCCTCGGCTAGTCTGAGCTACGCTGTATGGAGTCTACGCAGGGTCAAAGGATAAAGGCCTAACTGTAGGCTACAGTCATCACTGCGTACCCTATTGGCTTACTTTGATGATTTCAGTCAAAAGTTCAACACTGAAATGATGGCAGAATGTGTAGGTTTGTCCTCAGTGGGCTAACATGTGACAGGCATATTGGATGGTCTCTCGATCTATTATTCAGTCTGATATTGTAGTAGAAAATGCTGTAATTAACTTCATGATGATGAAGGTAGTGGTAGTGGTGGTGGCAGTGGTGGTGATGATGATGATGTTGATTATGATGATGAGGGCGTCTCGGGCTGCTTGAGTTAGATCCTGTATCGGCCATCGCCTTGAGCAGCTCTTGAGCTGGAAAAGCGCTATATAAGAACGATTAAATAAATAAATAAAATGATCATGATGATGAGGATGATGGTGAGGATGATGATGATGATGAGGATGATGGTGAGGATGATGATAATGATTATGATGATGAAGACGAAGTGGAAGAAGAAGAAGAAGAAGAAGCATAAGAGGTTTTTAACATTAAATTTTATTCATCAGATTAACGTTAAGTTATACTTACGCAGGAATCAGAAGAAGAAGATTATAAAACTGATGATGATGATGATGATGATGATGATGATGATGATGATGATGATGATGATGATGATGATGATGATGATGATGATGATAATGGAGGTAATACACATTGCTGCGATCGGTACAAAGTATCGCCAAAACTCCCGCCCTGCTGCGCAGCGTGTGCCTGGAGTATACTTTCTTTCGATCGCAGCTATGTGCAATGGGTGGATGATGATGTTGATGATGATGATGATGATGATGATGATGATGATGATGATGATGATGATGATGATGATGATGATGATGATGAAAGAGAAAGAAATATTGATGATGATGATGATTGATGATGATGACGACGACGAAGATTAAGACGATGACGACGACGATATCACTGTACTAATTTATTATATAATGGATCGAATGGATGAAAATCCAGATATGGGGGCTGATGAAAATTATTGGGAGAAATTATGACGGCCTACTAGCGCCAAAACCTGATAATTACAAATATCATGAGATAAATACAAATATCATGGGTTAATTACAATTATCAATGGATAATTACAATTATCATAGAAAAATTACAAATATTATCGCGTGATCATGTTTAATTTTGAGTTTGGGCTCAAGCAATCCGCCTAGAAATGCGTCAAAACCATTCGCCATGGTCAAAACCGAAAATTGTAATTATCTCATAATAATTACAAATTTCACTTGATAATTCACATTTTTACGTGATCATTCTTAATTCTGGCTAAGGCGGCTTACTAGCACCACAACATGCATTTACATTTATCAGTGATAATAGTAATTAACACGTGTTCTGTGTAACATACATGACGGCGTCCTAGCGCCAAAACCTGATAATTACAAATATCAATGACATATTTACAATTAACACGTAAAAATTAGGCCTATAATTATCAAGAGGAAATTAAAATTTTAAGTTTGGGCGCATTTCTAGTCGGATTGCTAGAGCTAAAGCTGAAAATTAAACATGATCACGCGAAGATATTTTTAATTTTTAATGATAATAAATTGTAATTATCCCTTGATACTTTTTTTGACTTTGTTTGACCGAGTCTGGCATGCAGCTCTATGGGCAACAATGAAAGTGTACAACATCAGCCCTAAAATTATTAAAGTCATCAAAAGCCTGTATGACAAGGCTACCAGTGCAGTCCTCCAAAACAGCGTCATCGGGAACTGGTTCAGAACAACAATCGGTGTGCGTCAAGGATGCCTACTCTCTCCAACACTCTTCAACATCTTCCTAGAGCGCATCATGTCAGATGCTCTTGCAGATCACGAAGGCACAGTCAGCATAGGGGGTAGAGCAATCTCCAATCTTCGTTTTGCGGATGACATTGATGGATTGGCTGGAGAGGAACAAGAACTTGAACAGCTGGTACAGAGGCTTGACACCACCTCCAGAGCCTATTGAATGGAAATAAGTGCAGAGAAGACCAAAATGATGACCAACAACACCAATGGCATCAACACGGACATCAAAGTCCAAGGCCAATCCCTCAACACAGTGCATAGCTTCAAATATTTTAGGAGCCATTGTATCAGACAATGGGTCCCGACAGGAAGTCCTCTCCAGGATCGCGCAAACAACTGCTGCCCTGACAAGGTTGAAACCCATATGGAAAGACAGGACCATCAGTCTACATTCCAAGGTAAGGCTACTGCGTTCGCTTGTCATCTCCATCTTCCTATATGCTTGCGAAGCATGGACCTCCACAGCAGATCTCCAACGAAGAATACAAAGCATGGAGATGAGGTGCTACAGAAGACTTCTGGGCATTTCCTATACCCAACACATCACCAACGACGAAGTCCGACAGACAATCACACAAGCCATTGGACCACACGATGACCTGCTCACAGTGGTGAAGAAACGGAAACTCCGATGGTATGGCCACGTCACCAGATCACAGTGCAAGGAGGCAGAAGAAGAGGGAGACCGAAAAAGAGGTTGGAGGACAACATTCGAGAATGGACTGGTTTGACACTGTGCGAAGCCATCAGGGCTGCTGAGGACAGAGAAAGAAGAAGTATGCTGTTAAACGATCATCTGTGGTGCCCCTACGACCTCCGGGTTACGGGATAGGATAGGATAGGATCCCTTGATAATTGTAATTATCCTATGCCATTTGTAATGATCTCATAATATTTGTAATTATTAGGTTTTGGCGCTAGGAAGGCGTGGCAAATACTGATAATTCATTAACACTGTGGATTATCGGTATTTCTGTAAATTACACGTACAGAACATGTGTTAATTTAAATTATTTTCGTGACACTGGTAACTCTCGGTTTTGGCGCTGGTAGGCGTCATAAGAAATTAGTGACAAGTAAAGTCAAATTAAGTCAAAGCCTTTTTTGATCCTCAAAAATGAAAATTCTTGGATCTTTGATACACACTATAGCAATGACGATGTACACACGCGCGGGCGCGCTCACACACACACACACACACACCCACACACACACACACACACACACACACCCACACACACACAGAGCCGAGGATACACAGTATTATCATGACTTTCCTGAAACGCCACATACGTTGTACTGACAATGGGTAATATTTCGTTCCCCTTTTTAAGTACTTTTAAGTGTTCGAACACTAACCCAGCCCTAACCCTAACGGATCATTGTTCTGACGTCAAAACAAGTAGGTATGTCAAAACAAGTTATGTAGATGTTCACTGGTTTGTCCAGATAACACCGTGTAAGTGTCCCCGCACGCACACACACACACACCCACACGCACACACACACCCACACACGCACACCCACGCACACACACAGGTAAAAACTAAACATATCTGCTAGTAGTTCCCGTAGACTAACGCTAGTCCGTCCTGAACGCCGATATGTATATATATAATTATGGGTTAATTAACAATTTTTTTTTTAATTACTCATTGTTGCCCATTATTGCTTTCAAGACATGTGTTACTATTCAAGGGCGGATCAGCAGGTTCACGCGGGAGGGTGCACTTTTTTTTTTTTTTGGGGGGGGGGGGGGGGGGGGATAGAGAGAAGTTTTTGTATCTTACCTCAGATTCATAGCAAAGAACAGTTATTCTTTCAAAACAACAGTTTATGGGCAAAACGCCCTGACATACACGTGTTACACTTTCTTTTGTTGTTGAGTTGCTACCTAATTGTACTTAGATCAAGCTGTTGCTCTATAACTGCTGTAAATATACATTTTAGGAATAAACAGGATTAGAATAATATTAACAAGAATAAACGACAAATAAAATAAATTATAAATATCTTTATCTCTATCCCTATCATCATCATCAAACAAAATATGTACATACCACTTCAGTGTGAGGTAGGTCACAAAATGGTTCAGCACAATATAAAATGTCTTTTCACAAAATAGAAATACTCCTAAAAACTGGTAACTAACACTAATGCTGTGCAACAACGCTAGGCTGTTGCTTCTTTGACGTCTATCTAAATAAAGAGTGACACAATATAAAATGAACTCTTCTACATAGAGCTGGAATGAGAGGAGTGTAATTAAACGAAATAAGCAGAGGTATTAGGGATCTTTCGGAAGCGGGTGAAAGTGAAAGTGAATGTGAATCGGGACTACTTATTGTTGTGACGTCAGCAATTTATGTGACGCTTTTACTTCCCGTGGTGAAAGGTCACGAAGTCTGCCTACCACAACGAATAAAACTTCGTGGAAATCAGGTTTTCCACGAACTAATGTTCATGAGTACATTTTGGTTATTAAATCGTTTGTAAAATGTCCAAAAATGATTTGAATTTGTATATGGTACATTACTCAACCATTTTAGAAGTAATAATGGGGATCTAAACTCGGTCTCAGACTTAAAACGTATTTTCAAACGAGCTACTGAAAAGAGTGCCCAAACCCACATGCCGTCATGGCTGTCTAGAACCTATCTATTCTGTATCACCAATCAGCAGTCCAGAAACTGTTTTATGTGACAAAAATGAAACTCGAAGCTAGAATGTAAAATATCTTCAATGTTAGAGCACTAAACCATCTTTAAAGTTCAACCTAATCGTTACATTCGTGTCAAATCATGATTTGTTAGAAGAAGCCTTACGTAGGCATAATAATCACAACGAAACTAGGTGCTGGAATCGAAAGCGCACAGAAACACGTTCGTTTCGTTTCGTAACGCGGCGTAAGAATCTCCCGGCGTGCCTCTCGTTGGACGAAACGAACACACAATCACTTTCACTTTTACCCGTTCCGAAAGACCCCTATTCTCGCCCAATTTCCGGTCTTGTCATCATGCGCTAATCATTGACACTGTGCTTGTTTAGTCTACAGGCTGGACAGTCCCCGCTTCTATCAACAATGAGCCCAGTGCACAAGGAAATAAATGTTTTACATTGATAATAAACCTCAAACATAAACGCAAAATGCAAGCGGCATATGACGTTTTAGCGGATGTTACACGTCATAATTGGCCGGCGTTCTTTGAAGTTGAGCTGTTACATGTCTAACATGTGTAGGCCGATTGGTGATTGTGAGTAAACGAAAGAAGAAAGGAGGGAGGGGTGGGGGTAACAGGAGATTGAGGCGTGAAGAGGGCAGGGATTGATATGGGAAAGAAAATAGGAGAGAATGCATTATTATTATTATTATTATTATTATTATTATTATTATTATTATTATTATTATTATTATTATTATTATTATTATTATTATTATTATTTATCATTCTTATATAGCGCTTTTTCAGCATCTTTGAGGTAAATGACGATTATTATTATTATTATTATTATTATTATTATTATTATTATTATTATTATTATTATTATTATTATTGTATCACTTTGGTGGAAAGACTTTAAATAAATTATTATTGTATCACTTTGGTGGAAAGACTTTAAATACATTAAACAACTTCTTCTTCTTCTTCTTCTTCTTCTTCTTATTATTATTATTATTATTATTATTATTATTATTATTATTATTATTATTATTATTACTGTCCTTTATTATTATTATTATTATTATTATTATTATTATTATTATTATTATTATTATTATTATTATTATTATTATTATTATTGTCCTCTATTCTTCTTTTTCTTCTTCTTCTTCTTCTTTTTATTATTATTATTAATATTAATATTATTATTATTATTATTATTATTATTATCATTATGCTGCTGTTGCTGCTGCTGCTGCTGCTGCTGATGATGATTAGCATGATTATTAGCATGATGATTATTATGAATATTATGGATATTCTGAATATTCTTCTTCCTCTTCTTTTTCTCCTTCCTCTTCTTTCTTCTTCTTCTTTTCCTTCTTCTTCTTCTTCTTTTTTTTTTTTTTTTTGGTCGTCCGTGGGGGGGGGGGGGGGGGGGTGCACGTGCACCCGGTGCACCCCCCCCCAGATCCGCCCCTGCTATTGTTCATTATTAGTTTTAAGTTATCCAAGTACATTAAAACATTAATAACTTATGGTGATTAGGCCTATATTCGCCAATGAAGAATGACATTTTAAAGAGCGGACGGATATCACAATAATTTCCTTTCTGACTGAAAATCCATGCATCATGTCTTTACTGAATCATTACATTACATTACATTACATAATTGTTGCTTTAGGTCCAGCGGACTCTTCCGAGTCAAATCAGGACCAAACCAAAGAATAGGCCTATGGGTAGGCCCTATACTACATACCCATATTCTTTGATCAAAGGAAGAGGAAAACGAAAGGATAATAATGTACTAATTAATAGATTCTTAGTCAAATTCCAAGACATAAAGCAACTTGTTACATCAACCTTAATGTCATTATATCCATTTGAAGTTGTATAGACCAGAATAAGTACTTTATTATTAAAAGTACTTTATATTTTTAGACGGTTTCCGATTTGCGCAAAATGACAGAGCACCGCCCTCGCGCGCTCCTTGCCGATCGCGTGATTTCACGAGAGGTGGCGAGAGACAATAGAGCAGACGTTAGGCAGAGGCAGACGCAGAAGTACGAAAAGATATTTATGAGCATCGTTTATTTATGTGCGGAAATATTTAACAGAAAGCAGTCCACTCACACAGCAAAAATGGACTACAGACTTTCTGCGATCGCAATAGCCTTATTTTGTATAGAAATCTGTGAGTATTGTTTAATTTTATCCTCTACATCAGGACTATCTAAAATTATCATTGCGGATTGTGTGTTTATGTTTTGGGGGTCAGGATGCTCTGCCGTCCTGGGTCTGATACATTTAAGATGATTTTGCGTTTGCTGACGCAACCTAGATAAAAACTATCAGCTCTTCTAATCAAACAGCGCTTTCTTCGGTATTTTCAGTTTTTCAGAGTTCTAACAGTGAAACCCCAGTTTCGAGCAGGCTGTTTGCTTCCATGGCAATGTTTATACTTATAGCCAGGTATACATTACATGATTACATGTATGTGTACGAGTGAATGTAGTCTTTTTCAAAGAAAAATCTGTGTGCATAGTTTTCTGGATCTGGATTTGTTATACAATAGAATGTTTGTCCACAAATCTCGAAACACGTGTGTAGTCAATAGTAAATATATTTACTACAGGTGGATACAAATCACTATTTTGTATTTGTCCAACATCAACACCATGCTATGGCTTTAGTGTGGTTTGAGCTTTAGCATCATAATACTAATAGCAATCTCATTGTGAAATGATTAAAGCCCATTCTATTCCCCTCTAAAAAATAATATGTCTGTTTACAGTAACAATAACTTTTTTTCCCCTATGACATAGGGAAAAAAAAATAGGATCGGGTAGGTGGTTTAAAAAAAACAAAATTAAGACGTTTTTTTTTTTCTACTTGGGTGTGCATTTGGCTTTTTTCGTTTTTTCCAGATGTCCCCCAAAAATTTGGTTTTGGGCAAAAATTTAGGGTCAAGTCGGGATATTGTTCGTTTTTGGGTTTGCCTAAACATATCTCAACAACTAATTTAAAATTTTCCTGAGCATGTTTCCACGTTTGTGCCAGACATTTTTGGCACCGGAAAGAAAGTTCAGTACCTTAGGCATTTAAGCTATGTTCTTTCATAATAGTTGTTAAATAGACATATTTCATATCAAATTAAAGGTAAAAGAGTGAAGAATAAGAAAAAAAAAACACAAAATGTTAATTTGATTATGTTATTGAAATATGTGTTTTGAAAGCATGTTGATCTTTTTGAAATGATAAAATAAAATAAAAATATTTCTACATACATTACCACAGTGATAAAAAAAATCTGGAGGAATAATTCCAATCACTGAATCAGCTTCACACACCAGAAAGAAAATTTATTTAGGATCAAAATACACTTTACAGTTTGAAATTATATTGATTATTAGCAGAGTTTGACACACTGTCGATTGTGCCCATCACATATGCTTAGTAAAATGCACAAAAAACACTCTAAAAACGAATCAATTTGAAGAAACCACGCGCGTGTCGATCGGGAACGAAAGTAGAAAGAGTTATCTCTCTTTGGTTAAAATAAAACTTGGATTGGATGCGCAAAAAAACGGAACGAAACGGAATACTGAAATCGACGATATATCGTCGATTGGCACAAACATGGCGGCTCAGATCGACGATATATCGTCGATTGGCAGGGAAAGAGTTAAGTTTGGTGTATATATATACATGTGTGATTGTGTTTCAAATTCGTGAGTGAATCTTGTGGATGGATGAGGCACACTGAGCAGCCGAGATGGCCGAGGCTTTCGTCGCCTCTCCACCATCTGTCATTGACATTGGTCATGAACAGATTGCAGTGTAGGTCTTGGCCATCTCTGCTACGTACTTTGTAGATGTCCGAGATGAAAAAGTAGATCCTTTTACCATTCTCCAGTTAAGTTTCCAGTTTGAGCTTAGAAGTTGCTTGAGCGTGGTTTAGTATTCCAGCAGAGATTTTCGGGGACAAATAAAATTAATGTTTGTACTCGGTCCCCCTCTATCCCTGCGGAGAAAAGTGCGTGAAGGGAACTGTTTTAATTTATATCTTTCATTATTGTCTTTAATTTTCTAACTGTGCTAATAGTAATACCAGTAAGAGTATGTATTTATTTATTTAATTTATGTAATAATTCTTATATAGCGCTTTTCCAGTTGAAGAGCTGCTCAATTGTATTTATAGCTTATATGATATAATATAGTATTCTTATGTTTTATGGAGCAACAAGTTGAACAACAATAACAGCCCCAAAATGGAGAAGATTACATCAACATGCAGCTGAAAATACTGCAGTCCTATTGTTTAGGTAGTGTTTGCTCTTTAGAGAAGTGATCGTGAGAAAGCCTGCATGCACCATGCTGCACATTGTGACATTTGGCACACATCTGTTTCTTATGTGAGATTACACTGCTTAGTGCCCATGCATACACCCACTCCTCCGCTCATCATCCTTGACATGCCAAGTACCTCCAAAACTTGGCAGCACTTGTTCCCTGATGGTGCTCCATCTAAATAGAACTGTAATGCATAGGCACTCTCTCTTATTTAGCTTTTGGAAGTTTATGATTTCCTTTTAAACCCTATTGCAGCTGTCAGTACATACTGCGCTAATTAGCTGAGACTCCATGATGCCTTCTCTCTTACTCCAGACATTGTCTAGTGTAAGCTACTCTTGTTGCTGTCAAAATTGTGCACAGCAACTAAAGAGTATCACATAATCAAAGCAACTGCTCTACCACTGCAGAACTCTCTCTCTCTCTCTCTCTCTCTCTCTCTCTCTCTCTCTCTCTCTCTCTCTCTCTCTCTCTCTCTCTCTCTCTCTCTGTTTTATTAGTACAACTTATGTTAATCTGATGAATAAAATTTGATACAACAACTCTCTCTCTCTCTCTCTCTCTCTCTCTCTCTCTCTCTTCTCTCTCTCTCTCTCTCTCTCTCTCTCTCTCTCTCTCTCTCTCATTCATTCATTCATTTCTGTGCTCTTGTTTTTCATGAGTGGTACCTTACTTTCACATCATTATTCTTTATTATCATTATTATTGCTTAGTTAATGAAAAATAAATTACACTAAATCACACTTTATTATATTAACATGTCACATATTGTATACATGTAATAGATGACATAAGAGCATGCTATAAACTAACCAAATTTCTAAGTTGTTGCTTTTGGCATCATTTTATGCTTGAATACTTTTATTAGTTTATATGTTTTTAAGACTTTTTGGGGAGTAGTGTGACATGATGAGTGTTGGCTACAAACTGATGAACAAACCACGCAGTATCTATTGACCATAACTGGGATTCCCTACCCAGATGAATCTCACTATGTCACCGCCACGACTCCCCCTGGGCAGACGCCACAAACAAACACCTTACACACGCAAACAACCCAGAAAGAATGACGATTTCCCGCAGACGTGAAGTGATGAAAACACAACAATTATATATACCACTTTCAAGCTATTTATTCATTCATACCACACACTCATACACATACAACATTTACACATGAAACGAAGAAATGGTAATGGAACAATCAATGGGTCAATGGAACGATGCAATGGTTCGTGGGTGATCGGGGGTCGATAATCGACCAACGTCCTCAAATCGAACGTGCACAGCCAAAGTCCGAGGCACGTGTTAACATTCAGACAGGGGGGTTAAGCGTAGGAGAGGGACAACACAAAACGGGCCCACCTGGCGAAATGCAGTCCCTGGTAAAGTCTCCTCAAAAGTATCCACCCCCTTCCGTTGACGTCCAAACGAAGGAGCGTTGCCACCCGCGGTCGCCACTGACGATGATGATGGAGTGTTGATGATGGCGCTGACAACAGAGGTGGTAGACAAACGAATGGCGATGTTGATGATGTTTGGTCCACTTGACCAAGTGTCGTCGTCGTTGCTGCCTCACGTTATCCAGCGACGAACTGGCGGATTGACGAACGTTGAGCTGCGAGCTTCGAACTCGCTCCTCGTACTCAAGCCTCGAATTCAGTCCTCAACGACAATCCTTGACGAACCTGTAACATGCTTGTCGCATCGTAAATGTCATGTTCTCGATTCTGTCCCCCTCCCTCCATCACACTTACCCCCCCCCCCCACTCTCACTAGCTACTCCACTAAACTTCTGACACTTGAGGGGTCCAACTGCAGTCTATTTTCCCCGTCCTTGACTCTCTCTTGCCTTCTATTGTTATCGTCACTTGAAACAATTACATATCATACAATTCAATGAAATCATGAATGCATGGAATGAACGATGCTGCAATGAATACATGTAACCACCAACACATTATTCATATCAAGCATCCCCAACGACAACAACAGCAACCACTTCCGTCCTACCTTCGTCACACTCCACCCCCTTTCTTCTCCCTCATTCTCCCTCTTTCAGTCGCACTCTTCCTTTCTTCTGCCACTCCTCAGTGCAACCTTTCTCATCCTTCCTCCTGTCTCACACACAGCTATCATTCAACACCCCAACAGCCTGCCCTTGGTTATTAGCACAGTGAGGAAAAAACCACCATTGCACTAACCCACACGGTTCGATGTAACCGCACCCCGTAGCCCCTTCTCCACTGCTCGTCTACGAAAGTACATCCAATTAGGGTAATCCGGTAGTGTGTAGTTCCCGTAGTAGACAATGCCTCAATACTACCTACCACACTACCAATAGGCTTGCTTTTCTACAAGTACACTCCAACCGAGCGTATCACTTTAGAAATTGGCAATCTTTAAACTAGTATTCTTCTCAGAACCAGATACTATTTTTCGTTAATATCCGTCCCACCCTAATTCCAGAACACAGCAAAACCACAGAGCACTAGACAAACACTGTCTACACTGTACTGCTGTCAAACACGTTCTGCTGATAGTGAGCACATTCCTAACCTGGCCTAACCGGCGTATGCTGTTTACCACGCTTTGCACGCTCCCGAGACAACAATAATCACACATACGGCAACACGCAGTACCACCCCCGCCCCTATACTCTTCACACACAGACTACATGGCTTTCTTCACAGCTGCCCTGTGACACACCCCCCTCCCAAGACGAACCTACGGAGAGTTCAAAACCTAAACTTCCACAGGGTCAGATCTGCTGAGGAAATCCGCTTCAATGTTGTCTCTCCCTGGAATTGGTCGAACGGTGAAGACGTACGCCTGCAACTGCATAGCCCACCGGGTGAGTCTGGCACTGTTGAGGTGCGTTCTCTGCAGGTACTGCAGCGGTCGATGATCTGTCTCCAGCCAAAAGTGCCGTCCAAACAGGTATGGTTCGAAACGTTGTACTGCCCACACAACTGCCAAACACTCCTTCTCAATGGTGGAGTAGTTTCGCTCTGCTGGCAGCAGCTTCTTGCTGGCAAACCCTACCGGTTGCACACCCTCACCGGTTTCTTGCATCAGCGCAGCTCCTAGCCCTTGCTCAGATGCGTCCGTCCTCAGGATGAACTCCTTGTCCAGGTTCGGTAACTTGACCACTGGCTCACTGGTCAGCGCTCTCTTCAAGTCATCGAAAGCTCTCTGGCAGTCATCCGTCCAGTTGACCTCCCCCTTCTTCCCTCCTTTCGTCAAGTTGGTCAGTGGCAACGCTCTCTCGGCGAAATGCGGCACGAATCGTCTATAGTATCCGCACAACCCCAAGAACGCTCGGACTTGCTTCTTGGTTGTCGGTGGACACGTTCGGCGCACCTTGTCCAACTTGTCTCGTTCTGGCTTCATCGCTCCATCCCCCACTTGATGGCCCAGGTAGCTCAGCTCCTTGTATCCCAGGAAACATTTGCTGGGTCTAGCGGCGAGATGCACCTCCTGCAGCCTCTGAAACACGGCTCTCAACGCTTGCAGATGCTGCTCCCACGTCTCGGTCGCGATCATGACGTCGTCCATAAAATTGTCGACGTCAGCTCGGTGCAGTGGTCGTAGCAGTTTCCGCATCATGCGTGAGAAAGTCGCCCCTGCAGTCTTCAGACCGAACGGCATCGTGGTCCATCTGAACTGGCCCTGCGGTGTCGTAAACGCCGTCTTGTCTCGGTCTTCCTGCTTGACAGGTATCTGCCAATACCCTTTTGTGAGGTCCAGCTTGCTTAGGTACTTGGCCTTCCCTAGCTTGGCGAACAAGTACTCGATGTCCGGTAGTGGTTCAGCATCGAACTTGACCACCTTGTTCAACCCACGGTAGTCGATGCAGAATCGTACCTCTCCACTCTTCTTCCTCACCAACACGATCGGTGCGCTGTACGGCGATGTACAGGGTTCGATAACCCCCAACTCCAGCATCGATTCCACTTCACCCTTGACGACTTCCATCTGTGAGAATGGTAGCGGATGCTGACGTATGCGCACAGGGCTGTCGTCGGTCAACACCACCTCGCACTCGTCCAGGGTGGTGCGCTGGGGTAGATCCGTCAGCTGACTGGCATACCGTTGACACACTTCCCGTAGTTGGCTTTGGTGAAGTGCAGACAGTGTCGGGTCGATCTGTACGTTCCCCGGCCCTTCGCTTGCTCGTAGCGGTATCAGTGGTACCGTACCCTGGTAGCTGATGTCTGACATCCCCTCCGTTTCGGCCTGGTCAATCACCACTGCTACCGTCGTCTCTGGTTCCCCTCGGCGTTCCACATAGCGCTTCAGAAGGTTGGCGTGGTACAACTTCCTGTTCCTGCCGACTTGGACGCGGTAGTCGCAAGAGCCCACGCGTTCCAGCACCGCATACGGTCCCCTCCACGCCACCTCGAGCTTGTTGGCCTTACTGGAAAGCAGCACCAGTACCTTGTCTCCCGCCTTGAACGCTCTGTCCACGGCCTTCCTGTTGAACTGCGCTGCGTACCTGGTTGTCGCCTTGCGCAAATGCTCCTGGGCTAGCTGGCAAGTATCCTCCAACCGGTTCCTCAGATCCACGACGTACTCTGCCGTGGTACGCATCTCCGGGTCCTGTCCTTCTTTCGTCCACAGCTGTCGCAGCACCTGCATTGGTCATCGCACCGTTCGTCCGTAGAGCAACTCGAAGGGTGAAAAACCAAGTGACTCCTGCGGCACCTCCCGGTACGCGAACAGCAGTGCAGGGATGTACCTGTCCCACTCGCGCGGCTGCTCCTGGCATAGTCGTCGTAGCATCGACTTCAGCGTCCCGTTGAACCGTTCGACTAACCCGTTGCACTGGGCGTGAAACGGCGTCGTCCGAATCCCCTTGACGGATAGCAGGTGGTGTACTTGCTTCATCACGTCGCTGACGAACTGAGTCCCGTTGTCTGACAGTACTTCCTCCGGAATGCCCACCCGTGTCCAGGTTTCCCACAACGCTTCTGCTACGTGCGGCGTGTCGATCCTCTTCAACGGTATTGCCTCCGGGTACCGTGTAGCAAAGTCCACCGTAACCAAGACGTACTGGTGCCCCCTTTCAGACGCTGGTCGAATGGGTCCAATCAGGTCGATGCCCACTCTCTGAAATGGTACCTCCATCACTGGCATCCGCCCTAGTGGCACCTTCCTGACTCTCCCCTTCGGTGTCGTCCGCTGGCACGCGTCGCACGACGCACAGTACCTCCTGACGTCACGGCACATCCCAGGCCAGTAGAACTCAGCCCACACACGATCTTGGGTCCGCCTGGCTCCCAGATGTCCAGCCATGGGTGTGTCGTGTCCCATGCGCAGTACCTCCGATCGAAGCTTGGCTGGTACCACCAACTGGCTGTGATCCACTTTGTCTTGTCCTGTATACTCCCGGTACAACAGGCCCCGCTTCCAGACAAATGCCACTTGCCCCTTTCCTCGTTTCTCCTTTCCCGCCTTCCGGTCTGCTAGCTGTCGTACTTTCGCAAGCTCGCCGTCTTCCAACTGCAGTTGACGAATCTCCTTCGGCGTGGCGACGACGTTCCTGCTTGGTCCGACCACCAATGGTTCTGCAGCGACCTGCTCCTTGGCTGCCTGCGCTCTGGTCTGCACCGCGCAACACTCTGCGGCTCCCTCAACGAACACCGGCAGTGCTGTGTCTGGCTGCCGTTCCGTTCTCGCCCAGTTGCCGATCACCACTGGGTAGGTCAAGTCTGGTACCACGACTACCTCCACTCTCCCGGTGTAGAATGGTGATTCCAGTTGCACCCACGCTGTCGGTAGCGACTTGGACAACTGTCGAATGGCGAATCCTACGCGCCGCGTGCGTCCCGTGTACTTGAGGTTGGCAACCTCCCCTTCCCGCAAGCATATCAGGTCAGCTCCCGTGTCCCTCATGGCCGTCAGCGGAACACCTTCCACTATCACCTGGCTCTGGAAACGCGAGTCTCCCTTCTTGCCTGCCTCCTTCTCCTCCTCCAAGACGCGCAACGCTGCTCCAGCTCTCTCGCTGCGTTTCGGGCAATTCCGCTTAAGGTGCCCCTTCTGACCACAAGTGTAGCACACCCGCTTGTCAGGCGAGTTGGGTCGTGGTCCTGCTGGCTGGCGACCCTCGCTCTTGTCCCTGGGTGTAAAGGGCTGACGTGGTGGAAAACGTAGGTTGGTTCCCGCCCTGGCGTCGACGTACTGCTGCGCTAACGTCGCGGCCTCCTCCACCGTTGCTGGGTTGCGCTCGCGCACGAACGTGACCAGTTCTGGCGTCAAACCGTTGACCATCTGCTCCATCAGCACTAGGTCCAGTAAGTCCGCATACGTGGCCTTCTTGTTCGCTAGTCCCATCCAGCGCTCCAGGAACAACTCTGACTTCCGCAGATACTGTTTGAAAGTCTCCGGTGGCTCCCTTCGTAGCTGGCGAAACTTCTTCCGATACGTCTCGGCCGTCAGGTTGAAACGCACCAACAACGCTGCCTTCAGGATCTCATAGTCGGCAGAGTCGTCCTCATTCAAACCAACGTAAACTTCCCTCGCCTTCCCCTTCAGCAAGGTCCCCAAGCGAATAGCCCACGTGTCCTTCTTCCAGTCTTGAGCCTTGGCGAAACGCTCGAACTGACACAAGTAGGTTTCTAGGTCGTCCTTGTCCTCGAAGAACGGCAACCTGAGCTTAACCGTCTCGAACTCGGGTTGACGATTCCTGCGGTTCCCGGCGCCTTGCCCCGTCAGCTGCGCCATCGCTAGTTCGTGTTCCATCTCTCTCTCCCTCAGCGCTATCTCTCTCTCCCTCTCTCTCTCTCTCCGGTCTGCGTCTCTTTCACTGGCCCTCAACTCGGCGTCTTCCCGGGCCGCCCTAGCCGCTTGGTCCATCGCGTAGTCTAACGCTGCCTGACCTTTCAACCCTTCGCGCTTGGCGAGCCTCAAGATCCTTTCCATCGGCGTCTCGTCCGCGAACGGTCCTGTCCTCGGCGTCGGTGCCGCCTCAACCTTGTAGATCGAACGGTAAGGGTTGGTATCGAACCTCTTCAGCCTCGTTGCGTCGCTCAGACGATCCTGGTCTCCGTAGACGTCGGTGCCTGCTGACATCCCGCCAGTCGCGCCAAATCCCGTCACAAAAGGATCACTCACTGTGTCTCTGGCTTCGAACGTCGTCAACTCCTCGTCCACTGACCCACGACGCGATGTCCTAACCGGCGATCTCCGTTGCTCGATCGTAGAAGGTAGATCGGTGACTCCCGTATCAGCTGCTGCCGCCGTGCGCTCGTCCATCGTGACACCCACGCGAGAACGCGTACGAGCCGCGATCGGTGACACTCCTTCAGTCTCCTCGATCGATGCCATCCTGCTTAAGGAAAGCAACAACAACACCAAAAACAACAACAAGAAGTCAAAAACCTAACCTTACCTAGCCTAGCCTAAGATACTAATAAACCTTACCTAAGCTATCTCCCTTACCTATCACCCACCTCCTCCCACTCAAACAGTGGAAACTGGCCCGCGAGGTAGCGAACCGGTTGGAGAGTGCAATGGCCCCTTCCCTCACGTGTGGTCGAACCTAGGCCGGCTGTGAGCCTCCGCTAAACAGCGACCTGACTCCCTCCAACCACCCGCTGGGGTGCACACTCTCACCGAATCACGCCTCACACACACGGACACCACAAGACAATTACGAGACAACTTCACGTCTGGGCACACTCACACATACCCTGCATCTCCACCATATGTCACCGCCACGACTCCCCCTGGGCAGACGCCACAAACAAACACCTTACACACGCAAACAACCCAGAAAGAATGACAGTTTCCCGCAGACGTGAAGGGATGAAAACACAACAATTATATATACCACTTTCAAGCTATTTATTCATTCATACCACACACTCATACACATACAACATTTACACATGAAACGAAGAAATGGTAATGGAACAATCAATGGGTCAATGGAACGATGCAATGGTTCGTGGGTGATCGGGGGTCGATAATCGACCAACGTCCTCAAATCGAACGTGCACAGCCAAAGTCCGAGGCACGTGTTAACATTCAGACAGGGGGGTTAAGCGTAGGAGAGGGACAACACAAAACGGGCCCACCTGGCGAAATGCAGTCCCTGGTAAAGTCTCCTCAAAAGTATCCACCCCCTTCCGTTGACGTCCAAACGAAGGAGCGTTGCCACCCGCGGTCGCCACTGACGATGATGATGGAGTGTTGATGATGGCGCTGACAACAGAGGTGGTAGACAAACGAATGGCGATGTTGATGATGTTTGGTCCACTTGACCAAGTGTCGTCGTCGTTGCTGCCTCACGTTATCCAGCGACGAACTGGCGGATTGACGAACGTTGAGCTGCGAGCTTCGAACTCGCTCCTCGTACTCAAGCCTCGAATTCAGTCCTCAACGACAATCCTTGACGAACCTGTAACATGCTTGTCGCATCGTAAATGTCATGTTCTCGATTCTGTCCCCCTCCCTCCATCACACTTACCCCCCCCCCACTCTCACTAGCTACTCCACTAAACTTCTGACACTTGAGGGGTCCAACTGCAGTCTATTTTCCCCGTCCTTGACTCTCTCTTGCCTTCTATTGTTATCGTCACTTGAAACAATTACATATCATACAATTCAATGAAATCATGAATGCATGGAATGAACGATGCTGCAATGAATACATGTAACCACCAACACATTATTCATATCAAGCATCCCCAACGACAACAACAGCAACCACTTCCGTCCTACCTTCGTCACACTCCACCCCCTTTCTTCTCCCTCATTCTCCCTCTTTCAGTCGCACTCTTCCTTTCTTCTGCCACTCCTCAGTGCAACCTTTCTCATCCTTCCTCCTGTCTCACACACAGCTATCATTCAACACCCCAACAGCCTGCCCTTGGTTATTAGCACAGTGAGGAAAAAACCACCATTGCACTAACCCACACGGTTCGATGTAACCGCACCCCGTAGCCCCTTCTCCACTGCTCGTCTACGAAAGTACATCCAATTAGGGTAATCCGGTAGTGTGTAGTTCCCGTAGTAGACAATGCCTCAATACTACCTACCACACTACCAATAGGCTTGCTTTTCTACAAGTACACTCCAACCGAGCGTATCACTTTAGAAATTGGCAATCTTTAAACTAGTATTCTTCTCAGAACCAGATACTATTTTTTCGTTAATATCCGTCCCACCCTAATTCCAGAACACAGCAAAACCACAGAGCACTAGACAAACACTGTCTACACTGTACTGCTGTCAAACACGTTCTGCTGATAGTGAGCACATTCCTAACCTGGCCTAACCGGCGTATGCTGTTTACCACGCTTTGCACGCTCCCGAGACAACAATAATCACACATACGGCAACACGCAGTACCACCCCCGCCCCTATACTCTTCACACACAGACTACATGGCTTTCTTCACAGCTGCCCTGTGACACACTAGCTGTTCAGCACAATGACACTAAAGAAACCAGTAGGATTGGTTTCTAAATGGGTAAACACTTTTCATAGGTTCGTTGTGTTTAAGTTATTCATTTTCTTCCTCTCATTTTAAGTCTTTTTTGCTACGTTGTTTTGAGTCAGTACAGCTAGCTTGTTGTTACTCTAGGACATGGCATAATGCTGTGCATATATTATTATATATATATATATGCTTCTATTTGTTGCTTTAGTTTTAAGGAAGTAAACAATATTATTTATGATCTCATAATTTCCTTATTCAATAATTGCGATGATATGAGAAAAAAGTGATCAGAATGCTAATGGAAGACAACTTTCATTGAGAATATATATAAAATTTCACACAAAAGGGTGTATTAGCACAAATCAGTTAAGTTGAAAATTCCACAATACAGTGGAGTCCGGGTATAACGAATCTCAAGGGGGGGATTTTCAGGTTCGTTACAAGCGGGATTCGCTGTAGAGATTTGTACTGTAAACGGAAGTACACACCAGTGATGAGTACACATCACAACATACAGTACGTAGATCGATCTAGGCCTACGAAGTTTATCAACAATGACTTCATTCAAGGCTATTTATAGCAGCCAATGACAGTTATGACTTCAATGCCTGGTTGACTTCTGTACGAACTGGCATGCTTCTGCTGCTGTTCGCTATTGGCGATGAGCCAATTGAGGCAAAGTAGGCCAAGGGAATACACAAAGGGTTCGTTACAAGCGGAGATTCGTTATTTGCCTAGCTGGATTTGTTCGTTATAGGAAGGGATTAAATAGTAAGACAAAGAAGGGAGTGTGTCGGGAAATGGATGGTAGTACGCTAATCGCGGGTGTTCGTTATTCCAAGGTTCGTTATAGGTGGACTCCACTGTAACTAAAAACTGAAATGTGACATTTTGTTTAATTTGCATACATGTATAGCAATGTGAATCTAAAAATGGCACGGTGCAAGGAGGCAGAAGTAGAGGGAGGCAGAAAAAGAGGTGGGAGGACAATATTCGAGAATGGACTGGCTTGACACTGAGCGAAGCCATGCAGGTTGCTGAGGACAGAGAAAGATTTACTCTGGTTAAACGATCATCTGTGGTGCCCCAACGACCTTTGAGTTATGTGATAGTGTTACACTCAGTTCGATGATGGTGTTTTTCTTTATCAGTATTTGATTCAGCCCCGATGCTGAAGTCCTGATAAGGTGTAACTCAGATTCGTTTATTCACACAGCCTGCTCAATCAGCATACAAGTCACGAAGTCGACGTATGAAGTTTTCCACTTTTATTCAGCACACATCAACAACTGCATACAATTCTCAACTCAACTCAACAACTTTCACAGCAACTATCCAAATCACTATCAACAACTTTACTATCTCCCAACAACAGTGCGGCACACAATTTTATAATCTCTCTCTTTTCCGGAAAGATTTCGAATACCGTAGAAATGACGCACTGCCACCAATCGAATAAAAGATCGTCATCACTTACTTACGTCATTCATCTCTCCACACATACCCCGAACCTTCTCTTACTTCGACAATCGTCCCGAACCTTCGATCGATGGTAAACAAGGAAATCCAGAGTATTCTCCGACAATATCGACCAACGAAAATTATCAACGTTATACAAAGCCTCTCCTAACAACAATGCAAACTCAAATCAAAGGTAAATAAACTCCATTATTGAATACTTTGCAAATCGAAACGATTAGATCTATCGTACACGCTTCCGACGTACTACCATTCGCGTTTCAACGTAACATAACCCCCCACTCAAGAAGAAATTTACCCAATTTCTTTCAACAACGTTGAAACGTAATGCACAAACAAAGTTCAGAATTAAAACTTATTTCAGACTGTCTGAACACTATCAACGTTCTCAGTTCATTCACACAGAGTCAATGGTTTTCATCTTCAAATCTGCCTGGATATTGTCAATGTTCACAGTTCATTCACACAGTCAAAGTTTCTCATCTGCAAGTCTTTCTGGATACTGTCAATGTTCACAGATCATTTACCCAGTCAACGTTTTTCATTTTCAAGTCTGTCATTACCAATATCCTTAGTTCGTCCACACAGTGAATGTTCTTTCGTTCGCAAGGAATCGACGCCCTCGTCAGTTGCGGTCGTCATCGGCCCAGGGTCAAAGACGATGATCACGTGGGCTTCCCTGGAATCAGTGCGTCTTCCGTTGTCTCCTTCTTCCATCGGATGTCCGACGCAGTCGACGTTGTCAGCTCCCAGGATGCACTTACTGGGTCTCACGGTCAGGTTGGCTTCTGTGAGACGGTGAAACAGCTCCCTCAAGGTCTGCAGATGCTCTTCCCAGGTGCGAGTGTGGACTAGCAGGTCGTCCCAGTAACACACGACATTGTCCATCCCTTTGAGCATCTTCTTCATCCCTCTCTTCAGGGTAGCTCCGCTGTTGACCATGCCAAAGGGCATCCTTAGGCACTCGTACGTCCCATCAGGGGTTATAAAAGCAGTCTTTGGTATGTCCTGTTGACGCACGGGGACTTGCCAATAACCTTTGCTGAGGTCAATCTTTGAGAAGATTCTACTCCCCGATAATTGGCGGAAGAGGTCTGCTGCGGTAGGCATCGGCTCAGGGTCGAAGACGGTGATCTTATTAACCTTCCTGTAGTCGATGCATACTCGGTTGCTCCCGTCCTTCTTCTTCACGACCACGACAGGGGACGCGTAGGGGGAACTGGACTCCTGATGATGCCCATCTTCAGCATCTCATCGATGTCTTTCTTCAAGGATTCACGGGCCTTGAAAGGGATCGGGAAGGGCTTGGATCGAACAGGGATATTCGAAGTGAGGTGGACTTCGTGTTCGACCAAAGTTGTAGAGCCAGGGACATCGCTGAAGTTGTGGGGAAACTCGCCCATAAGGTCCTTGAGCTCCAACTTTTGACCTTCCGTCAAGCTCGGTCCTAGCTTAACATCATCGATGCCTTCTTTGCTGTGGAAGTCTCCCAGTTCCAACAGTTCTTCGCTGTCAAAGCTGTCGTCGGTCACAGCTGCTGTGGCTGCGTGCACAGTCTCTGATGGCCTTTCCACGTACAGCTTAAGGAGGTTGGCGTGGTATATCTTGGAATGCTGGCCGACCTTCACCTTGTAGTCGTTGATTCCCACCACGGTCTCCACTTCGTACGGGCCTTTCCACTGCATCAGCAACTTATTGTGATCAGTAGGTAGCAGCACCAGCACTTTGTTGCCAGGTTTAAACTTCCTGTTCACAGCCCTACGGTCATAGTAGTGCTTTCCACAGTCCTGGGACTTCTTCAGGTTTTCTCTGGCTATCTCGAGAGTCTGCTCCAGCCAGCTTCTCCCGTAGCTCAAACACGTACTGGTAGCTGTTCTTCACCTCTGGGTGTCTACTTCTTTCGTCCACAGTTCTTTTAGGATGTGCATCGGCCCTCGGATGGTTCTTCCGTACAGCAGCTCGAACGGAGAAAAGCCGGTGGACTCCTGCGGTACTTCTCTGTAGGCGAAAAGTAAGGCGTTGATGTAGCGATGCCATTGTCTGGGCTGCTCGCTGCACAGTTTCTTCAGGGTGGACTTCAGCGTAGCATTGAACTTTTCGACAAGCCCGTTGCACATTGGATGGTAGGGTGTCGTAGTCAAATGCCGGATGCTCAGCAGTCTGTTGACCTCCTTCATGCAGTCAGAGACGAACTGCGTCCCGAGGTCTGTCAGAATTTCTTCAGGCACTCCAAGTCTACTGAACATGTCCACCAGTGCCTCTGCTACAGTTTCAGTGTCAATCTTCTTCAGTGGCACTGCTTCTGGGTACCGAGTCGCATAGTCCACTAAAGTCAGTACCCACCGATGACCTTCTTCACTCGGAGGTCTTATTTCGCCGATTAAGTCTAAGGCCACCCTCTTGAAAGGTCGGTCGATCAGAGGCATCCTCTGCATAGGCACTTTCGGGACCCTTCCTCGAGGTATGGTCTTCTGGCAAATGTCACATGATCGGCAGAAACGGCTGACGTCCGCATGAAGCCCTGGCCAGTAGAACACCGCCTGGATTCTGTCTGACGTCTTTCTGATGCCTAGGTGACCTCCCATGATAGAGTCATGCGCTACTTCCATCACTTGGCGCCTTAGGGTAACGGTACCAATACTTGACGTAGTGGTTTCCCTCCGTTGACCCTCGGGTGCTGGAAGATTCGGTACAGGATCTTGGCCTTCACCTCAAAGTAGACCGTACCACTGCCTTTGGTCACGTGGTCTTGGCGGTTCCTGTACTTGTTTAAAGTGCTATCAGCTTCCTGGAGCTGGATCAGCTTATCTCTGTCCACGATGGCAGCTTTAGAGTTGTCGGCGACCTTCAGTGGCGTAGACGTCTTGTCTCTCTTGGCCTGGGCCCTGGTAGTAACAGCACGACGATCTCTGGTCGGCAGGGCTGAGCCGGAGTAACCACATTGTCCCGTAGCAGCTCTGTAAGGTCTCCATCGGGAAACGGCAATGGATCATCCTCCACAACTTCGACGTGTTGGGTTGAGGCAGGACTCCATTCTGAATCGGGGTCGTCGGGTCGTCTCGCGCCGTCGATATTCCCGATAATCAAATCGTATAGCGGCTTCTTCAGGCAAACCGCTTCTACTTCGCCTATATAGAAAGGGGTGTTGACATGAATTTTTGCAACTGGCGCTTTCACACATTTGCTGTCGGCCATAAGTGTCCATTTTGAATCGCCAGTGAACTGTTCTTTAGCGATTAGGTCTTCTCTGACGATGACCCCACTGCAGCCAGAGTCTCTTAAAACAGTCACTTCATGATTTCCGACGCGTCCCTTTGAAACAGGCATGTTCTGGACGGTCACAGCTGCGCTGGCGACGACGGGGATGGATTTTCCGTTGGCAAGGAGAAGTTGGCCATCGGTCATGCACTCTTGCACGTCCGCAGGAGTAGCTGTGCGCTTGGTCTCACTCGGAAGAATGACGCTCCCGCCGCACACCTGATGGTCAGATCTACTGGTTTGCCGTTGATTGGAGAAACGTCTCTGTCGGTTGCCCACCGCTGCATTGTCCGTACTGCCCCGCTGTCCGCTACTTTTGTTTTGAGGACAGTTAGCTGCTCTGTGGCCTGTAGCGTTGCAGGTGAAACAGCCTCTTGAATGCCCTTCCCTGGGAGGAGGCGTGGAGTCCGTCTGTTTCTGGTTCGTCTGGCTCCCCTGTATCTGGTTCACATGCTTTCCAGTCTTCTGAAAATGTTTCGTCGCGCTGGGTGGCCCCAGGGTCTTCCCATGAGCGATGAGATATCTTTCAGCAGCCTCAGTCACATCTTTTAGCGTCTGCAACTTTTGTATTTCCAAGTGGATCGCGAGGTCCTTAGGGCAGGCGTTGAGTAATTGTTCCCTCACGATCAGCTCATGGAGACTCTCGTAAGTCTTCCCTTTGCCTGATAATTCCACCCACTTGTGTAGATATGACGACAGGCGCTCCACAAACTGCTTTGGCGTCTCGTCTGACTTAGGCCGGCATTCACGGAAGCGTTTACGGTAGCCCTTCTCTGTAAAGTTGTAGCACTGCAGTAGGGCCTCTTTCAAGACGTCATAGTTTTTGGCGTCATCGTTCGACAGTCTGGTGTAAACTTCGAGCGCTTGCCCTGTCAGAAGTGCACTTAGTCGAATCGCCCAGTCTCGAGGTTGCCAATTGGAGCTTTCGGCGAACCTTTCGAATCTCGCCAGATAGCTGTCGATCTGGTCCTTCCCGTCGACGAAAGCTGGCAATTTTGGAGCCGTATGGTCGTTGGTGACTTGTGGCGCATGCTGATTGTTCTGGATACGCGCCAACTCTAGCTGGTATTGACGCTCAGCTTCTAATCGTCTCTCTTCCATCTCTCTTTCTTGACGCCGCTCTTCTCTTTCTTCTCGGCGACGTTGCTCTTCTAATTCTCTTTCTTCACGGCGACGCTGCTCTTCTAATTCTCGTTCTTGTATTCTCTCCTGGGATTTGACGTACTCCGTCAGCTGTTTGCCTTTTAGATTTAGTTCAACCCCTTTCTGCCAGAAATCAGCCATCTTGATGCTTCTGGAAAGTTCTTTTCTGGAAAGTTCTTTTCTGGAAAGTTCTTGACTGTGCTGTACCTTTCTAGACTGTTCTAGAACAGCACACTCTCTGCAGTAGCGCTGATGCTTGTCACTAGTCGCCTTCGCTGACGCAGGCCCCGCTGTCCTCGTCGTATGCGACGCTGCACCATGCTGGTGTTGATGTACACGCTCCTGTGCTGAAGTAGACGCGACGTCCGCTCGCCGCTCTCTGTAACACTGGCGATGTAGCTCCGAGACTGTTCCTCGACGTAGTCTTGCGGCAGCCACGTAGTCCTGATCTGTTGTTCGCTCACGAAGCAACTCTTCAGCGACTACACGCCCTTGCAGTCAACCCGAATCTATCGGATGTAGTCCCAGTATGTTGGCCCCTCTCGACGCAACTCGTTGGCGGCTACCCTCGATGACTGCCTCTCGTAACGTTGACTCGCTTGTTGTAGCAGTTGAACCCTTGGCTATGGCGTGAATCGCGGCTTGACCCCCAAAATGTTACACTCAGTTCGATGATGGTGTTTTTCTTTATCAGTATTTGATTCAGCCCCGATGCTGAAGTCCTGATAAGGTGTAACTCAGATTCGTTTATTCACACAGCCTGCTCAATCAGCATACAAGTCACGAAGTCGACGTATGAAGTTTTCCACTTTTATTCAGCACACATCAACAACTGCATACAATTCTCAACTCAACTCAACAACTTTCACAGCAACTATCCAAATCACTATCAACAACTTTACTATCTCCCAACAACAGTGCGGCACACAATTTTATAATCTCTCTCTTTTCCGGAAAGATTTCGAATACCGTAGAAATGACGCACTGCCACCAATCGAATAAAAGATCGTCATCACTTACTTACGTCATTCATCTCTCCACACATACCCCGAACCTTCTCTTACTTCGACAATCGTCCCGAACCTTCGATCGATGGTAAACAAGGAAATCCAGAGTATTCTCCGACAATATCGACCAACGAAAATTATCAACGTTATACAAAGCCTCTCCTAACAACAATGCAAACTCAAATCAAAGGTAAATAAACTCCATTATTGAATACTTTGCAAATCGAAACGATTAGATCTATCGTACACGCTTCCGACGTACTACCATTCGCGTTTCAACGTAACAGATAGGATAGGATAGATATCAATGAGATATCCATACTATGCAAATTTGGTCAACCTCACTTCAACGTCAAGGTCACTTGAGCTGTCCAAAGTCGGTTTGTTTAGGTACTTTGAAGTTACCTTGACCCTAACTATGAGGGATTTAAAAGTCCAAACTTGTATAAATTTAGAGATGATAGATTGATCTTTCATATATAATTACGAGTATGTTCTGATTTTGCGTTGATTTTAAAAGTCAGTCATTTTAGGTCTTGAAAAAACCAATACAAACTTTTTAAAAATATGTCATCTTACAGTGGATTGGCTATATATTTAACCCATATTATGCAACAACATTGGGTTATTAGAAACTAACATCTCTCTCTCTCTCTCTCTCTCTCTCTCTCTCTCTCTCTCTCTCTCTCTCTCTATTTCTCTCTCTCTTTCTTTCTCTTAACACACACACACACATATGAACTATGACTACACAGATAGTGAGAGACATAAATATAATTATATGTATTATTGTTAATTTTTGTAATAGTAATGCTGTGGTGATGGACTTTCATAATAACTGATAATATGTAAATTACTAGATAATTGTGATCGTAATAATTGTTTAAATGCAAACTTTTTAACTCGTTAAAAAAATTGGAACTGATACAAGTATGAAGACTTCCTTGTATAACATTTTTGTTACAATAACAGAAACATTGTTTTCTAGAAATATAAAAATATACATAGTACTGTATAAGTGTATTAAATAGTAAAAACAATTACCCTAATGTCCTTTTTGTGAGACATACTTCCTGTAGTGTCATGTTAATTATATTAAACATTGGTATGCTTTAAGTATACTTTCAGTTTTAGGTATTCCCCTGTTAGCATGATTGGTGAGATAGGTACATGAGCTCTGAAAACTGACCTACATAGTACATATAATACAGGTTATGACCTGGCTTTTGTATACTTCTGATTTCAGTTCTAACTTCTATAGTGGATTTTAGTTGTATTCATTGTTCTGTTAAAATCATGCGAGCGTTGTGGCCAAGTGGTCTAAGGCGGGGGACTAACTTGCCTTTTCCACAGGCTAGAAACCAATGAAGTTTGTTAGGGGTGGGATCGATCTAGCATTTGGGCATTGTGTTTCTCCGAATATTATTTACTTTTGACTCGGGCAACTTCTCGGGGGTTTTCTCCAGGTTTGCTTCTCCAGCACAATTTCAAAAACCCAACTAATATTAGGTATCAGGGACTGCCAAATCCCATTTCCCAGTCCCAGGGGCAAGTAAAAAAGTTGCCGGGAAAGACAAATCATAAAAATCACTTTACCGGGAGTAAGTTGATCATCAGTACCAAATCATGTTTATTTTGATCTGTGCAGTAGCCTTTGGAACGCGTGTTTGGAATTTGTACGTCACACTCTAAAAGATATTTCTCTTATATATTTCTCTTATATAGAGCACTTACAAGCTCAGAGAGCTAATCCGCTATATTACAGCGGATTTCATTGGTCAATTGTTCAATCTTCATTTTTTAGCAGGAAAGAAATTTTTTTATCAGGAAAGTTAAAAATGATATGCTGCTTACCCGGGGCAAGCTCTTGTTGAAAAAGATTGGCAAACACTGGGTAGGTTGGGTTTGGGCGCCTGTTACGATTGAGATGCACACGATAGTTCCGATCATTTTATTTTGCAAAGCATGCAGTAATAGGGTGAATTTTCCTTTGATTTGATTTTGCGCTGTTGCTAGAAGAAGCTTTGTATAATGTTGATAATTTTCGGTGGTCGATATTGTTGAGAATTTTATGGAGTTACTTGTTTATTATCGACCGAATTTTCATAATAGTTAAACCATTTTTCTAATCTAAAGAATGTTCTATGAGGTAAGACAGTGCATAATTCCGGTGACGAGTTTTATTTTGATTGGGTGTTATTGCGTCATGCTGGAATGTTCAAATTTTTCTCAATTGCAGAGGCTATATAAGTAATGCACTGTCTTGAATAGTGATATTTGTAGTGATTTTCGGAAAGCAATCTTGTATGCAGGTGTTGAAAAACTTTATATGACGACTCCTGCCTTGTTGCTGAGTGAACATACTGCGTGGATTTAAACGAATTCAAGTTACACATATTAAAGATTCAAGAATGGGGTCTTAATCGACTATTGACAAATTACATGTAACAGCACCCCATAGGCTGCGACTATGCCTTCTCCAGAGGAGGCGGCCCAGAATTTCCTGACAAAAAGGGACAATAAAGTGTCAAACACCTAAATTTCAAAAATTTTTAAATTGGATCACTTAGTTATAAACTGATAATAATTCAGTTTGAGCTACAATTTACAATGCAGCTAGCTTTACATAGAGAATATTTATGTAATTGTTTATGGTAAATACGTTATTTATATTCTAGGACTTGAATTTTATATATTAATTAATATTATCAGTATTGGGTTGGGCTGTCAATCAACTACTTTAATACTTTGTTGACTGTTGCATAAGAAGTTGTTGCTAGTTCTTATTCAGTAAAACATGTCAGTGACTGAGTCAGAAAAACAATTATGCTCATGATGCTTGTTGTGAATCTATATAGGAATGGCAGTGGGTGTTTTATATTGCATCATGTAATTACTGCACATGCAATAAGGTAACGGCTGACGCATATAGGAATCATTTTTATTTTGTGATTGGTTGAGACCTAACGACAACCAATTAGACCATGTCCAATCACAAGGGTTGAGTGGTTTTTCTTCTGGGGGACTGCTGTGCCTAATATCTGCGCCCTGGGCATAAACTGAATATCAGAACCTACATGAACTCCACCTCAACAGTACTTAATGAGGCCCCTTCCAGTTCCGTCTTCTACGCAGGCTAAGTTAGGCTACCACAGGAGCCTGCCACTATTTGTGACACAGTTATCAGTGGAACAACTAGGTTATTGGCCGACTTTGGCTCAGTCGGCAGCCAAAAGCCTGGAAAGGAACAAAGATGCACGTAAAAGTTGGGGAATGGAAAAGAGGAAGACAGAAGATGTATTTATCCAATTCCAAAAGATCTCATTGATAACATATATGCCAAACAATAAAACATAAATATAACAAATAAACGATCATTGTAAGACCAGTTCTTCTTACTGTTAAAATAACTATGACGGTAATGACCAATATGGTGATGCTGATGAAATAATGACGACAGTGATGATGATGAGATAATAAATATAGTGATGGTATGTATTGACTATGTAAGTATGTTAATTATGATTGTTATGATGATTATAATGATGACGATAAATAAAAAGGGTGAAAGGAGAACGGGTGTTTAAATGTTGCTCTTGGAATGGAGATATATATATATAGAGAGAGAGAGAGAGAGAGAGAGAGAGAGAGAGAGAGAGAGAGAGAGAGAGAGAGAGAGAGAGAGAGAGAGAGAGAGAGAGAGAGAGAGAGATAGAGAGAGAGATTTATAATAACTCCAGTCCAATTTCTTTAGGCAAGACACAATAACCTTGGGTTGTTTTCTAATATAATAAGGCTTTGAGCAGAGCAACTAGTTTATTGTTTGAAGATATTCTGCAGCAACACACCATAATGAACTGAAAAAAATCTTATGCCTAATATTATGTATGTGACAGGGAGTTACAGAGCCACTGACTACGACAAGTGAATAAACAATAATAATAATAGTAATAATAATAATAATAATAATAATAAATTGCATTTATACAACACATTTTTCATTAGAATATCAACTCAATGCGCTTACACACATCGTTCATACGCATCATCACAACATTCGCACTACATCATGTACAGCATCATTCAGAAAGTATTAATACTGTTCTTACTATTTACACAGAAAACGCCTTGCAGAACAAGTGCGTTTTTAATCAGCTCTTGAAGGAAACAAGGTCTGTACAATGTCTTAAACCGGCAGGCAGCGCAATCCAAACCTTGGGTGCTTGAAAACTAAAAGACTGCTCGCCAATTGTTTTAAGCCGACGCTTGGGCGTTTTCAAAAGTTTTTCATCTGATGAGTGCAAAGAACGAGTTGTAGTGTAGGTAGTGAGTACCCCAGACAGACTGGTCGAAGTGACGGAAAGCTAGGACTAATTTTGTATTCAATGCGGAACTTGACAGGGAGCCAGTGGAGCTGCATTAAGAGAGGCGTGACATGATCATGCTTCCGTTTTTTAAGCACAAGCCGAGCAGCATAGTTCTGTACACGCTGCAGTCGGCTATCTTCATCAATGGGGAGACCAGCTAGAACTGAATTACAATAATCAAGTCTGGATGTCACAAAAGCGCTGAACAACTGTGCATGCATCCCTTGGAAGAAACTGCCTCAAGGACGCAATACTCCGAAGCTCAACAATAAGAGCAATTAAAGTTAAATATTAATAAATACTTATTGTTAGGTTTATTGTTTAATGTTGATAGTTGATATTATCATCTGCAGCATTGGTGTCATCAGGGTAATCTTTATTATAATTATCTCTGCCTAACATTACAATCAACAAAAAACAACTTTTGACGTTCACTATATTTTCAAGTACATGCACTTTGTTGCTTCCCACAGTTTAATGACTAGTGCAACATTTTTCAAAATGAAACAAAGTGTTTTTGCTACTTCATGCACATTAGTGTGTGCTTTGGATCTCAGTTGATGTCACTACCCTATGCCTGTTTAAATACAGGAAGTAGGTTGTTATGGGCCATTCTCCTAATCTGATTGTGGGGTCTTCAACAGCTTAGCCTGCTCTTCACAGTGTATCGTACTCATGATATTGTCCTAAGTTTCATTCAGTTTAAAGCATTGTAGTACTAGTCTAGAGGAAGTGATATTTTTCTGTTTATTTACTGACATTGTATTACTAACATAATATTGCAATGTCATAATTTGACAGTTTTTCTATTGTAGAGTCAACAGCCCTTTGAGGATGCTCATCACATTTATATCATAATTATACTATCATATATATTCATCATCATCTTTCATTATAAATATACAGCGCATCATCATCATAATATGCAAGGAAGAAGTGATTGTACTGTCATAAATTTTAACATAATAAATGAAGAATGTTCAAAATGGTTAATGTCTGACTATTGCATTGCAATTTTTTATGCTGGGTATATGCCATAATTAACCACATAGAGCTGTAAATGTAATTCACAAGCATAGTTTTAAAATGACCATCTTGTGATATGAAATGCAGTTCAGAAACAAGAACAAAACAACAACAGTAGTTTTACACAAACAGCTTTTGAAAAGACACTACTACATGAAGCCAGAAAAACACAGGAGCTAAAGAGAGAGAGAGAAGAGAAGTGCCGGTGGCTAGCACCATTTCGGGGTTGTAGGGTTGCCAACATCTCTAAAATCAATACCCTTGCCTTCATTTCTGGTTCTCTTCTTCTGATTTTGCTTGCCTCTCCCATCCCTTGGCTCCACTCTGCTTCTCTTAGTAATGTATGGATTTAAAGATTATGGATGAGGTTTTACAAATGGGTGCAAATTAGGCTCGGTAGCTTGCAAGCATCAGGCACTCATTGTGCTGCACTCATTGTAATAAATACAAGGTTTAGAGTTAGACTTCATAATTCTTATGGCACCTAATTTTGAAAATAATTATAAGGATTTCTGGCCAGTTTTGAATAATTTTGATTACTCTGTTTAGTAACTTCATTAGAACTGTGAAGAAAACCCATTGTATAACAGGTGATGATGATTTGACCTTGTAGCACTCACTGTACCTACTCTGTGTCTGTTGAAGTCTGCTTGTTGCTGTTATACATGCATGTGTATATATGACATTGAAAATGTGTTGTTGAGTTATCCACACTGGCCTGTGAAATTACGATTGTGTTTATCCCGTTTGCTTTACAGATGTGGCAGCCAATGAAACCTACAGATGCCCGTCCAGGGTCACAGTCAATCGCTATGTCAAGATCTTCGGCGACTCGTGCTACGAGTTCATAACAAGTGAGAAGACCTGGTATCGTGCCCAAAGTGACTGCCGGTCAAGGGGTGGTAACCTGGTGACCATCAAGAATGCTGCCACGCAAAATTTCATTGTCCGTACTTTGCGTTATGATTTCTTCTGGCCCCGAAACGGAGTGTGGATTGGAGCCTCCGATGAACACAAGGAAGGAGACTGGAGATGGATTAACGGTAGGATTAATAATCATCATCATCGTCATCATCATCATCTCCATCATCATCAACATCATTATCATAAGGGGATTTATAAATCTGTGTTCCTTTTATTTGTTAAAAGTTAAAACTCAGTTAAAAGTTGTCATTATGCACTTCAACTCTTTATTTTTGCTATGATTTGGTAAATAATTGATTTGTATGTTGGTTGAGTAACTTTTCATTGAAAGTTGGTGGTTGTGGTGATGATGATGATGATGATGATGTGGTCTTGTATAGCATCGTTTCCATGTCAGTAGACATTCCCAATGCGCATGCATGGAAAAGAAAATGATCCAAACATATTTTTTAAAAATGTATATAGCCTATTTAGAGTTCCGGAGTAAACTGAGTCAGAATGCATTATTGAAAAGATGAGTCTTAACTGCCTTTTGAACGAAGACACACTATCGCTGTGTTTCGGTGGAAGAGGCAGAAAATTCCAGAGTTTAGGAGAAGAATGTGTAAAAGCCCTATAACCCATAGTTTTCTTGTTTCTGTTTGCATCACAAATGCTTTGCAGCCTAGCGCCTGAGTCTACGCTGGCTTGCAAGTCTGGATGATGAGGGGCATAACAAGCTCTTGAAGGTATTGCTGAGCAGAATTTTGCAAGCAGCTGTAGGTCAGTGATAGGATTTTGTGTTCAATTCTTTTTTCAACAGGTGAGAAAGTGAGCTACAGCAATTGGGACTCTGGCCAGCCCAGTTGCCTCATGCTGTTTGTGTGCCTGGAGCACTGTGCTCAGCTGCGACTGGATGATGGGGGGAAATGGCATGACTACAAGTGCAACTTTGTGGAAGACTACTCCTACATCTGTGAATACCGTAAGTATCGTATAGATTGATTTGTAGTGCCGGAAACGGTGTTACGACACTAGTGGTGCCTCAGAGGAGCGTGCCGCTGCTATGTGTACGTCGCGTGTTTCCTTTTTTTTTTATAACAGAAAATGAGTACCAAGGGAACTAAGCAATACACATACTTGAAAGGGGTCTTTTTAGAGTAGATTGCTTCCCTTTGACCATATTTTTGACAAAGTTTCTCTTGAGATCTCGCGATTTTTCTAAAGCTAGTAACATTCATTGTTTACAAAATGGCTTCCCGTTTTGAACGCCGATTGTTCAGAAAATTTTGTTTTAGTTATGTGACAAATGCCTCTTTCGATTGTGCTTCCATGATTATTTTGTGTAAAATTCATTTCTACAGTGTTTTTACATCATAAAAACAAGAGAACAAAAATGGGTGCAACATATAGGTATTGTGCTTCTTATAAAAAAAAGTTTTTTTGGGTGGTCAAAAGTGATGTGTTTTTGGTGCACATTTTTTTTTTCTGGAGGATTATAGCAGATTGGTGGTAAGTGAAATTAAAAATAAATACTTTAAGCTTTCATTTGCAATTTAATGTTTCTATGTTATCTAGTACATTTGGTGTGATTTTTTAAAAATAGCCTAAAATCCTGCCACTCTGGAATGATGCCGAGTCTGGCACTCTGCGACCACAACTGTTAACCATACAGCTTATAACTGAGACTCGTTAAGTCTTCAGTCTCAGCAAATAGAGATGAGACATATTCACTAGGATGGAAGTTACCTAGGTGAGCCAGTACAGTGAAATGGCTCTATTTAATCCATAGTATGCAACATTGGGTTATTTGAGCGTTCATGAGATGCCACATGAAGGTCAAGGTCATCCCAAGGTCACTGGTGCTTTTTTTGCTTAATGCAAGTTTTGTTGTAATTTATTTGATAGTACATGAGTGTATTTGGAGCTGGAGATCAAGGTCATCTTCAGGTCAAAAGCAAATAAAGATCAGTCGGTATTACTTTGCATTTTATTGCTACTATTTCATTTAGTTTTTTTTTCTGTGCAACCATTTTTATGTTAAATGTTGTTCCGTAAGGAGCATGTGAGTCATTTATGCTTTGCACTTTTAGTTTTACTTAGTTATTAATATTGAACTTACGATTATTTGAGGCATGATAGATATCAATGAGACACACATACTATGCAAATTTGGTCAACCAGATCCCAGATCAAGATCACTGGAGCTGTCCGAAGTCGGTTCATATGGATACATTGAAGTGACCTTGACCCTAAACTGTGAGAGATATAAAGTCCAAACTTGTTGTATTTAGAGATATTTGATTGTCCTTTCATATATGTTCCGTTTTTGCATTGGTCTTGAAGTTCAAGGTCATTTTAGGTCTTACAATTTCCATTGTACAGTGGAATGGCTCTATATTTGACCCAAAGATAGCATAGAAGTATTTGATCATACATGAGCATCAGATGTCATGTGAAGGTCATCCAAGGTCAAGGTAACTGAAGGTCAAGGTCATCCCAAGGTATCTTTTTTTAGTATGCTACAAACTTTTACTGTAATTTATTTGATTGCACATGAATGCATCGAAAGATCAGAGTCGTATTTGCATTTTAATATTACTGTTGCTTTTTTTTTCTCTGGGCACTCATTTTCATGTTAAATATTGCAAGTTCCATGACGGGCATGTAAGTCATATGGGCTTTGCCCTTCTAGTTGATGGGGAAAAATATGATCAAAAGTTAAAATTTAAAAAAATTAAATTTCAGCCTTGGAGCCCAAGACGACAACAAAAAAACCAACTACCGCATTAACCACCACTACCACTACTACTAATACAACCACAACTACAACTACCACCACATCGGCCAACCATCCACATACACCACAAAAACCCATCCTCCCATCAGGCCTGTTGCTGAACACTACAGAGAATGAAACATTGGTTGATCCTCAATCGTGAACGGCCTCAAATCATAGTGGAACTGCTCGGCAAAACGGAGATGAGCAAGATGTCAGGAGCTGACGAATCTGAGGCCGATATGGTGTGTAGAGATCTGTACAGATGAACGTAGACATTGTATTAATGGAAATTGCTCTAATGTTTGAATCGGACCATACAAAGTTTGTTTGTTTTCATTTGGGTCCCTTTCGGTGTTTGAATAAATTTTAAAGATAGAATGGTTTCATCACAACATAATTAATGGGGATAAGAAATGTACATTTTGGTTGGTTTGTTTGTTTGTGTTCATTTTGTTCACTTTTGGTCTGTGAAGACATGAAAAAGAAATAGCAGGTTTACCCACAAATAAGTGTAATGGATATGAAATGAAAGACCTCACATGTTGCAGGATTGGTGGTGGGCCTTGTAATGGGCTTGCTGTGTGGTTTTGACTGTGGGGGTCTGCATTGGAATCATCTTCATCAAGAGAAGGTGAATTTTCGCATCTCAGTTGTCATGAACACAGTGCTTCATTAGCTAGGAATGAAAGCGTATAATTTAGTTTAGTTTTATAGATTATAACGTCCCCGGACACATAAGCGTATAGGGACGGGTGAAACACCACTTGTTTGTGTACTGCGATAATATTATGGTCAAGCATTGAAATAAAGTGTGAAAGGAGAGCAACTGGACTTTAAAAAATATTATTTCTTTTTCTATTTGTAGGTTCTGGAGGGAAGAGTGAAAAAACATCCAAGGAGATAATGTAGTTAGGCACACTTTGAAGTGTTTTTTTTTTTTAAATTTTTTATTGTGTTTCTGCAGTACAAGAAAAAAAAAGGCATAGTCCATGAGAGATATAAAAATTTTTTTTTTCTTCTCCACCATGGGATGGGCTATGTTGAAAAAAGGGAAAGTAACTTTGATTCTACATTATATACTAACGTAACTTTTGATTCTAAATTATCAAGCATGAAAATTTCCTATTTTTGATAGAAAATCTGCTGATTCATTTTACCAATTGTGTGGTTTGACTGTGGTATTTTAAATTTTTAATTGTGTTTCTGCAGTGCCAAGAAAAGAAAAAAAAAAAAAAAAGGCATAGTCCATGAGAGATAAATGTTGTTTTTTTCTTCCCACCATGGGATGGGCTACTGTTGAAAAAGGGAAGTAACTTTGATTCTACATTTATACAAACCGTAACTTTTGATTCTAAATTATCAAGCATGAAAATTTCCTATTTTTGATAGAAAATCTGCTGATTCCTTTTACCAATTTTTTGGTATAAAAATGTTTTGCTGATTTAAAAAAAAAATTACTAAAATATATAGATCTAGGTCTATGTACAGTGGAAACAATTGATTTCTTGTTTCAACTGCCACAAGGGAAGTAACCACTGCATACCTACTTCACATCAAACTAAGACTTCCTAAACACAGCGCACACACTCATTCTGAATCACTCAAAGGAATTTCATACCATGGAATCATAGCTCCCATATGCTCCTATAATCTTTGACTACCCGTTCTCTGCTCATCAGGATTTTTATCTTTTATTTCCAGCAGATCTATTCTCAAAATGGTGGAGTTTGACGATTAAGCCTTCTTTCACGAACTTTTTATGAATACAGACTCTGATGATGCCTCATTTCACGACTTTGATTTAATCAAAGTGACAGCTAGGAGGAGTGTATCTGATGGGGAAGAACACGATGTTACTCATATTAATGGTGTATCGAGTGTTTCAAGAGATGAAAGTATCAGACAAGTACGGGATGGTTACTACCAGCAGTGGCGAATTGTTTCTGCAAATTTACCAAACCAAATAATATTGATAAAATTTCAGAGGCACAGTTTTTCAGTTATTCATCACTGATGGAAGTGTGAAAGAGTTCTTTGTCACGGAAATAAAAGTAGACTGTACTCCAAGTGTAATTGAGTTCAATCAGTCTGTTATGTTGTAAAACATTTTTTACAGCTTTTTATTTTGTGTCATTACATTCTACATTGATTTATTTATTTCCGTTCTAAAACTCATGATGATATATCAACAAATAAAAACGTTATAAGCTTTTTAAATCAATAAGGTAGTTTGTAGATTGACGTCAATAAAAATAATGCAGGTACAGGGGAAAGAACTGTAGGAAAAAATGCAGGGTGCTAAAGGCTAATATCAAGAAAGTACCCCGGAACCGTTCTCAATAAACCCTGTTTTACCCCCAACACCGAAGACCTTCACCGAAAATGTCAGTCACGAATCTGTTGCCTCCAGAAACTCTGGAAACTAAATTTTGAACCTGACATCCTTCAACTTTTTTTATCGTGCTTATATTGAGTCTTGTTTAACATTTTCTTTTATCCGCTGGTATGGACGTTTTCTGTGGAGAATATAAGTGTGCTAGATGGGGTTGTGAATGTGTGCAGTAAAATTGTGGGAAGGAAGCAAAACAGCCTGAGTGTATTATGGTGCAAAAGGCAACAAGCATTGTGCAGACAGTAGCCACGTGTTGCTATCAATATGAACTCCTCCCATCAGGTAGACTCTATCGAGTCCTAAAATTCTGAACTGTACTTTCGAAGAACACTTTTTTATTCCAAAGTCAATAGTCATTTTGAACGTTTGAATCGAATAATACGGTTGTCTGCAGCAAAGTGTGTATGTGTGAATGAGTATATGCACAAGTGAGTGTGTGTACTCGAATTATTAAGAGTGTGTGACGAATGCTACATTTTTATGATTTACTTTTTTTACAGTTTCATGATTTACATGCCCCTGAACTCCTCTAGAGGCCTAGGCGCTTTGAGCCGTCGATTTTCTCCTTTCCCAATGCCTACTACATTTTTTCTATTTTTCACCCCAACTGTTTTCATGCATGATTATATAAACTTAAGTATACTTCAGATCTGTTAATATTTGCTGCACTTATTCCAATGGAGATAGGAACAGTTCAAGAACAGTAGTAATTGGAGTATGCTTGCTTGCAAAAACACTTGTGTGATGTGTTGATGATTATGCAGCAGTGTTAATGTGTTGTGTAACAGGTATCGTAAGAATAAGGAGGACCTGCCACCCGTGTTCTTTTCCAACCCTTACTATGGCGATGCCCGAACTCCACTCAACCCTCCACCCCCACCCCCAGTGGACTACAACATGGATGAAGATGCTTGCTACGGTCAGGCCGACAGCTACTCGCAGGCTTCCACCCCGGTCAAACGTCCGATGAACGGCCCTCCGGTGGTCCCATCCCGCGATACCTACAACACACCCGCACGGCTGGCTGCTTTGAGCGCCAGGCCAGGCCTGGGCCGAGCCTCCAACGACTATGATGAAATCACCGCCCAGAAGCTCCTCTACTCCAATGCCAGATCCGCAGGTCCGGAAGCTGAACTGGAAGGAGCTACTGGAGGGGTGTATGAAGATGGCGACCTGATTGACACCCACTATGACGCCATCACCGGAGAGAATTTTTATGAGTCGGTAGACAACGTTCGTCTGGCCATTCATCAGAACGCACTCAACGAGCAGCAGGAGGAAGAGCGGTATGTGCCATTCCAACTGGATGACCAGGAGTCTCCACAATCAGCCAGACATAAGTAACATTTTAAGCACGTTTTCAAAACCTGTGCTCGTTTTACATTTTAATTTTATTTTTAATGTGACCCACGTACACTAGCTTTTGTTTTTTGGGTCATACAGTTCTGTTGTGGTTTTTTTCTCTAGTTTTATGTTTCTCCACTGCCACCTAGATGATTGAATTATGTTTTATGGGTCACTGTTAGAATTGATCTTATGTGTTTTGAACTCATCATACATTGTAATCTCTTCTTATACATTTTACCAAACATTTGTGAAGAATAGTTAGTTTTTTTTGGTTTTTTTTTTCAGCCTCAAGTGTATAAATTCTTGCTCTCTGATTGAGACCGATATAAAAAATTTGATTCAATGGTGAAAAGGGGAAAATAGGCAACAAAATCCACATGCTGTGCCATTAAGGATCAGGACTGGCATCCAGTATTTTGTGTTAAGTGTGTACCTCCCATTCCATTGCTGCATGATTGAACTGAAAACACATTTTAAATGTTTCAAGAATTGGGCGTGTAACACAAAGCCTTGTAATTTACCATTTATCTGTTGTGGTTTAAAAAGTAGAACTATGTGTTTATCTATGGAAAGTAGTTTTCGACTTGAATTGTACTTGTTACTGCTATTGGCAGTTTGAAAGTAGGCTGTGGCTGATGGAGGCTGTTTGTGGGTGATCTTTTTCTTTATTTTGATAAAAATTGTATGAATTTGAATTTTATGGTTATCCTCGGGAGACAGAAAGTGTTATGACCAAGCAAAAACTCTTAAAAGTAATCTTTTTTTTTTTTTTTTTTTTTTTGGGGGGGGGGGGGGGGGGGGGGTTGTTTTTGTTGATGTTATTGTTTTTGTTATTGTTGTTTTGGCTAATGGTATTGATTTTGAGAATTCCAAAGCTATGTTGTCTTAACTTACCATAGTATAGTTACAGGCTGGTTGGATTTTCTTTCCCAGTCATGTTTTATAATAATATTTTGTGAATAATTGAAGAAGTTTGTTTGCTTTTATGTGGATGAGATGGAGTTATTCGCTTTCTAAATCCTTTACATGTGCACAAAAATGCTTGAATGTCAGTGTATACATATGCATGTGTGTGCAGAGGTGAGTGGGTGGAGGGTTAGCTTGTGTGTTTTTACACAAAAGTTGATTTATTCTGTCATTTTGTGCCAGAGCTTATATTTTTGTGTGCAAAGAATCTATTTGTAAGGTATCTCTTATGAGTTATGACTTGTGTTGTTAGTGAGTGTAGCCGAGTAAATAAAAACTTGTATCATGCCATTATCCTTGCTTAGCAGGCTAAAGGTGCGAAGTAAACTGTATGTAGTTCTGTAAATAACTCTCAGCTTTAATGATGGTTTAAGAATCAGTGGTGAATTTCGTTCTATTTGTGTTACTGTAGAGCTGACGATGCGTTGACAGAATTTTAAGTTTTCTTCAGTAAAAGGTATAATAATAATAAATGCTCAGAATTCCTGAACTGTCAAAGCACAATCAAAATCATTTTTTGCACACAAAAAGACCAAGTCACAGTCGTTGTGTTCAGCGGCTCTCTCTACTTAATCCTAGTCGGTACAATTGACTAAGGCACTTGCTAACGAAAATCTATTGACGAGTTGTATTTGTGTGACTGATAATATTGTGTAATTTATATTTGTTTTCTTTTTTTTAATCGCATTGTTTTAAAAAAGAAGACAATAATTCCATGTTTTAAACCATCCTGTGTCATACAACATATGTGTGGTGTAATTCAAAAGTTTGTGTGCTTTATATTAAAGTGAAATATTGTACTTCAAAAAAATTTAAGTTGCACTAGTATAGAAGCTGTACCAACCACATTTTAAATAATAATTCTTGAATAAAATGATACATACATCTCTGCATATTATAAGCTGCACCTTGTATTCTCAGATTAATGAGTAAGAAACCAGATATAAGCCACGCAGGATGTGGAGTCTGAGAGAATGAATATGAATGAAAATAGCTGCTTATAGCCCGTAGTGTATGGTGGTTCGTCTTTGCCAGCTTTATACATGTATAGTCCTTTATTATTGTACAGAATTCAAGGATTGTTCTTGGTAAGTTTAGGGAGTGACAGGTATCCCAGAGCGAGTGCATTGTTTGTTGACACTTTGCTGATATTTTTCTCAAGTGAATATTGTTCTTTTTATCAGTGGTTATGATCATGAGTTTTGCACAGCTTGGTATGGTCATAACATTATTTACGCAAATAAAGTGTTTGTAGCATTTGGGCTTAGAATGAATTATTTACGCAAATAAAGTGTTTATAGCATTTGGGCTTAGAATGAATTTCCTTGTAATTTATGGGTACAATTATGTCTTCAGTTCAATCTTGATAAATTGAAACAAGTTTTCGCTTGGATTGTATAGTAACTAAGCTTGTCACATGCTGTTTGTTGTGTTCATTGCTAGATATGGCTAATGCATACAACTTAGTGCGTGTATGTGAGAGATGTAGCTTGTATGGTCAGATATTGCTAGTTTATTCAAATGTTTCTCATACTCTTTAGCCATAGCTTGTATGTTCAGATGCTGCTAGAATGTTAAGATTCTGCTTGTATGTTCAGATGCTGCTTGTATCTTAAGGTGTTGCTTCCATGCTCTGTTTTTGTCTGATTTTTGTCGCCACCAATGATAAAAATACTCACTGTCTGTGTATGTGATCCGTTGGCCTGTGTACAAGTTTGTGATTAAAATTTTTTAAAACTTTATTTATTTAAATTTTTTAAAGTTGTGAGTGCTTCAGATTGATGTTTAGCTTCAGATTTGACAAGTTGCAGGTATTTATGTGTACAGATATTATCTTTGCCTGTTAATTTTGACAAGTCGTAGCTTTCTTATGCATGACAGTGTTAAATTGTATGCATTTTGCTTCACATTAGGGGCATTTAAATTACATGTGAACATAGTGGGAAAAAATGTAGCCCTGCAATGTTGTCAAGAGGATAAAATGCCTGTATTGTTACAAGAGATGTAACGGGACATGTAAATTAATAATGTATTGATGGAGACACTTCACTTTACACATTTTGTAAAGAGTTCACTGAACCAAGGAAGTGGCGCATGTTCGTCAGTTGATGCTGCAGATAATTAACTTCCAGCAACTGCAAAAGTAACAGTAACTGGATGAACTGAAACTTTAAAAATATTATTATTTTGTTTATTGTTGTTCTTCTTCTGCATTCGAACCATATTAAGTTTGTAAAATGTGCACATCTATCCATATTAGTGTTGCTTACTTTTTTATTGTAAGCGATACAGTGTGTTGTAAAATCCGTTTTATTGAATAAATGTATTAAGTGAGCAGCTAAGTTTGTTTTAACGGACAGCAGCAGATTTTGAAATGCACACTATGAAATATTACTGTGTTGATTGGAATAGTAATGACAAATTTATGAAGTATCAGTTTTGTACAGTATGAAAAGAATTTATTGATTGTATAGCAGTAATTAAAATTATTCATGTTAATTGATTTAGTACATGGTAGTAGTAAATACAACTTTTTGTTGGTAAAGTAATGGTCATTTGTTATAGTACTAAACCATATTACTTTGTTAGTGAGTATTGTGTGTGTCATAGTTGTGATGGTTCAGGAATAGTTCAAAAATTTGTTTGTCGTCAACCCCCGTTGCGGTGCCGGGGGTTTCAGTATAAATAGTATCCCCACTTTCTGGAAATTTAATGCTTTAAATTCCCACTGTCGCTGTCTTTCTCATTTGCTCTTTCTCATTCCTGCTCTGTTCTATCAATCTGCTATACTATCTTCTTCTTCGCTAGACCAGTCGCCTACCTTTTTTCTTGAAAACTCTTCCGGGACAAGACTCCTTATTTGTGTGTGAGGTCTGTTGGATCAGCTTGGGAATATTGGACGCTTTCTGCCAGGTGGTCACTAGGGCTTCCTATGATGTTATTATTTAGCAATGTAGGCATTTTATATGAATGTGTTTTGTTGATAATTTATAATGATGTTTGTATTCTATTTTGTTTTTGTAAACGAGGATTCGATAAATTAGAGTACAGCATCAGCGTCCCCTGCGTGGGATGTCTTTATTGTAAAGTGACTGGCTGGTGGAGAGCTTTCAGTTTTACCACTAGGGTTGTTTCGGCAGATCTTTTGTGCGGATCAGGGGTTGTCCGGTCCTGATTTGGCTCGGAAGAGTCCGCTGGACCTAAAGCAATAATCATGTAATGTAATGTAATGTTTGTCGTCAGCTTTTAACACCTCTCACTGTGTCATGAAATGTCCACAATTATTTTTTTACATTTACATTTGATGTTGTGTTTTTATGATTATATAGATGGAATATAGATTTGTTTTAAAATGGTTTTATTGAAATAAATGTGGTTATAAATTGTGCACACAATGATAGCTCTTGAGTGATTCATACATAAATCAACATATTATGACATTAATTGTATGACAGTAATTTGTTACTGTTGCCAGGTCACAGTAATATTAAGCATGGATTAATTTAGTTTTGATCTGACTTGGTCCAGTTCAGTTGATCACAGTTTTGGAAAGCTTAGAATTTAATTTGTTTTGGGTAGCTTCAGTAATTTTGTTACATATTTTTCGATAATATAAAAATATTGTTAACGCCTTTTCAAGAAATGTACTTTTGATAATGCTGCTTTTTTTTCAGTATTATCATTAGTCTGCGTTTAAATTTTGTCTTAAATGTTTTGTTTTTTAAAATCTTGAGATGTAATTATTATTAACAGATACTTTTAATTTGTGAAATAGAAATTTATTGATATTTTAAGATCTGTTTTTGAACACTAAAGATTTTTAATAAGAAAAATAGGACTTTAGTGACATACATTGTTTTAAGATTGGGAGGTTATCTTGTAACACGTGTTTGAATACTAAAGATTGTGTTTCGAGTTTTTATTCATAATTTATGTTCACAGGTGACAGCACGATGTAGTGTATTTTGCTATTTGAATTTAATGGTATTTTTGAACTAATGCATGTAGATTTGAGTGTATAAAGAGTGAATTTCATGTATAACGTTTACAATTTTAGCTAGTTTTGCTAGCTTATTTTCAATGCAAAATGTGTTTTATGTAGATTTGCGCTTTTAAAGTAGATTAAGTTTTGATGCATTTCAAACAAATAAAATACACTGGGTACTTTATTTTGCATAGAGGAGTTGAAGTGTTTTTGCTCATCTTCTATAATTGTTCCAGCAAAACCTGTAATTTCTTCTTTACGTTTTGATTTGTTTCGAGATTGTGAAAGCAATTTTGTATCTTTTTATCTGTTTTAAATTTTGCAGTTTGTATTTCTTGAAAATATCTGGAAATACTTTGAAATAGGAATCGGCTGGCCTGTCTGTTTGTTGCATGCCATATTTCACAAACTACAGAATAGATTTTGAGCACACTTCATTGGAAATCACCTGGGTTAGTATTAATTGCAAGATTCTTGTGCCATCTTTTTTGCTCTACTTCAAAGGTCAAAGTTCCTGGTGTCAGTTCCTTGCTTACCACTTTGCTTTATATCTCCAAAACTACTGAACTGATTTTGATGGTTTTTATTATTTAGGTACTCCTGACCAAACATTCAGCGGCTAAAATGATTTTTGATTTTTTTTTCTCTTCTTCTCGCAGCTAGTTCAGACAGTAGCATCCATCATTCCATGCTTTGATTTTGCATCTTTAGGATAAAAACATTGGTGAAGATTGCTGAAGAACATTAACACTTTTGAAAATGCTGGTTTTGAGCTATATTTGTGAGGAATACATTTGAATGGCATGCCATCACTTTGCATTTCGGTATTTTCTGTAACTATTCGTATTGTTTAATTACATTTTATTTCCCCTTAGATAATGCAAGCAGGGTGCCGGGTGTTTCAGTATAAATAGCATCCCCGCTTTCTGTAAGTTTAGTGCTTTAAATTCCCACTGTCGCTGTCTTTCTTTTTTGTTCTTTCTCATTCCTACTCTGTTCTATCAATCTACTGTACTATCTCCGTCTTCGCTAGACCAGTCACCTACCTTTTGTTTTGTTGAAAACTCTTCTAGGACCAAACTCTTCATTGGTGTGTGAGGTCTGTTGGATCAGCTTGGGAGTATTGGACGCTTTCTGCCAGGTGGTCACTGGGGCATCCTATGATGTTATTATTTGGCAATGTTTGACATTTATGTATTTTGTTGATATTTTATAATGATGTTTGTATTCTATTTTGTTTTTGTAAACGGGGTTCGATAAATTAGAGTATAGCCTCAGCGTCCCCTGCGTGGGATGTCTTTATTGTAAAGTGACTGGCTGGTGGAGAGCTTTCAGTTTTACCACTAGGGTTGTTTCAGCAGATCTTTTATGTGGATCAGGGGTTGTCCGGTCCTGATTTGTCTCGGAAGCGTCCGCTGGACCTAAGGCAATAATCATGTAATGTAATACGGATCAGGGGTGAGTCCTTTTTCAACTTTTCCCCGTGTGGGTGCCAAGAATTTCTGTATAAATAGTATCCCCACTTTCTCGGTAACAAGTGCTTTAAATTCCCACCGTCACTGTCTTTCTGCTTTGTTCTTTCTCATTCTTTCTCTATCGGTCTCTTATACTTTTTTGCTAGACCAATCACCTACCATTTTTCTTGAAAACTCTTCCAAAACTCCTCATTTGTTTATGTCTGTTTATATATATATATATATATATATATATATATATATATATATATATATATATATATATATATATATATATATATATATATATATATACATGTTTTGTTGATATTTTATAATTATGTTTATATTCTATTTTGTTTTTGTAAATGGGGGTTCGATAAATTAGAGTATAGCCTCAGCGTCCCCTGCGTGGGATGCCTTTATTGTAAAGTGACTGGCTGTGAAGTACCTTCAGTGTTACTACTGGGGTTGTTTCAGCAGATCTTTTATACGGATCAGTAGTGAGTCCTCTTTCAACCAAGTTGTCTTGATTTTGTGGTACTGATTTGACTCTTTGCCGTCCGCTGGACCCTGTAATCAATGAATAACTAACTCTTTCAATTAAGTTGTCCTGATTTTGTGCTCCTAGATTCGGCTCTTTGCAGGCTGCTGATCCCTATAAGCAATGAACAGCTAACTAACAATGTAGTTTTCCAGATATGCTCTTTGTCACTAAAAATAAATCAACATCCTTGATACCCCAACCCTTTTTTTAAGACCATCATTTTCTAGGAACGCCTAAAAATTGGACATTTTACTCTATATTTGTAGACAAACATTTCATTCGTTAGTAATTATCCTTGATGCTTATGTTTTTAATAAATGGAATACAACAGAGGACTGCTAGCATTGAACATGTACAATAATGAGAAACAAAAATCAACATAAACCAAAAGGATGAAAATAGACCATGAGCACACTTCCAGCTCAAGAGCTGCTCAAGGCGCTGGCCGATACTGTGGGAGCTTTGAATCGCGCTTTATAAAATAAATATTATTATTAATATTATCTTACTCAAGCCGCCCGAGGGACACACTTGCAGCCTTTGGGCATATCTGACGCAGACAACTAAGCATAATTCTTGGCAACCAGGTATAGGGACCTAGTGCTTACTGGGTGTATTTGTGTAGACGGTCTAGGACATAAGCATCAGAATTTTTAAAGTCCGCGATGGAATGCATGCGTGCACAGCTTATAATCTGATCCAGAGGAATAGAGGCGCAGTGTGTCAGACTAGTGTTATTTTTGTTTTAGCACTCTAGGCCATCAACAAGCTTTGAACCACTACGGGGGCTGTGATGTTATTGCTTAACATACAATGCTTCAATTGTTTTTGCCCATTGAATACACCTTTTGAGCAAACTGTCTCAAGGTTGTTTTTTGTTTTGGCACTCCTGGGCTGGCGTGCATGAATGAACTTAAAAGCCGACTTAGACTTAAGTAGCATGTTACAGTGAAGCGTTAAGTCTAAGTCGGCTTTTAAGTTCGTTCATGCACGCCAGCTCAGGAGGTCAATCGGTTTGGAGCCACTTCCTGTACTTGCTGCAGTGTTATCGCTTAACGTTCAATGCATCAATTTTTCTGTTGATGCAAGCATAATTAAACCAGCTTCGCGTGCCAAGATGTTAAAACTTAATCTCTTCATCTTTCTTCTCTTCAATAAAGTCTCCGTCATTGTCACGTGATTTTTTTAGTTTCACACTTGACTTTGCATGTAAGAATATGCGTGTATGTTTGCTGTCCACTTTCTCACTACTCTTCCTAACTAATCAACACAACGCCTTTTAGCAAAATGTAAAACGATGACTATTCAAAACAGTCTTACCCAATAAATATAATAATAATGACCTACCTCCCCCAATCTTCCTATAAAACAAAACGCAACCCCAAAAAAAAATTATATACAAAACAAAATGAAAGGAAAACTACATTTTTTTTTATCACTAAATGTGTCCATTCAGTGTTTTCAGAGCAAAAAAAAAAGAAAAAAAAATTTCCCGTAGATTAAAGCGCCGAGAGAAGTAGACGCAGTCTTTCCAGTTGTCGAAGTGGGTGCTACCTTCACCTCCTGAGAGCCCCACACTATCCAGCTCTATCCAAGTCAAGGGACAAGCACCGATCAGTCCGACTGTGCTACCACCGTGACGTTAAATCCCCCCCCCCCCCTCACCCCCACGAAAAGCCCGAGCGAAGAACAAAGCAGACGAAGAATCAGGAAATAACGACGACAACGATGATGAAGAGAATAATAATAATAATAATAATCAGCCCAACAGGAAAGCATACTTGGTTATACATCACGCGCCTTCGCTCCTCTTCCCAGTTTATGTTGTCCGTTCCAAGTGTGGATGGTCACAGGAAGAGGCGCTTGGGTCACCGCTCCTTCTCCCTCTGTGGCCCAGCATTGTGGAACACTCTCCCCCCGGACTTGAGAGTCGTAGAGACACTGGACTCTTTCAAGAGGCGTCTGAAGACGTTTTTTTTTTTTTTTTTTTGACTTTTTTTGAGTGTATACATAGAGAAGTTCTTTTTTTTTTTTTTTTTTTTTTTCACCCTTTTTCCCCAACCCCCTGCGCATGCTGCCAGCATGGATATGTGCGCCATACAAGTGGACATCATCATCATCATCATCCCCGTTATGCCTACCCATGGCCCTATAAACCAACCCGTAGCCCCCTTTTACCTACACGTACCACCCCATCCCGATCCTTGGTAATAATAATAATAATAATATTGAATATAGAATAATACAAATAGAAATCATAAAAAACACCAAGGTTTTAACATAAAAGTTGATATAAGATTATAATTATAATAATAATAATAATTATTATTATTATTATTATTAGTTTATAAATAATAATAATAATAAATAAGTTAAAAGTAAAAAGCCTAAATTAAAAAGCAAAATATCATATTGAAGTGTAAAAAAAAAAATAACATTAAAAAAATATCGCCCGCCGGAGATTTCAACTCGGGTCGCCTGCACGGCAGGCGAATGTCTTACCAAGTGAGCTACCAAGGCTTCGTATAAAGACCATCAATTTTTTGGTCTATATGGGAAAACATGCTGAAACCTCGATTCGATTTTTAATTAATCAAATTTAATTAGTTAAACACAAAATTTTGTAAGATTGGTGACATGAGTGCAAAAGTGTTTTGAATGGAAATAAAACAAAATTTGCGGTATTACGGAACGGCAAGTTCTTGACACGGGTTGAATCAAAACCGCGCGCGGAATGAGGCTATTGCGATTTGTGGACATTTTGTTTATTTATTTATCTCAGAAACGGTTAAACGTTCGGTAAGGAAATGTCGGCTATAACGATTTCGCAGGTTTTGAGCGCACAGCAGGCCGATCCGCAGCGCCCAGCACCTGCCCAGATCAGCGTCCATACCGGACAAACTTTACAGTAGAGGCGAAGAAGGACTTCCGGCTAAGCAATTTATATATATAGATGTCCAGAGGTATTCTGTAGTCCGTCATCTCCATACTTTGTATTCTTCGTTGTAGGTCTGCTGTGAGGGTCCATGTTTCGCAAGCGTATAGGAAGATGGAGATGACAAGGGAGCGCCAGCAGCCTTACCTTGGAGTGTAGACTAATGGTCCTGTCTTTCCAAATGGGCTTCAACCTTGTCAGAGCAGCAGTTGTTTGTGGGATCCTGGAGAGGACTTCCTATCGGGACCCATTGTCTGACCATGACTCCTAAATATTTGAAGCTATGCACTGTGTTGGGATTGGCCTTGGACTTTGATGTCCATGTTGATGCCATTGGTTTTGTTTGTTATCAGTTTGGTCTTCTCTGCACTTATTTCGATTCCAAAGGCTCTGGAGGTGGTTTGAAACCTCTGTTCCAGCTGTTCAAGTTCTTGTTCCTCTCCAGTCAATTCATCAATCAATGTCATCGCAAAACGAAGGTTGGAGATTGCTCTACCCTCTTTGCTGACTGTGCAATCGTGATCTTCAAGGGCATCCGATATGATGCGCTCCAGAAAGTTGTTGAACTTGAACTTGAACTTGAAATTTTCTATGATGTAGGCCATTATGTCCTTTACATAGATCCTGGTAGTTATTTTAGCAACTGTCATTAGTATTATGCGCTGCGCGCGGTGGCTCCAATACTAATGGTAGCAAGTTGGGTCATAGACTAGAGGGTGGGGAGGGAAAGCCAGTGTGCGTCCAGCCTGCCCTTAAAAGCCTTGAAGAGTGTTGTAGAGCGTAGGCATCCTTGAAAATCAAACAAAATCCGATCTAAATAGAAAATTGTGCAACACGAATCATTTGCTGAATAACACATGCTGCTGAAATAACATGACGAATAACCGCGGGGAAACTCATACACTTGATTTATAGACGTAAAAATAAAATCGTCTTCGTCATTATTTTGTGACGTAAAACACACACACACCCACACACACACACACACACACACACACACAATGATGTGACGTTTCAGCAGTGTGTCGACATTTTTCTCACAGAACCCTGCAAGAACTAAAACGCTGTTGAACTGGAGGCCACCACGTGAAGCAAGTAGATGGAATTGTCTGTTATTTAGTGGTGGTTATAGCCATCATTTTAATATCTTGCCGAGTTCTTTCAAAAATGCATTCACATCTTTCACCAGAGGGATTTTGTCTGGGAAATGAAGAACGTGCGGCACTGTTATTACCCTTGGCAACACCAGAGCGATCCCCGGTTTCTTCTCTTCCGGGATCAAATAGGCTACTATTTTGTTTTCCGTCATTTCCCTCCAATTAACTTACAGTTTGTTTTCATTTGTGGACCTGATTTTCGGATGACAAAGTTGTGCTTGCCAACCATGGCAGATCTGTTGATCTGGATGTACATTCCCGCCGTGGTTTTTTTTTCTTCTCCATTTCTTATCTTTCTTTCCCCTTATACTTGGACTAGTTGGAGTATACATACGCCAATCGCAGGACCTATAAAAGACAAAACTTACTTTACTCTTCCACAACCAAGTAACTCTATCTGAAGCTCTTTTACATTATTCTATCCTAATCCTATCCCGCAACTCGAAAGTCGTTGGGGCACCATAGATTATTCATCTTCATCCATTAGACGGCCTCAATCAACTACTTTTCCCTCTTCGCTCCAGGGACCTAGCAAGTCCCAGTATGTCCTAACACAAAACTGGGCCCAAATAATAAAAAAAAAATTTAAATGGGAAAGAGATGGGGATGGGGATAATCTGGCCCTACCTACTCTATTTAACCTATGGAAAATTATTTATAGTTGTGGCACTAGTGACTTAAAGGAGTCAAGAGTATCAGCTGTCACTGTTGTTTCGGGCAGCTCGTTCCAATCCTTGATGGTGTTGGGAAGGAAGGAGAACTGGCGGTATTTGGTCCTACATTGAATTTGGGTGAGCTGTTGGGGGTGGCTTCTTCGCTGACGTGGAGGGGCTGGGACTAGTTTGCTGGTGTCGACGACTGCCTCGTTGTTGAGGATCTTATGTAGCATGGCAAGTCAAGCAACCTTTCTGCGGTGTTGGAGAGATGGCCATTGCAGTTTGTCGATCATCTCGGAGACACTAGAAGTGTTGTGGTACCGGTAGACGACAAAACGTGCTGCTCTTCTCTGGACTGCCTCTAATTTATCGATGTTAGCCTCAGTGTGGGGATCCCATACCGTACAGGCATGCTCCAGTATGGGACGGACGAAGGTCTTGTAAGCAGTCTCCCTGAGGTGGGTGGCGCTGACTTTGAGGTTGCGCCGGAGGAAGCCAAGGGTCTTGTTGGCTTTAGCACAGTGTACCTCATCTTTCTCTGTCCTCAGCAACACTCATGGCTTTGCACAGTATCAAGCCAGTCCATTCTCGAATGTTGTCTTCCCACCTCTTTTTCTGTCTTCCACTTCTGCCTCCTTGCACCGTGTCTTGCAGGATGGTCTTTGCAAGGCCTGGCGATGTGACCATCCGTTTCTCCATCACTGTGTCCATTGGCTTGTGTGATGGTCTGTCGGACTTCATTGTTGGTGATGTGCTGGGTATAGGAAATGCCCAGAAGTCTTCTGTATCACCTCACCTCCATGCTTTGTATTCTTCGTTGTAGGTCTGCTGTGAGGGTCCATTTTTTGCAAGCGTATAGGAAGATGGAGATGACAATGGAACGCAGCAGCATTACCTTGGGGTGTAGACTGATGGTCCTGGCTCTCAGCTCCTCCAAATGGGCTTCAACCTTGTCAGAGCAGCAGTCGTTTATGCGATCCTGGAGAGGACTTCCTGTCGGAACCCATTGTTTGATACAATAGCTCTTAAATATTTGAAGCTATGCAACGTATTGAGGGATTGGCCTTTGACTTTGATGTCCATTTTGATGCCATTGGTGCTATTGTCTTCTGCACTTATTTCGATTCCAAAGGCTCTGGAGGTGGTGTCAAGCCTCTGTACCAGCTGTTCAAGTTCTTGTTCATCTCCAGTCAATACATCAATGTCATCCGCAAAACTGAGGTTGAATATCGCTCTACCGTCTATGCTGACTGTATCTTCATGATCTGCAAGGGCATCTGACCCGATGCGCTCTAGGAAGATGCTGAGTGTTGGAGAGAGTAGGCATCCTTGACGATTGTTGTTCTGAACCAGTTCCCGATGGCGCTGTTGAGGACTGCACTGGTAGCCTTGTTATACAGGCTTTTGATGACTTCAGTAATGTTAGGGCTTATGTTGTACACTCTCATGGTTGCCCACAGAGCTGCATGCCGGTCAAACGCTTTCTTGAAGTCTATAAACACATGATATAGATGTTGTTGGTGCTGTAGGTATTTATCGCAGATTATTTTGAGGTGGAAAATCTGTTCAGTGGTATTCGCCCTGCCCTGAATCCTACTTGTTTTTCAGCTATGATTTGTTCAGATTGGGGTTTCAACATGTTGAGTATTATTTTCAAGAGAACCTTCCTGGGGTGGCTGATGAGACTGATGGTGCGGTAATTTTCAAATTCCTGAAGGTTACCCTTTTTGGGAAGAGTGATGATTAGCGACTGGATCCATTGTGCAGTCCACTCCCCACTCTGCCAGATCTTGTTACAGATCATGGTGATGGCCTCAATCATCGCTTCTCCTCCTGCTTGAAGCAATTCTGCGGGTATGTTGTCCACTCTCGTTGACTTCCCATTCTTCAGCGATTGCACTGCTGCCTCAACTTCTCGGAGAATTTGGGGGATTCCTTCTTCTTCTGTTCTGGTAACATGCTAGAACTGATGGGCCTCCGTTTGGTGTGTGGTTGTAAAGGTCAGAGCAGTACTCTGTCCATCTATCCAAGACTTCTTGTTCTTCTGTAAGGCATATGCAAGACTTGCTTTGGATCGAACGAACATTGAGGTGACTGACCTTTCTTACTAGGCGTCATCCCACGCAGCATCACCCAGTCTTATACACTGGAGATCTACAAAGCGGTGGACTCACTAATTCCCGCGATGGGCAATGAAGACTTGTTGAACTGAACTGAATTGAATTGATTTGAATTTAATAGACATGTTGCCGCTATCGGGCTGCTCTTATTAAGGTTATATAGGCAGCTGGCCCAAAAGAGACGCAGACCCCAATCTGAGTGTAAGAGGCTGCATGCAAACAGGCATGTGCTTGATTGCTGATCTCTGACACTCATCTAACGTCAAGCTGGCCAGTGGAAATGGGCCTTTTGAATTGAGTTTTCGTTTTTCTCTCCAGCAGCCGAGGGACTACCCAGACAAAAGGCGCACAGCTGAGGCAAGATGCTGTCTGCCAGGCTTTATCTAGCCGCCGCCCGCGGGAGACCTCCCTCATTAGGCGTCCTACCACGCAGCATCACCCAGTTCTTCAGTCCACAGTTGGCGTCAGCCCATCCAACTACCTATACTGCTCCCTCCAATAGCCAGCCCAAAAGACTATTGAGCCTTTTGCCAGAAGGCGGCAGCAGGGTCTCGACACCGGCGTCCAGATCATTCTGTGAGCAGCTGCTCATAGCAACTGTGAAACGACCTTCTGCTTATTCCATGGCGCTCACCTCTACCGGGCTGCTCCCATGCAATGGCAACGCACTCTTTCGCAGGTACATTACAAGTTCTGGGTAAAGCTAATAACGGTATAAATCATGGCGCGCTTCGACTGCGAGAGAGCTCCTGACAGAACATAAATCTGTTTGATTCTCTTCAGCTGTAGAATGACGTTGAACGAATGGAGCTCATCCACCCTTTTCAAACATACCCATAAATTGCGTAGTACGCGAGGGTCACGTTCGGTTAATGATATCTCTCTGCTTATAAACTCCTTCGATAGCATGTGGCACGATTTCAGATATAAATCCGGCAAGGCCAAGTGGAGCTCGGGATCCTCGGATACGTCGGGATCGAGGCCGCAGAAGCCTCCAGCCGCAGGGTTAGGGTCAGCCGAGGACATGGTGGCTTTCATGAGCGCTAAGCCTTTTGAGGACATTCCAGGCCCCACCGCCCTCTATCAGACCATCCCCTTCGCGGGCACTCGCGCTCTCTACTACCCCTTCTGTAAGTTCTCCGCTTGTGGTAGCGCTGCTTAGGATGGCGATGGTGGTCGTGTTGATAGTGGTGTTAGAGAAGGTGATGGGTGACGACAAGGTATAATCAGGATTAGAAAGTAACTTTTTTTTACAAGAGTGCCCAAAAAAGTTTTGATTGCCCAAAGACAAATAACTTGAAATACACGAGTGATCATCTAGGAGATTCCTTCCAGTTAAAGCTAAGCAAACAGTTACAAAATGACCAAAAAAAACAACAAAACAACCAACAATGTGTTTTTGGTTGCACTCAAAAAAGCTTTGTGTTTATTATTTTTGACACTTGAAACAGACAAAAAGTGTTAAAAAAATATCAGTGACAATACAAATAAATAACAAAGGCTTAATGCTCAATACCTGAAAACTCAAATTTTTTGGTTGAAAGGACGTTTTTATTATTTGAAGATGTCAAACACTTTACTCGACTGCTTTTTTCAGAGTAACTTCATATTTTGTTTTGCACGCGCTAGATAGAAACTGACTCCCTGATTGGTCATTGAATAAATTACTGGCTAATCAGAAAGCTCGTCTTTCATGCGTAAAGGGAGACTATTCCGGACCCACCGCAACCAAAAGTGAATAGAAAAAATTAGAATGCGATGTGCAGTGGAATATTTCTGTTGCGGTCACTCCGAAGTTTTCATCCGATCTTTAATTACGATGCTGACTATTCGAGGGGAGCGTCAATGAGTTAACTTTCTATTAGGGCCTTTGGGCGCACAGTCAACTAAAATCTGAGTGCCCAAACAGGAATTAAGGCTCCCCGGGCGCTCGGGTGCATGCCAAATTCTGACGTTGAGATTGAGGATGATGATGATGGTGATGATGATGACGATAGACGACCATTTCTTATGCGCAGCGGCGCGAATAGGAAACACACACACACACACACACACACACACACACACACACACACACACACACCCACACACACGCACGCTACACCAGTGTCAACCCTATCGCTAACAACGTGATTTTACTTTCACATGTGTTACAGTGTAGGGTAATGTGTTTACGATCGCTCTTGGTATTATCCTGGCAGCCAACTTCAAAACGGACGACATGGGGTCCATGCTAAGCACTCTGCAGGCGACCTACGGGCCCATCATGCGCTGTAGGATCGGGATGGACTGGCTGGTGCTCATTGAAAACCTCACCGATATTGAGCACGTGGTGCGAGCCGCCGAGAAGGAGGACATTTCTCGTCCTTACTTGGCTCTAAAGCGACGAAGCGCGCTGGATCGCCTCCCTTTGCCCACCAGACCCCGCGTGGAGGACACAGCTCTCTCTTGGCTCGAGTGAGTGTGGAGGCACAATGGCATACATGTTCAACTGTAGAGCGGGTGTGCTGCCTTGGCTTGCATTCACAGGCGACCGTATTAGGATGTGAGAAAAGCGTAGCAGCTGTGCGAACCGCACTATCTATCTATCTATCTATCTATCTATCTATCTATCTATCTATCTATCTATCTATCTATCTATCTATCTATCTATCTATCTATCTATCTATCTATCTATCTATCTATCTATCTATCTATCTATCTATCTATCTATCTATCTATCTATCTATCTATCTATCTATCTATCTATCTATCTATCTATCTATCTATCTATCTATCTATCTATCTATCTATCTATCTATCTATCTATCTATCTATCTATCTATCTATCTATCTATCTATCTATCTATCTATCTATCTATCTATCGACAAAGTATCAAACTTGGCCATAACTAGACTGAATAAACTAGAAAACGTCTCCTAGTTCTAGCTGCGACTGATTGGGTTCAAACTAACAGTTACGACGTTTGCTTATTTTTTATGACAGCGAGATTACTTTGGAAACTACATTGTTGGGGCTGTTAAAAGATGATACAGCGGGGAAGCGTAACTCAAATCGACCACTAAATCCGGATTGTTTGTGCTCTTATCCGCGGTAGGCGCGGTCATATTGGCTCAGCTGCGCTTGTTAAGTTCTTTTGTTCCTTGGCGCTCGCAGTCAGTGCGGTTATATATATAGCCCTACCCTTTTAGGTTGAAAAACTGTCCGAAAGCGGGATTTAACTCATGCCTTCCCCGTGGGGATGCCGGGGGTTTCAGTATAAATAGTATCCCCACTTTCTGGAAATTTAGTGCTTTAAATTCCCACTGTAGCTGTCTTTGTTCTTTCTCATTCCTATTCTGTTCTATCAGTCTTCTATGCTATCTTCTTCGCTAGACCAGTCACCTACCCTTTTTCTTGAAAACTCTTCAGGGACAAAACTCCTTATTTGTGTATGAGGTCTGTTGGATCAGCTTGGGAATATTGGACGCTTTCTGCCAAATGGTCACTGGGGCTTTCTATGATGTTATTATTTGGCAATGTAGGCATTTTATATGTATGTGTTTTGTTGATATTTCATAATGATCTTTGTATTCTATTTTGTTTTTGTAAACGGGGTTCGATAAATTTGAGTATAGCCTCAGCGTCCCTTGCGTGGGGTACCTTTATTGTAAAGTGACCGGCGTGTGGAGTGCCTTCAGTGTTACCACTAGGGTTGTTTTGGCAGATCTTTTGTGCGGATCAGGGATGAGTCCTCTTTCAGCCAAGTTGTGGGCTTGATTTTGTGGTCCTGATTCGGTTCTTTGCAGTCTGCTGGACCCTGTAAGCAAGGAATAACTATCTAACTAAAATTTACCTCATGCCGCCCAAGGAGCCAACTTTCTGCTTGGTGCGCATTGCCTAACGCTCCTGACTACTCAGCCATCCTGACTGACCAAAGGGGACGGAGGGTGGAGGGGGGTTTGGATTAGTAGAACCTAATGCTTGCTTGGGTGTGTTTATGTTTATTTTATTTTATTTATTTTATCATTCTTATAAAGCACTTTCCTGCCACTCTTGCCAATCTAGGATACGGGTGTCAGGATCTTGCTTCAATTCTTGCGATGGAATGCGTACATTGCACCGGTGTAACAGGCCGGAATATACCCCTGGCTACTTTATACCTTGGGTATAATGTAGCCTAGGCGGGTTTAACCCCCTGGGTATAGATCAGCCTAGGCCAGGTCATACCCCTCGCGCCCGGAATATACCCCCACCTAAAAAGATTTCACTCATGGGTTTGTTGTACATGACCGTTTGCGTGACCAACTCTCAGGTAACAGCCTTTTGCTTGCGTGTTAAAAAAAAAAAAAGAGTGAACTTAGCTAACAGCCTTTATCTTGCGTGTAAAAAAAAAAACACAAAAAAAAACACCTGAAAAACCCCTACCCCTAACTCTTTCCCTAACCCTAACCCTATCTATCTATCTATCTATCTATCTATCTATCTATCTATCTATCTATCTATCTATCTATCTATCTATCTATCTATCTATCTATCTATCTATCTATCTATCTATCTATCTATCTATCTATCTATCTATCTATCTATCTATCTATCTATCTATCTATCTATCTATCTATCTATCTATCTATCTATCTATCTATCTATCTATCTATCTATCCGTCTGTCTGTCTATCTATCCGTCTGTCTGTCTATCTATCTATCTGAGTGCATCAGAACAATTACAACACATAAATTAAATAGTAACGTGAAGGATAAGGTCTTCCGTAGTGGGGAGTGGAGGGGGGGTTATAATGGGCAGGAGAGGGTTAAACGAGCCTAGGCCAGATAATACCCAGGGGTATAGTCTGGGTTAGGCCAGTTTATACGGGGGCATAGTCTGGGCTAGGCCAGTTTATACCCTGGGTATACTTGAGGCGGGGTATAATCTGGCCTGCTACACCGGCTAGACAGGTCATTGGCATAACTAGACGTGTTTGTGTTGGCGCTGTGGTTATTGGGGGGTGCGTCAATGCGTTGTCAACTTGCGTGTCACAGTGGCAGCGCGCGGTCTCGGAAGCTGCGTGAGGCGGTGGCCCATCATCTCAGCAGCAGCATGGTGGTGGATAGGTACCTTCAGAACCAAGATACCATCGCCAAGGACCTCGTCAACAGCCTCAACACCATCAAGGACTCACCCATTGAGGTGCAGAATCTCTGCTACAGATACGCCATAGAAAGTCAGTACCGTATCTTTGAATTTCTGTTTCAGAGTCTTGCCTTTTAAGTTTCTGTTCAATGCCTTAATATTTTTGGAATTTCTGTTCAGTGCTTTAATTACCATTGTGTTCCTGTTCAGAAGCTTACTATTGGAGTTCGTGTTGGGTTCTTTACCTCTGAGTTTTCTGTTTAGTACCTTACCTTCGAGTTTCTGTTCATGCAGTGCCTTATCTTTTGAATTTCTGTTCAGTATATTACCTGGAATTTATGGTATTTCGTTTTGATTTCTGGGTTGTACAACAACATAGACTCTGGGCATGTTACGATGATGATGATGGCGATGATGATATAGCGCCATTCACTCCAGGGTTCCGTTGCTTGGTTAGTGCGCTCGAGAATAGAAACGCGAAACAGCATTGTAGCCATGACCGTCGTCCACCATAATGATTTCCCCACACCACTCCATAAGTCACGTGATTGAATGGTTGTCAAAATGTCCTCGATAATATTAGTGGACTTGACTGCAGTCATGTCCCTTCACTCTGTGTTTAAATCCCAGTCAGCTACATTAGTGTTGAACATTTGACAGGATTGTCTCCCGTTAAAATGTACTCATTTGTTGATTAAAAGCTTTTCCATTGCAACGTCTGTGATGATTGATTACCAGAGTGGCTTAATTATAGAAAACTCGTGGAAAACCGTATAAAGCCGTATAAAGATTTATTATTAAATGTTGACCCCTTGTGAGAAAAATGCCCCCTCATCCATCAAGATATGAATCAGTTTTCGCGTTTTAATATTGAACTACTGTGCATTTAGTCCTACCCCTGTCATCTCCTTTACCATTATCATTGTCATAAATCACAGGCGTAGTCCAGATGTGCCTAAACGAGCGAGTGGGTCTGCTGAGCGACAACTATTACTCTGATAGCGAAAAGCAGAAGCTGGTGGAGAGTTTCAGAACGGTGGTCAAATGTCTGGGCGAGACGCAGACCGGCACCAGAGTCCTTCATCTTCTCTTTGAAGACCCGTTCGCCAAGCGCTTCAGGGAGGCCAAGACCAACGTTAGCGGGTAAGGTAGATGTTCAGCTACCGTACTGTGCCGTGTTTAGACTGTGTGCCTCTTCTTCTTATTCTTGCTAATGTGAAAAATACGTTTCTAGATAACAGTTCACATGTCTGTTTGTTTGTTTATTTAAAAAAACAATTTCTTCTTTTTTTGTGGGGAGGGAGGATGTGGGCTAAGTTGGGGGGTGGAAGGAGTGGGGGTGGGGAGGGGGTTTCGCATCACAGATCGAGAGCATCGTCGGAAATTTCAAAACAACAATTCACACAAAAATCTGAAGGGTCTTTTGGCCATTCACTCCACAATCCTCCATCCTCGTCCCAATCATTCACGCAGTTTACCCAACACACTTTCATTTCAATTCCTCGTTTGTTTGTCTGGGTGCAGCTGGGAGCGACAGCTGATGCGAGAGGCTACAATGTCGGTGGTCAGGACGAAAGGCGTGGCTAACCTGGCACCAGAGGAAAGGTCACTGCTCATCTCTCTTCTGGACGACAAGTCGCTGTCCGAACAGGAAATTTTTGATACCGTGCACGGCCTGATGACCACCGCCGCTGATTCTGTACGATTTTCCCAATTTCATTGATTTTGTTTTGTTTGGGTTGGTTTGTTTGTTTTGGTGTTTTGTTAATACCGAATTTCAGTATGTCTAGTTTATTGATTTATCATGATTATTTTGTTATAGGGGTTCGAACCTTTCAGAAACAACTCACTCGGGTCAAAGTATACCCCCAAACAAACTTTACTTTTCCGGAGATTGCCGATTGCCTTTATTACCTTAGTAACAGCCTAGCCCGATAGACGGCGAAAGTTCTATTCTCAATACTTAAACCTAGTTCACTTTAAAAAATAAATGAATAAATAAATAAATAAATCTATATCTATCTATCTATCTATCTATCTATCTATCTATCTATCTATCTATCTATCTATCTATCTATCTATCTATCTATCTATCTATCTATCTATCTATCTATCTATCTATCTATCTATCTATCTATCTATCTATCTATCTATCTATCTATCTATCTATCTATCTATCTATCTATCTATCTATCTATCTATCTATCTATCTATCTATCTATCTATCTATCTATCTATCTATCTATCTATCTATCTATCTATCTATCTATCTATCTATCTATCTATCTATCTATCTATCTATCTATCTATCTATCTATCTATCTATCTATCTATCTATCTATCTATCTATCTATCTATCTATCTATCTATCTATCTAAAGGTTCGTCAGGAGTTCCCAAAACCTTAAACGGAATCTGATTGTTGCTTTTCTTCTCAGAGAGGAAGATCCCTCTTGGTGTCATGGCTGTTATAAGATATTTTCAGGTCGTCATTTTTAAACCGAATGCTGTGATGTAATTGAAGAAAGAGAACGATTTTTTAGTACATACGATTTAAAGCAAGATATTTAGAGAAGTTGAGTCCTATATGCTTGCGAAGCATGGACCCTCACAGCAGATCTACAACGAAGAATACAAAGCATGGGGATGACGTGCTACAGAAGACTTCTGGGCATTTCCTATACCCAACACATCACCAACGACGAAGTCCGACAGACCATCACACAAGTCATTGGACAACACGATGACCTGCTCACAGTGGTGAAGAAACGGAAACTCCGATGGTATGGCCACGTCACCAGATCATCAGGCCTTGCTAAGACCATTCTGCAAGGCACAGTGCAAGGAGGTAGAAGAAGAGGGAGACCGAAAAAGAGGTGGGAGGACAACATTCGAGAATGGACTGGTATGACACTGAGCGAAGCCATCAGGGCTGCTGAGGACAGGGAAAGATGGAGTATGCTGGTTAAACGATCATCTGTGGTGCCCCTACGACCTCCGGGTTACGGGACAGGATAGGATAGGAGTGTAGAAGGATGTTTGAAAATTTAAGAGTAAAAGTTTTGTTTTTGTTTTTTGTTTTTTAAAAGATTTGAATAATGTTATAAAATTTTAAAGATAGAACTGTCTGGTCCTGATTTGGCTCCAAAGAGTCCGCTGGATCTAAAACAATAACCATGTAATGTAATGTAATGTAATGTAATGTAATGTAATGTAATGTAATGTAATTATCATTGTGGAATATGTTTCAGGTGTCCTGCTCGCTGCAGATGCTCCTGTTCTCCCTAGCCACCAACATTGACAAGCAGGAGATTCTGCACACCGAGATACACAAAGTGGTGGGGACGACAGACAGCATCACCCCCCAAGTCATCGATTCTCTCGACTACCTCAAGGCTTGCGTCAAAGAGTCCCTCAGGTAGCTTAATATTACGAGTGTATTTAATTGTTGTTGTTGTGCATGCATCATCATCGTTAGCAACATCAGTAGCAGCAGCAGAGTCGTTTGCGATATCTTCATCACCACCAACATCGTCACCATCATGCTTATGGTTATCATCATCATCATCATCATCATCATCATCATCATCATCATCATCATCATCATCATCATCATCATCATCATCATCGTCGTCGTCGTCGTCATCATCATCATCGTCTTCATCGTCAGGCCGCCATTGAGATGTTGTCGCTTCTGAAACTAGGGTCGGATGCGGCAATGTGCTCTGCTGCCCAACTGGCGAGGACTGTCACACATGCTTTTGTAGCTGATTCCATTTCGTTTCTTCGAAGTCCTACCTCTCCGTGCCGTTATCGCAGTAGCTGCTGTAAAAAGGCCTTGACACGGCCTACAGGTTTTACTGCCTGGTCCTTGGGTGCCTCAACTGGCTCAATTCTGATGGTTCATATTGTAAAATCTGGCGGAAACGGCCACCCGTTTTTACGACTCTTGCGGCCGAAGAAGAACATTTTAATCAATGTTTTTAGTTCATGTTCATATTTGTATCTATTGACTGCTTGACCGCTGCTGTATCAATGTTTATTGACTGTTTGTATTCTTATTTATTGACTTCTTGACTTCTGCTGTGACTCTATTTATTTGATGTTCGTATTCATATCTGTTGACTGTTTCACTGCAATTGTATCAATGTTTTTGACTGCTTCTGTATCAATGTTTATGGACTGTTGGCTGCTGTATCAATGTTTATGGACTGTTGGCTGCTGTATCAATGTTTATGGACTGTTGGCTGCTGTATCAATGTTTATTTGATGTTCGCATTCTTATCTATTGACTGACTGTTGCTGTATTAATGTTTATTGACTGTTTGACTGCTGATATGTCAATATGTATTTGATGTTCGAATTCTTATCTATTGACTGCTTTCAGGTTGAATTTCCCGATGTCAGCAGGAGGGCGAGCGATCCTGTCCAACAACATCGTGCTCAGCAACTACTTGATCCCATCAGGGGTACGATATATTTTGCTCTTACCTCAATAGGCTCGCGTTAGCAGTTTCAAAGCTGTTCCCACTCATCATTATTTAGAAATCTCAGACTTTATAGAACTTGCAATTTCTAAAACTACAATTTAATAAAGGAAACATACTGGTTATCATTTCAGCGAATAATTTAGGACGTGTTGGCTGCTCAGGAGTAGAGTTGATAATTGTTTATTTCCTCACGCTCCCTTCAGACGCAGATTGTTGTGAACAGCCGAAGGACGGCCAAGAACCCACTGTATTTCGAGCATCCACACTTCTACCTGCCCGAGCGCTGGCTAGGGGAGGCAGCACAGAAAATCCCCTCCCTCGCCTTCATGCCCTTCGGCTTCGGCGCCAGCCTGTGTCCCTCCAGAACCTTCGCCCTCCAAGAGCTCCACGCCGCATGCATCAGGGTGAGTTGACAAGGTCAAAGCCCCAGGTCACAATTGAGGTTTTTAAGATTATTATTATTATTATTATTATTATTATTATTATTATTATTATTATTATTATTATTATTATTATTATTTAGTAATTTACATATTCGTTAATTAATTAATTAGTTAATTGGTTTATGATGTATATAACTCGCTTACTTACACAAGCATTAAAAATTCACTAACTCGCCTACTGACTCACTCATTCGTTCACTGACTTCTACAGATCATCCAGAAGTACAAGGTGGAGTTGCCAGGCGAGTACCACGGCGGCAGAGTGGAGACGATCTACACCCCTTTCACGGCGCCCAAGGAACCCCTCCCTTTCATCTTCCTGCCCAGGCATGGCTCAGACTCCAACATCTCCAGCAAGGCAGCAGGACCCTCCCCTAGCAGAGGGCCAAAGAGTTCAAGGGGGTCAGGGCACAGGGGGTCAGGAGAAAGGGGGTCAGAGCAAAAAGTATCCGGAGAAAGAGGGTCTGGGCAAAGAGGGTCAGAGGAAAGGGGGTCGTGGCAGACAGGGACCGGGAATCTGGGATCAGGAGGAGGATACGCCTAAACGCATTTTCGCCGTCCCGTACCGTCCTAGAGACTCGAGGTACGAGCGTCTCTGTGCAGGGCAGTGGATCAGGTGAACGGAGATCAGATGGTACAGCTATAGGGTTCTCCATCTCTCTCAGGGACTAGAGCGGTTATCCGATGGGACAAAGGGATAATTGGAACTGAGATCAGGAGAGATGCAGTTGAAAGGGGTTCTTTCACCATATCAGGAATTAGATCTTATCTCAACAGGGCAAGAAATGGATTGATGAATACAGCAAAATGGACAAAAGCGAAGAGGATCCGACGAACTGGAATCAAGGGGGATAGATACAGCTAAAGGATACAGCCAATTTGACTCTTCCTTCTGTGCCAGCAACTATAAACATTAGAAATCGTTGTAGCTAGGGATACAACTAACACTAACTCTGTCGATCTGGGTGAAGCATTAAAGCAATACTAAACGCACACATTCTGACTCTCTAGATCTATGCAGAGAAGTAATATTAAGAGCTGTGGGCTAGGGATCCAATTAACTATCTAACTATGGGTCTATGTCTAGCAAGTAAAGCAATATTAAGCACTCTAGGCTAGATAAATAAACACTTAACGTTCTTAGGATCCTCAAAGAGAATCAGTAGAACGGGATTCATGGAGGGGGGACGAATAGAGTCGAGAGGGGGTGGGGGGTGAAGGAGGGGGAATGGGTACCGTTAATTTGACTCTCTTTCTGTGGCAAGAACTACAGCAATAGCAATTGATGCTCTAGACTAGAAATACAATTTAATAGCAACTATCGGTCCCTGCCAGAACACTACAGCAATGCTTCAGCTTATAAACACATTTTCTATAGAGCAATGATACATGCATACCCACAATCAAACTATATAGGACGAAGACAGTATCTATACACTGTATAGTCTGACACTTTCATTATTAGGATAAAGACATTTTTGTAACATTATAGAAAGCACTTGTGAGACCCCATTTAGAAAATGGTAACGTCACCTGGGGTACCATCGGTTAAAAAAGCAATATATCGCTATACAAAAAGTCAAGAAGAGCTATAAAACTAATCAAAGAATGTAAAACTATCCGGAAAGACTGAAATACTTGAACTTGCAGTCTCTTCGGACGGGGAGGGTAAGAGGAGATTTGATTCAAGCTTACCGAATTTGTAACAACATTGAAGAAATACGATGGACAGACATTTTCACTAGACCTTGCTGTGATAAAACAAGAAATTCTGATGGTTACATTTTTTGTGCAGCACTGTAATACTAATATTTGGTATTTAAAAAGAAATATTTAACAGAGTTGCACTGCATTGGAATAAGTTACCATTCACACTTAGAAAGCACCAACAAAGAATCAGTTGGACAAGCTTCCAAAATTCCAAGATCTCTTTTACTGCTCAGACGAATAATTACGAAAGTGTACATTGCATGCGTATCAGACCCAAATCACAAGTTTATCAATAATGGGACGCAGTACAGGCTTCACAGCCTATAAAACTGTCCCTTACTACTACTACTACTACTACTACTACTACTACTGCTACTACTACTACTACTACTACTACTACTACTACTACTACTTCTACTACTACTACTACTACTACTACTACTACTACTACTACTACTACTACTACTACTACTACTACTACTTCTACTGTATGTAAAGCTTACAGCTTCAGCTAATCAAACTGTATTTAGGGCAAGGATTACACATCAAATTCAAATATTATAGGCCGAAAATGAAGATATATAGGCCTATATGTGTTTATGCAATTGTCCAGAGAGAGTCTTCAACTCCACCATACCAGGCTACAACAATTTTGTCCACACAATATCATCTAATTAAAACTCTGTTGGACTCTGTCTAAAGGCTACACAGCTAAATCATGACTCACTCTCTGTCAGGGCTACAGCTAAATCACCCATTCTCTCGCGCAGGGCTACACAAGCTAATTCACCAATTCCCTGTCAGGGCTACATCTAAATCACCCACTCTATCAGGGCTACAGCTAAATCACCCACTCTTTTTCAGGGCTACAGCTAAATCACCGACTCGCTATCCGGGCTACACAAGCCAAATCACCTAATCTGTGTCATCACCCACTCCACAGCTAAATTGCCCATTCTTTGTAAGGGTTACACAAACTACGGTTACGCAAGCTGAATCGCCCATTCTCTGTCAGGGCTACAGTAAAATCACCCGCTCTGTCAGAACTACAGCTAAGTAATCCATTCTCAGTCAGGTCTACAGCAAAATCACCCACTCTCTGCTAGGGCCAGAGCAAAATCACCCACTCTCTGTCATGACTACAGCTACGTAACCCATTCTGTCAGGACTACATAAGCTAAATCACCGACTCTCTCGCAGAAAGTCGCAGCAGCGCTGCGCGCTCCTCAACATGCTGTTTCCTACCCAGAACGACTTCTTAATTCAACGAACCACTATCTCTCCTTGTCCCCTATAGGCACTGTGTCCGGGGACGTTAATTTACGTACTGTAACTGTAACTCTAGCAGGAATACACGAGTTAAATTGCCCACCCTCTGAGAGGGCTACACAAGCTAAATCATCCCCTACTCTTTCAGGGCTACAGTTGAATAACCCACTCTATCAGGGCTACGCAACCTTGGGGTGACCTAGTACCTAGGTTGATAGTGAGCTGGTTTCCTACACAGAAGGTCGCGTGTGTGAAAAACCGGCAGGGGAAGAACTTATGTGACTTGGGTACCAGACTTTCGGGTCACCGAAGGTTTTGGCCGGGTGCTCGTTTCCTTCCTCCATTCAAATGTTATTGGATGCAGTCGTCTAACATTTCAAAATAAAATGTGATAACCTTTCCATCTTTTAATAGCACCTTCCCATTACACCACATGTTAGAGTGATGAATGTGTGTTTGTTGTGTATGTAAGATTGTCTGTAACATGTTAGAGTGATGAATGATGTGTTTGTTGTGTATTTAGGAGTGTCTGTAACATGTTTGAGTGATGAAGGATGTGTTTGTTGTGTATGTAGAGTGTCTGTAACATGTTTGAGGGATGAATGATGTGTTTGTTGTGTATGTAGGAGTGTCTGTAACATGTTTGAGTGATGAATGTGTGTTTGTTGTGTATGTAGGAGTGTCTGTAACATGTGAGTGATGAATGTGTGTTTGTTGTGTATGTGTGAGTGTCTGTAACATGTGAGTGATGAATGTGTGTTTGTTGTGTATGTGTGAGTGTCTGTAACATGTGAGTGATGAATGTGTGTTTGTTGTGTATGTAGGAGTGTCTGTAACATGTTTGAGTGATGAATGTGTGTTTGTTGTGTATGTAAGAGTGTCTGTAACATGTGAGTGATGAATGTGTGTTTGTTGTGTATGTAGGAGTGTCTGTAACATGTGAGTGATGAATGTGTGTTTGTTGTGTATGTAAGAGTGTCTGTAACATGTGAGTGATGAATGTGTGTTTGTTGTGTATGTAAGAGTGTCTGTAACATGTGAGTGATGAATGTGTGTTTGTTGTGTATGTAGAAGTGTCTGTAACATGTGAGTGATGAATGTTTGTTGTGTATGTAAGAGTGTCTGTAACATGTGAGTGATGAATGTGTGTTTGTTGTGTATGTAAGAGTGTCTGTAACATGTGAGTGATGAATGTGTGTTTGTTGTGTATGTAAGAATGTAACATGTGAGTGATGAATGTGTGTTTGTTGTGTATGTAAGAGTGTCTGTAACATGTGAGTGATGAATGTGTTTGTTGTGTATGTAAGAGTGTGTAACATGTGAGTGATGAATGTGTGTTGTGTATGTAAGAGTGTAACATGTGAGTGATGAATGTGTGTTTGTTGTGTATGTAAGAGTGTCTGTAACATGTGAGTGATGAATGTGTGTTTGTTGTGTATGTAAGAGTGTCTGTAACATGCGAGCTTGTATGTTTGTTACAGATCGCCGTGTTTTGAGTCTGATTTAGCAATAAGGCGCGTATAGTATCCATTATTATTGTTATTATTATTGTTGTTATTATTATTATTATTATTATCATCATTATTATTATTATTGTTATTATTATTATTATTATTATTATTATTATTATATTTCACTCACTCCATGATAGGATTGTAGTCAAAGCTACGCCTCTCTGATTAATCTTATCACTGTATAATGTTTTGGTGAAGTTAACAGTTGACCGAAATGTCCTGATCCTCACAGTGGAGTAGTACAATATGTCCCACATTTTACAAAAAGAAAAAGAGAAGAAAAGAAGAAACAAAAAGAATGTTATTGAAAAAATTTAGTATTCCATTTTTAACAGTGTGGTGCTGCCATTGAGAGAGTTCATAGAAGAACATCCAAGATGCTTTCAGAGTTACAAGACTTGTCATATACAGAAAGACTGGCAACATTAAGACTGCCAGCACTAAAAGCCTGAAGAGGAAGAGGGGATCTAATTGAAGTATACAAAATATTTAATAACATTGACAATCTTACACTAACACTTCCTTTGAATCCAGGAAGACAGTATAATTTTCTTGTTATATTTAATATAACAAGAAAATTATACTGATAATTTTTTACTAACATGCTTAGCAATGTGAGTCTATGTACTCGCCCCCTCCCCTCAATTTACATAAATGTTTGTGTGGGTGTGCGTGCATGTGTGTGTGTGTGTGGGTGTGTGTGTGTGTGTACGCAATAGCTTTTACACATAATTTAAGCAAGAGGTATGACGGCCTACTAACGCCAAAACCGAGAGTTAACATTATCACGAGATAATTGAAATTTACAGGTGTTCTGTGTAATTTACAGATACCGGTAATCCACAGTGCTAACACAATCCACAATTAATAATTATCAGTATTTGCCATGTCCATGTCGTGTCAACGACAAAACCTGATAATAACAAATATCATAAGAACATTACAAATATCAATGAAAATTTACAAACATCTTCGCGTGATCATGTTTAATTTTCAGTTTTGCCTCTAGCAATCCGTCTGGAAATGGGCCAAAACCGAAAAGTGTAATTTTCACTTGATAATTACAAGTTTTACGTGTTAATTGTACATTATGTCGTTTGTAATTGTAAATATTACATGATATTTGTAATTATTAGGTTTTGGCGCTAGTAGGCCGTCATAATGTTAATTACACAGAACAGGTGTACTATTATCACTGATACCTATAAATGCACGTTTTGGCGCTAATAAGCCGCCTTAGCCCGAATTAAGCATGATAACGTAAAAATTGTAATTAGGAAGTGAAAATTGAACTTATTATATGATAATTACAATGTTCGGTTTTGGCGCATTTCCAGGCGGATTGCTAGAGCCAAAACTGAAAATTAAGCATGATCACGCGAAGATATTTATAATTTTTCAATGATAATAAATTGTAATTATCTCTTGATAATTGTAATTATCCCATGATATTTGTAATTATCTCATGATAGTTGTAATTATCAGGTTTTGGCGCTAGTAGGCCGTCATATTTCTGATCTTGAGTTGTCATGGACTCTCTCTCTCTCTCTCACACACACACACACGCACGCACACAGACACACATCCCCCAAACACAGACGTACACACCCTCACATGTATGTATGTCTTTATGGGTGCGCGCGTGTGTCTGCTTGTGTATGTGTGTATAAGTCTGTGTTTTGGGGATGTGTTTCTGTGTGTGTGGTTGTGTGTGATAGAGAAGTCCATAAAGTTTCACTACTTCACGGACACATAAACATGAAAGCAAATTGATCACAATATTTAATTCGCTATTGGAGGTAAACCTCGATTTTAAAAACATTATTAAGCTATTTGCAAGAATTTTAGAAACCTTGCATTGTTTACTACTGTGACGAGATCTAGATCCAACTGTGAAATAAAAAGGACAGTGCTGGGTTTTCAATTATAATTATTATAATTTCTCTTCTAATTATAGCGCCTTTACCAGTTCAAGAGCCGTTCATGGCGCTGGCCGGATCAGGATGAAACTCAAGGCTTCAACTTGCTGCTTGCACCTCTCCAATCAAACGAAAACTTGTTCATACAGTAATCCAATGATATGATTTCCTCACAATATCACAGTAAACATAGTTATGCGTTTTAAACATGGAGCTATCATTGCGATAGGCGCTGAGTAAAATGAATCGTCATCATCGCTGCCATCGTCAACACCAATATCACCGTTGTAGTCATCATCAACACCTTTATCACCATCATCATCGCTGTCATCATCCTCACGTGGGGGTGCCGGGGGTTTCTGTATAAATAGTATCCCCACTTTCTGGAAATTTAGTACTTTAAATTCTCAATGTCGCTGTCTTTCTCCTTTGTTCTTTCTCATTCCTACAACTCTGTTCTATCAATCTACTATACTATCTTCTTCTTCTTCTTCTTCTTCTTCTTCTTCTTCTTCTTCTTCTTCTTCTTCTTCTTCTTCTTCTTCTTCTTCTTCGCTACATCAGTCACCTACCTTTTTTCTTGAAAACTCTTCCGGGACACAACTCTTCTTTTGTGTGTGAGGTCGTGGTATCAGCTTGGGAATATTGGACGCTTTCTGCCAATGGTCACTAGGGCTTCCTACGATATTATTATTTAGCAATGTAGGCATTTTATATGTATGTGTTTTGTTGATATTTTATCATGATGTTTGCATTCTATTTTGGTTTTGCAAACGGGGGTTCGAGCCTCAGCGTCCCCTGCGTGGGATGGCTTTATTGTAATAATAAATAATAATAAGGATATTTATATAGCGCTTTTTCCCAATGAACAATATCAGTTCAAAGCGCAGTACTCACGCATTCATTCTAAACATCCGGCTTCATACGAAATAAAATCAGACACTTGCTAACAAATAAGAGACGAGTGAGGGAGGGAGGAGGAGAGAGCTAAGGATGTGTGATGGGGTGGGTGGACGATGATGATGGGAGACAAGATCAGAAACATTTAAGGAAGAGATGAGTTTTCAAGTTGGATTTAAAAGTAGCTATGTTTGGAGAGCTGCGAAGAGAGAGGGGAAGAGAGTTCCAAGTTAAAGGGCCAAGTACTGAGAAAGATCGACGGCCAGCAGAGAGTTTGTAGCGGGGTATGTGGAGCATGAGGGTGTCAGAGGAAGAACGAAGATTTCTAGAAGGCTTATAGAATTGAATGTTCTGGGTGAGGTAAGAAGGGGCTAAGCCATGGACGCGCTTGGAACAAAAAATAGCGATTTTGTAGGTAATTCTATGAGACACTGGAAGCCAGTGGAGTAAATGTAGAAGGGGAGTAATATGATCAGATTTTTTCGTTTTGAGAACCAGACGTGCAGCTGAGTTCTGAACACGTTGGAGCAGATAAATAGAAGAAGAAGGAAGTCCAGCCAGGAGAGAGTTACAGTAGTCTAAGCGTGACAAAACAAGAGAGGAAATGAGTTTGACAGTAGCGTCAGTGGTCAGATGTTTGCGGACAAGGCCTATTCTACGGAGATGAAAGTTGCATGTTTGACAGGTTTTGCGTATGAATTCTGACATGGAGAGGGTGTTGTCAAGAACGACACCAAGGTTTTTGACAGAAGATGACATAGGAAGAGTGGTCTGGCCAAGAGTGACAGTGTCTACAGAGGAAGAAGACAGGTTGTGTTTGGTACCTGTGAGCATGACTTCAGTTTTGTTTGCATTGAGTTGGAGCTTGTTAACTGTCATCCAGTTAGAAATGTCTTCAAAGCATTCAGAAGTTTTGGTCAGAATGGATGGAAGGTTTTGAGGAATGTGATTGTTTTTTTTTTTTTTAGCTGTGTATCATCTGCGTAGAAATGGTGGAAAGTGTCGTGGTTTTGGATGACGTGAGACAGAGGAGATGTGTAAAGGGTAAAAAGAACAGGCCCTAGAACTGCCCCCTGAGGAACACCGAAGACAAGTCTGGACGGTTCAGAGAGGTGGTTGTTAATGCAGACAGATTGAAAGCGATCAGTACAGTGACCGGCAGTTGGAGCGCCTTCAGTGTTACTACTGGAGTTGTTTCAGCAGATCTTTTATGCGGATCAGGGGTGAGTCCTCTTTCAGCCAAGTTGTGGTCTTGATTTTGTGGTCCTGATTCGGCTCTTTGCAGTCCGCTGGACCCTATAAGCAATGAATAACTAACTATCGTCAACATCATCATCATAAATCGTGCGTCTTTATATGTCATCTGGAGCAGGGCCTTTGCTCAGTGACTGATACTTGGGCAAGATTATCCGCGTTCAAGAAGACAAAGTTCGTTGTTGTTTTTTGTTTGTTTTTAAATAATAGAAAAGGCAAAATTAAACTTCCAACAGAGTTGCAATGATGTGACGTTTTGATCTGTTAAACAAACCAAATGTTATGACTTACTTTTTGAGGATTCTGTGGCAAATGCCGGTAGAGGGCAATATACTCTAGCAGACAAGCTTATACTAGTCAGGCGACATTGACGCTACAAGAATGTGGGAGATCTATCAAGGATAGGCTGTATGTAGGCGTTTGCTTTTAACAGCTTCTGACAATCAGATTGTGGTTAACGCCGCCTTCAAGCCGACTGCTTTTGTAAGCTTAGTAACTTCCAAATGTCTAAGGGATGGTGCGCTAGACCTTTATACAATTTTTTATTTTATTATTTTTGTCATCTAAATTGATTTGATTTTTTTGGCGTCTTTTATTTATTATATACATTTTTAAAAAAAACAACAACTTTAAATCGACTTAGAAATGACAAAAATAATGAAATCAAACTGAAACGGTGTGTTAAAACATAAGGCTGGAGTTGTTTCGCCAAATAAAATTTATGTTTCAAAACCCAATTGAAATGTTATGTGTACATGTACAATGTAATTCTAGCCCAGAGACCCGATACGAAGTGTCAGTCCCATGTGAAACAGGAACTAGATCTAGTAACCTATGTAAGTAGATGTAATAACCTATATAAAACAGACACAAGATCTTTTAACCCATGTAACTAGATCTAATAACCTAGGTAAAACAGGCACTAGATCTAATAACCTAGGTAAAACAGGCACTAGATCTAATAACCTAGGTAAAACAGGCACTAGATCTAATAACCTCGGTAAAACAGGCACTAGATCTAATAACCTAGGTAAAACAGGCACTAGATCTAATATCCTAGGTAAAACAGGCACTATATCTAATAACCTAGGTAAAACAGACACTAGATCTAATAACCTAGGTAAAACAGGCACTAAATCTAATAACCTAGGTAAAACAGGCACTAGATCTAATAACCTAGGTAAAACAGGCACTAGATCTAATAACCCACGCAACACAGGAACTAGATCTAATAACCCAGAATTTGCTTCTATAAAAATAGCTCTAGAAATCTTTCGTCTGGTCCAGGAAAGAAGTTTTTGTTATTAAATGAGGAAGATCGCCGTGAAGAATGAACATTGAATGAAGTTTAACGTCAACACTCACCATTGGCGATATCACAGACGGGGATAGCCATCCCAGAAAAGTGGGATAATGACATAAATAAAAACTGAACCATTAGAACAACCATACTGCTATAATGGGCAGTGAAAATAATAGACATAATAATGATCACCACCGCAAGAACCTGAGTTATCGATGTGCCAGGTGAACGCAATATCACTGAGCTACGGCGGTTGGACAATGGATGCGAATTGTTCATTGGCACACTGAGTTTTCAGTTTATGTTAAACCTTTTTCGAATGGTAGGAGGACAACATTCTTCGAGAATGGACTGGCTTGACACATGAGGGTTGCTGAGAACCGATAAAGATGGAGTACGATGGTTAAACGATCATCTGTGGTGGTCCAACGACCTTAGAGCTACGGGATAGGATAGGATATGTTCAAGATTTTATGAAGATTTAAAAACAAACCTTCTTCCATATATACGTATATACGTTTGAAACTATGTTCAGGCCTACGTTTGAAACTATGTTCAGGTCTACGTTTCAAACAATGTTTAGGTACAACTATTGTACACTGTGACGACTCATGATGTTCCAGCATTACTTCTTTGGATGACGCACAATGTCGCTTAACCATAGCCAATATGTCTGCCCAATTCATTAACCCCTCCATCCTTGCTGAAAGCTGCCTGCAAACTCTGTGGAAAGCCTCAAGCTGCCAGCAATGGCTGATCTCCGTCCTGTGTTTGGTCCGTCTGCTGCTGCTGTCGTTGCGATTGCTTGCCCATGGGTGTTCATGGACACCTTCTCCCCGTCCCCCGCCTCTGACGTGGCGGGCGTCGATGTCGTCACATTCCTTGTATTGATGACGCCGCCCGTGATGTAGTTCTTCTGCTTACGTCTTTGTGACGCGTTGCGCGACAGGAGGTCCTTGAGCGTCTGGCGAAAACGCTCCCCACTGACGCAGTAGAGGAAGAAGTTTGCGCAACGGTTGACGTAGAGCAGGTAGAAGACGATGCAGAAAACCAGACTCCGCATTCCTGAAACAGTACATGGCTGACGATTAAACTGATTTATTACAGACCTAGTTAGAAACTGTTCTTACGTTTTATAGCGCTTTTTACCAACTCAAAGATCTGCTCAAAGCGCTGGGAGAAAACAGGATCTAACTGAAACCACCAACTCGATGCTTGGCGCGCACCGTGTAACTCTCCAGACAGCTGAGTGATCCTGAATGACCGAGGAAGGATTATAGGACCTAGGCTTGTGCTGGGTGGGTATTTTAAAATTATTATGTATCTGGCATTCACCCGTCTAGAACACGAGCGTCAGGATCTTTAATAGCCGATGAAAATGATGGAATGCATTCGTTCACAGACGAGACTAGACTCAGTTTATATTCTCGTCGGAAGGAGGAGTAGGGACACTTCGCTGCTGGAGTATAAGCTAAGGTCATGTTTTAGAGAGAGAGAGAGAGAGAGAGAGAGAGAGAGAGAGAGAGAGAGAGAGAGAGAGAGAGAGAGAGAGTGAGAGAGAGAAGGAAGGGGTGGGGGGAGAGAGATATGGAGAAATAAGCTGGTGTTCTCTCTCTCTCTCTCTCTCTCTCTCTCTCTCTCTCTCTCTCTCTCTCTCTCTCTCTCTCTCTCTCTCTCTCTCTTTCTCTCTCTCTCTCTCTCTCTCTCTAGTTCGTACAAGTATATCAACTAACAAGTTAGTATCTCCCTTCTATGTCTCTGTCGACGTGCGCGTACAACCGGTTGCTTCCCTTTACATGCTTTGCGCTCCATAGAGCGTCGTCGGCTTGAAATAATTTTTTAGAAACTTCAAAACCCAGGGGAATTATGGGTATGGAAATCCTTTTCTGAAATGACGTCGGCAGGACTCTTTGCGATTGATGCATGGCACATGAGACACACGGAAAATGGCGTCACAAGAAGATTGGTTAGATCTGAATTCATCTAATTTGACCTCGCATGCTGCTGGATAACAATGCAATTTGAATTTGCTTTCAAAACTCAAAAGAGAGCGAGACCACAACAAAGTACAACGAGCCAAGGCGACGCAAACACTCAAGGCCGACAGAACATAAAGCACACAGACTACAAAAGGTAAGTACCCGTGACCATACGCAATAAAGTAGGCCTAACCACCATTGCAAACTAGGTTTGATCATCACCATGATTGAATTTTTCCACCCCACAGCCGACGACGCTCTATGGAGCGCAAAGCATGTAAAGGGAAGCAACCGGTTGTACGCGCACGTCGACAGAGACATAGAAGGGAGATACTAACTTGTTAGTTGATATACTTGTACGAACTAGAGAGAGAGAGAGAGAGAGAGAGAGAGAGAGAGAGAGAGAGAGAGAGAGAGAGAGAGAGAGAGAGAGAGAGAGAGAGAGAGAGAGAGAGTGTGTGACCCTATAGCATTCATTTCATGTTTTAGCTTTCGTTTTCTCACTCGGCTAGTGCTGCACATTTGACTTTTATTGTTATTATTGGTAAAGATGATGAGTAACAATAGCCTACTCTGCCATTTAGTAATGAAAAACAAATGGGTCCACGGCCTTATGTAGGCTAATTAGTCAAGAACAGTTTAGACGTCGGAATGACCTCAACCTGCCCTTGAGGTTTTGCGCTTTTACCTTGACCTTGAGGAGTGTCATCGAAGAGCTGGAAGGCGTCGTCAATGACGACATAGACGGCGAATGGGAGAGTACACAGGATGATGGTGACAGAGTCGATGATGAGCATCAGGGAGAGTTGTCTGCTCTTTGAAACCATCTTCGCTCCCTTACCGCCGCCTGCATTTTTACTGCCTTCCCCCATGTCCTAAAATTAAAAAATTAAAAATAAAACATTTTAGCGTAATGGCAACATCTTCCTATGTGATATTGGCGAGAAGAAGAAGAAGGAGGAGGAGAAGAAGAAGAAGAAGAAGAAGAAGAAGAAGAAGAAGAAGAAGAAGAAGAAGAAGAAGAAGAAGGGTAAAAATAATAATAAGGAAAACAACAACAACGGTAAATTTAAAAAAAAGAAGAAGAATAAAATTTAAAAAAATAAAAAAAGGAACCGCAACAACTTCCTTTACTTAAAAAACAATGGGCGTTGTATGACATAAAATAATAAGTAATTTAATCAGAGAGACGCTCTACCCCCATCCCATACCAAGTAAATAGATAATAGAGCAAAACAGTTTTGAGAAAGAAAGAAGAGAAAGATCTAATGCCGAGGACCTAGTTCAGACCTCAACAAACAAACAAATAATAAATAAACAAACACTGTCGTAATCCAATAGTAACTATATATGAATGCAGGCTCCTCACTTTTTTAGTACATTATTTGATGTTAAACGTTGTTTGTTGTTTTTTAGTTAGTTAGTTTGTTTTTGTTTTGTTTTGTTGTTGTTGTTTTTGTGGTTCTATTTCAATAGTTTATTGGGTTGGCACGGACAAATTGTGAGTTAAAATAATAATAATAATAATAATAATAATAATAATAATAATAATAATAATAATAATAATAATAATAATAATTAATAATAATAATAATAATAATAATTTAAAAAGCGCTCACATCTCAAACAAAACGGGGAGGGCAGTGGAGGGGGTGAAGGAATTGGGGGAGGGAAAGGGAAGAGGAAGGAGAAAAAAAGAGAGAGTAAGAGGTGGGGGAGGGGGGGGGGGATTCAAGTGGAAATTTGGCATTAGCTCACTTTGCTGTCTTCCGAACGCTTGACGTGGATGGTGATGATGACGTTGCCGACGACGATGATGAGGAAGGCGACGACGAGAAAGACGTTGTGGATGTAGGGCCAGTAGTCCTTGTAGAAGATGGCGTAGTTACGGTCCGAGTCAAGGTCAACCACGCACAGGATACCTGTGACGCCTTTCCCCGCCACCCTTGACGTAAACAGCAAGTGACCCACCTAGTAACATGACGTAATCATGATGCAATGAGTCATTTAGGTTGGACTAATTATTTATTTTATTGTTCGGATTGCAGCGTTTCTTTCACTTTTAAAATTCTTTTCTTTGCTTTTATTCAATTTTTTTTCTCGCTTTTTTTCGTTTGCTCTTTCCTTCTTTCTTTTGTTCGTTCCTACTTTCTTTCCTTCGTGCTTTTTTGCTTTCTTTCGTTCTTTAGTCTTCACTTTCCCTTTTCTTTCTTTCGTTCTCAACTCCCTTTCTTTTTTTTTCTTTTTTTTTTTTTTGTTCTTTCTTTCATTCAAAAATATGATGAGTTGTTTTTATAATTATAGCGATTTTCCAGCTCAAAAGCTGCCCAAGGCGAGAACCTCCCGCTTGATGCGCCTCGTTTAAAGCCCTAGACAACTGAGCCATCCTCAACAACCGAGTGGGCGCAACGGGACCGGCCTAGTGTTTGCTGAGTGTTTTCTTGTTTCTGGTACTCGCTGAACAAAGGGAAGTCAGCGGGAGTGAACAACATACCCGAAGGAACTGCTTCAAGCAGTAGGATAAGCGATGATTGACGCACTCGCCATTATAATGTAACAAGATCTGGCAGAGTGGAAAGTGGCCTAAAATTACCGCAACCTCAGCCTCATCAGCCATCCAAGCAAGGTCCTCCTCAAAATAATACTCAACAGGTTGAAACCCCAAACTGAACAAACCCTAGCTGAGGAACTAGCAGGAATCAGGGCAGGGCGAAGTACCATTGAACAGATTTTAAAGCTCAGAATAATCTGCGAGAAATACGTACAGAACCAACAACATCTATATCATGTGTTTGTAGACTTCAAGAAAGCGTTTCACGCAGCTCTGTGGGCAACCATGAGAGTGTACAACATCAGCCCTAAAATTATTGAAGTCATCAAAAGCCTGTATGACAAGGCTACCAGTGCAGTCCTCCATAACAGCGCCATCGGAAACTGGTTCAGAACAACAATCGGTGTGCGTCAAAGATGCCTACTCTCTCCAACACTCTTCAACATCTTCCTAGAGCGCATTATGTCAGATGCCCTTGCAGATCACGAAGGCACAGTCAGCATAGGGGGTAGAGCAATCTCCAACCTTCGATTTGCGGATGACATTGATGGATTGGCTAGAGAGGAACAAGAACTTGACCAGCTGGTACATAGGCTTGAAACCACCCACAGAGCCTATGGAATGGAAATAAGTGCAGAGAAGACCAAAATGATGACCAACAACACCAATGGCATCAACACGGACATCAAAGTCCAAGGCCAATCCCTCAACACAGTGCATAGCTTCAAATATTTAGGAGCCATTGTATCAGACAATGGGTCCCGATAGGAAGTCCTCTCCAGGATCTCACAAACAACTGCTGCCGTGGCAAGGTTGAAGCCCATTTGGAAAGACAGGACCATCAGTCTACATTCCAAGGTAAGGCTGCTGCGCTCACTTGTCATCTCCATCTTCATATACGCTTGCGAAATATGGACCCTCACAGCAGATCTAAAACGAAGAATACAAAGCATGGGGATGACGTGCTACAGAAGACTTCTGGGCATTTCCTATACCCAGCACATCACCAACAACGAAGTCCGACAGACCATCACACAAGCCATTGGACAACACGATGACCTGCTCACAGTGGTGAAGAAACGGAAACTCCGATGGCATGGCCACGTCACCAGAGCATCAGGCCTTGCAAAGACCATCCTGCAAGGCACAGTGCAAGGAGGTAGAAGAAGAGGGAGACCGAAAAAGAGGTGGGAGGACAACATTCGAGAATGGACTGGTTTGACACTGAGCGAAACCATCAGGGTTGCTGAGGAAAGAGAAAGATGGAGTACGCTGGTTAAACGATCATCTGTGGTGCCTCTACGACCTCCGAGTTACGGGATAGGATAGGAAATGTACTCGCCCGTTTAGAACATGAGCTCGTGATCTTTAAAGGCCTTGCGATGCAAGGCATCATACGTTCACAGTAACTCAGACAGAATCTCACATTAACATGACACCATGTAGCGAGCTCAAATCTGATCCCCGATAATCAACTCTATCTGCGCTCGCGAAACCTAACGATAAGGGCTTTATAATTCAGCGGTTAGATATAAAGAGCAGCGAACATTGAAGTATAAGGTTTACCCCCACCATTGGCGATATGGCAGAAAGGGATAACCAGCTGGGTGAAGAAAGGGTTTGGACCTAAGTCAATACTGAACCACCAGAGCACTCGTCCTGCTAAGACGGACAGTTAGTTAGTTATTTAGATTAACGTCCCCGGACACAGAAGCGTATAGGGGACGATACCCTAAGACGGACAATGAATATTTCCCACTTTTATCGTGCCCAGTAGGGGATTCGAGCCTCTGTCATCGGTGTGCACGACTAACACTCTACCACTGGGCTATGGCGCTAAAGAATTCAATTCAACTTCAATTCAGTAATTTATTTCATTTTGAAGTCTGTTCAAACGCATGTGATATTAGATACATACACTCACCCTCACGCATGGACACACTAACATATAACCAAATCTAAGAGTTTAAAGTTGCACTTTAACCATAACAAGTACCTAACTTTACTACGAAAGTTTACCAACTGCTGATATGTAAATTATAGGGACAATATCTGATGGCGCGAAAGAACAGAGGAATTTGGAGGCTGAAGTACCTTCAATAGCTCCAACAAGAAGAGGCCCGCGGTGGCGATCTTCGCTCTCTTCACAGTACACAAAGTGGGAGCTCGCAGTGGAAACTGGATGGCCAGTGAGCGTTCGGTTGTCATGGCAACGGTGAGCAGCACCCCCATGTCGCTGCTGCCCCAACCGAAGAGGTTGAAGAACGAGCACATGTAGTGAGCGTTGCGAACGCTGTCGAATATCTACAGCGAGAAAACAACAACAACAACAGCAACAAAACAACAACAACAATAAAATAAAAGAAGAAGAAGATTAGTTAGTTAGTTAGTTAGTTAGTTAGTCGTTGTTTATAAGGTCCAGAGAAGAAGAAGAAGAAAAATAGAAACAACAAGTTAATGATGATGATGATGATGATGATAATGATGATGATGATGATGATGATGATGATGATGATGATGATGATGATGATGATGATGATGATGATGATGATGACGACTAAGACCAAGACGACGATGATGACGATGACGATGAAGAAGCAGAAGAAGATGCAGAAGGAGAAGGAGAAGAAGAAGAAGAAGAAGAAGACGCAGACGCAGGCGCAATGAAAAACAGACAAACCAAAAATGTCACATTTTAGTTCTATTCGATTAACGTATATTCCCACTTTGGTAGTAGACGTCGTCGTCGTCGTCATCATCATCATCATCATCATCATCATCATCATCATCATCATCATCATCATCATCATCATCATCATCATCATCATCATCAGCTGCAGCAGCAGCAGCAAAACATCTTCTTCTTCTTCTTCTTCTGATCCTTCTCCTCCTCCTCCTCCTCATCATCAACGTCATCATCATCAGTTGGTATAATGGCAATAAACGTACTGGATGTAGTCATTCTAAATGTCCAAAAATAAACATAATAAACATTGATTTCTCTTACGCTTCTGTAATGACCATCTGTTCAGATCGCCGCGTTTTGAGGTCGATTGACGGAAGAAAAAGCGCGTGATAGCATCCTTTATTATTATTATTATTATTTTTATTATTATTATTATTATTATTATTATTATTATTATTATTATTATTATTATTATTATTATTATTATTATTATTACTGTCTCCTCCACTTCTTCTTCCTCCTCCTACTCCTCCTCCTCCTCATCATCATCATCATCATCATCATCATCATCACCATCGTCATCATGTTACCCTGACCTGGGGGAAGTTGACGTAGAGGTAGTGGGCGGGGAGGGAGACCACCAGGCTGCCCATGTCCACGCAGGAGCTGACCAGCATGTAGAACGAGGTGGACATGTTCCGGAAGTCCTTGCTCTGCATCACCATGATGACAAACACGTTGGCCACCACACCGATGAGGAACAGGGTGGGCGGTACGTAGAAGTTGATGTTGTTTACCACCACCTGCGCTAGCACAACTTCCTTCGTCTCCCCAGGTTTCACATCTGTGGTGTTGAACACCGTCCAGTTTCCCGTCGTGACTTCCGTCAGAGAAGAAGAGTTCGGAGGAAAGGAGGAGGAGGTGGTTGGAAGAGTGAAGTTTGTGGCGTTTGTTATGAGGCCCGACGAGTCCGATATGACGTCGAGAAAGGATGTTGCAGCGTTCGATAGAGCGTCGACGACGGATGTCTTGACGTCAGCTGCTGAGTCAAGCGTGGATGTTATGACGTCGAATATTCTTGTTGTGGCGTCTGAAATTGCGTCAGGTGTTGATGTCGTGGCATTAGACATGACACCGTAGCTGAGCGTTGTGACATCAGATGTTGCGTCATGTGCTGATATTGTGACGTCAGATGAGGTGTCGATGGTGGGTTGAGTCATGTTAGATATGGCATCAAGAATAGTTGCCGATATGACGTTTACATTCGTTTCTGACATTTCTGTGGAGTTGTGGAAAGTTCTTGTAACTTTGCTGGACCATGACGTCACTGATGATGTATGTATGACGGGGCTGTTGACGTCATTCATTATATCAGTGGTATTTGCAGATATTACAACGTTGACACTGATCAGAGTTGAGAAGCTGCGTTGGTTAGTTGACTATTAGATGATATGACGTCATTAGTAGGCATTCTGTCATTAATGATTTTACCCAATGGAAAACATCAATCACACACGCTTTCAGGATGTCATGATGACCCAATTTTGCGTCATACGTTTTCAATGGAGAAACCTCGACTCTAGACCACGACGGCGTCAGAAGGTTCCTTGCCCTGTGTCTGAAAATGTGAGGCAAAATAATAATTAAATACTAACTAACTAACTAAAACTAAATAGCAAAATAAATAAATAAAGAAATGGAAAGATAAAAAATGAAAAAAAAAGTAAAAGAAAAATAAATAACAATAAAGATCTATATATATAACAGTTTCATTTATCGCCAATCGAAGTAAGTGATCTTTGACAAAATAAAAGGAGGAAACACACGCTTATACACACACACTAACACACCCACGCACCTACACACACACACACACACACCACGCGCGCGTGACTTTGTAGAAACGCCGCTATTATGAGTTTCATAAAACGACACATACGTTGTTTTGACATTTTCTTTTAAATTTGTCAATTTTTAAAAGGTAACCCTAACTCTAACTCTAACCCAAACTCTAATCCTCACCCTTAACCTAACCATAAGGCTAACACAGCTTATCCCTAACGGAACACAGTTTTGACGTCTATATAACTGCGCCGTCAAAAGAACGTAAGTAGAATATAAAGAGTGAGTACAAATAACGGCGTTTCTACAAACACAAACACACACACACACACACACACACACGCACACACACACACAAACACATATTTGCAATACATCACAAATGGGTTCATTTAAGAATGTAGGAATCGGAAAGTCATTTTTTGATGGAAAAGGGTTAGGGCAAGGGTTAGGGATAGCTCTGCAACTAACCCTTACCCGAAAAATTGACCTAGTTCGTCTCCTATTGGCGACGAAATAGGTCGAATTTTCTTCAAAATTTCTCCGAAAATTGATTATATTTTCTCCGTCCCGGATAGAGCACTCCTGTGTACTTAAAACACGTTCATGCACTACAACTGCACTCCCAGGCACTAAAAGAGCACTCCCGCGCACTTAGAAAAAAGTGGGGTCCTGGAAAAAATTGGGTTCCAAGCAAATAAACCCATTTGTTACTAGAAAAGACAAGGTCTGAAACCAATTTGTGCATTTTTTCACGTACACAAACACACACACACCCACCAATATATTAGTAATATTAGAAACATTGATGTGATGGAGGAAATAATAATAATAATAATAATAATAATAATAATAATAATAATAATAATAATAATAATAATAATAATAATAATGATGATGATGATGATGATATTGATGATGATGATGATAATAATAATAATAATAATAATAATAATAATAATAATAATAATAATAATAATAATAATAATTATGATAATAATAATAATAATAATAATAATAATAATAATAATAATAATAATAATAATAATAATAATAATAATAATAATAATAATAATAATAATAATAATTATAATAATTATAATTATAATTATAATAATATGGATGTGGAAGTGAACAATAATTTTGTCCAAGTATAACCCATTTTCTTCTCTTTTATCTCTGAAATGCAAAGGACAAAGGGGAAAATAAATATAATTTTTTTTTATAGTCTAATAAATAAATAAACAACAAATAATTATATAATTATTTTATCTCCTCACATAACAACATCTCAACTTCCATCTTCCTTTGTTGTTGGTAACTCTGTTGTCCAGTTTTCTGATTCTGTCAAAAACTTGGGCGTGATTTTGGACTCTCAACTGACTATGCAAGATCACATTCAAACTCTAATCCGAAACCTAAAGTTTGAACTCCGTCGAATCAACAGCATCCGCCACTTTCTGTCTGCCAAAGCCACTCAAACTCTTGTCTCAGCTTTCATTTTCTCACGGCTTAACTATTGTAACTCTCTCTTCTGTGGTTGCCCGGACTATCTATTGCAAAGACCTCAAAAGATTCAAAATAATACCGCCCGTCTCATTCTTTGCATTCCAAGATCTGCCCATATAACTCCCCATCTTAAATCCCTACATTGGTTTCCCATCGAACAAAGAATTGAGTACAAACTTGCTTGCATCTGCTTCAATGCTCTCTCTTCATCCGGCCCTTCTTATCTCAATACCATGGTAAACCCCAGCGCACCCTCTAGAACCCTTCGATCTTCTTCTGCCCAAAATCTCTGCATTCAACGAGTGAACAAGTCCTTTGGTGAACGCTCATTTTCATTTTCTACGCTCACCGTCTGGAACTCCATTCCCATGTCTCTCCATTCTTCTCAAACATCTGCTGCCTTTCGTTCTGGCCTCAAGACCCACCTACCTGTTCAAACGTTCCTTTTAATAACACCACAATGTAAATTCGTGTTGAACTTTGTATAAGTGTGTGTGTGTGTATGCGTGTGTGTGTGTGTGTGTGTGTGTGTGTGTGTGTGTGTGTGTGTGCGTGTTCCAATAATCTAATCGAATTTTGTATGTTTTGTTTACCATGTTTTATATTGTTATTGCTCAGCCATTTTAGTTCTTAGAAGTGTCTTATGTGAATGTAAAGCGCTCTGAGCTTTCATTAGAAAGGGCGCTATATACATGTTTATTATTATTATTATTATTATTATTATTATTATTATTATTATTATTATTATTATTATTATTATTATTATTATTATTATTATTATTATTATTATTATTATTAAATAAACATGCAGTTGATTGCATAAGTCACAAATAGTTGATGTATTGATATTGATTCATCACAGCTGGACCTAAAGCAATAACCATGTAATGTGATTCATCACAATATCTTGCAGTTGTAGGTTAACATGTAGTCACAAACAGGCAACATAAATATAAACGACAACAGGCCAAAAAAATGGAAATAAATAAACAAGCACTTGATAAAACAGGAGCAATTAAATTATGAACAGCTGATTATCAAATTAAGTTAAAATACGCAAGTGACATAAAATAACCCAAAATAACTGTTGTCATATAAAACGATGAAAAAAACCCCACCACACTTAATGTAATTTAATCTTTAAATTAAATTAAACTACGTGTAAACGGAATTGAATCACAATAAAATATGAATAAATTTAATTTAATTTTTTTTATTATTGAGTAGTGATAGTAAACTTTTTTTTTTAAAGCAACAAAAACTGAGAATACAAAAATTAACATAAAATAAAATATTTTTGTAAAACATAATGTAACATAAATTTTAAAAAATAAAATGATACAAATTTAACACACCAAACTAACGAAATTTAAGCTAAAATAAAATAAAATAAAATAATTACATTTTAATATAGACCAAAGCAAGTTTAGATCTACATAATGCAACATTACCCACATGCAAGCAAGTAAATGAAATAATAACAGTCACTCAGTCTACAAAACTGATAAAAAGTAACAAAACAATTTATTATTTACCTTATTAATTAATTTGTTTTTAAAAACTCTGGCACTTGCAGGATTATGCGCTTACCGTGCGCTTTAATGTCAAACCAACTAAAACACTGCACGTTGATTGCTGCCTCCAAACCCCCAGAACATATTGCGTCTACAAAAAATAAAGGGCTTTTATAGTAAGAACGGAAATTGAAGGTTTTGATTGCAGGTATTTGGGGTACTTAGACGAACAAATTGCAGCAAGTTAAGGTTGAGTGCATTGGAAGTATTGGGCAAAGAGACGAACAATTTACAACCAATCAGATTTGAGTGGATGCTTCGTCTCGGGATTGTGACTTTTACCTTCATCACTTTCGTCCTGTCAAAATCTCGTTTAGCGTTTCTGCGTGCTGCGTTTTCATTACTAAACAGAAGCTATTGTCTGACTGGAATCGACGCCTTTACGTTCTAACAACCTGGTGCGTTTTTATTACCAGATTTGCTGTTTTTAAAACAAATGTAATAATCTAATATGTTAAAATTTTCAAAACGTTGGAGTTCCAGAGTTAAAGGTCAAATTTTGATAATACTCTTCTGCTTTTTATTTAAATTTAACTTAATTTTACATTTAATTAAATTTTATTTTGTTATTATATATTAGTTTTTATTGCAACACTGGCCAACTAGTCTTATTTCCTAGCCGTCATCTTTGTACTGACGTAGATCTATTTTAATACACGGGTACAACTGATTGAATATATGATAGCCAAAGCTTTTTGAAACAGTAATCTTTATAGTTTTTGGGTTGTTTTTTTCTTTAGCGGCAGAATTTGACTTTATATTTGTATCGGCATATCTTACTCATATTTGAATGTTTATATTCAGTTGACACAAACTATACAAGAATAAGACAATCACTACCGCTGGAAATTTCCACTGTTCAGTCAGTCAGATCACTCCTTTGGAGTCTTTATTGCATCAAGGTGATGACGCTATCACTGTTATCTCAAATTTTTCTTTCGGGCATTTTGTTATTGTTAAAACGTATTGGACGACCACTATCCCATCAAATTATTATTTTAATTGTTTACTTATCGAGAGAGACTGGTGGGGAGGTAGGTCTTTCTGGTACCCTGGTTTCCTCAATTTCTTCAAAATAACGGTATTGTATGCAGTCAACTAAAAAGAAAAAAAAACATCGAAAATAAAATTCGATTCGATTTCTGTTTCGTTTCCTAATACCGATCTCCCTGCCTTTACCACAGAGGCTTGAGTGATAGCTGTGTATTGTGCATGTGAGCGTGCATTATCGCTGTTTGATCATCACGTCATTCTTTCCAGTGTTTCCTTATCGCTTCCAAACATTCCAGCTGAGGTTGTCACTGTTCCGTCAACCAAAAACCTATTGCAGGTTCTTATTTCGATCTCTGTTTTTTTCTCATTACTATTTATAGCTGCTCGCTGTGTTATCAAATAACTCTTTGAATATTTTCTCAAATATTTCTTTGAATATTTAATCCCAGTCTCTTAGTTTGATGGCAGACTGCAGCTGCTCTGTGGAGTGGTTCCGGGCGTGAATGTGTGGTTGTTGCCCATTGCCTGAAAGCTTGCTTACCCATGGCGTGGTGTGTGTAGTGTGGTATGTATGGTTGTAGAAGTAAAGGTTTGCGTGATTTTACTGCTCAAGAAAACGCTATTTTATTGCTTAGTGATGTTGCGATAGATTATGCAGAATTGTTATGCTATATTAGTTTTGTTGGTTTTAACGTCCTTGTGTACAGAATTGTCTCACCATGCATAGACGTTTCCTTGTAATTTATGGGGACAATAAACGTATCTTGAATCTTGAAGGAAAGTACTTCTGTGGAGGCTTTCAACAGAGCCATGAAGAACCACCGTTTCCCATAGCCCAGCAATAAACTCTATCCTCTTTGAAACTGTAAATATTGTGTACATTTCATTTGTTAGTTGATTCATCTGGTGGTTACTGTTTCTTTTTTATTTGCAAGCGCACTGAGCATGTTGTGGAATATTGGCGCTTAACCATCATCGTCATGTCATTGCTTCAAAGCGTACAACTTTTATCAAACAACTCTCGGAGGCGTTCCCGAATAGACATTACTAATTGTAAACATCTTTGTTCCGAGGGTACCTTTGCTTCATGGGTGTATGCACTAGAAAATTCTGCTATGTGATGGCAAAACGTAGCTAGTCCACTGACACTAGTTATGAACGCGTAGACAATTATCTCGATAACCTCCAAATTAAGGCACACCCCGACTTTTCAAAATTATAGAACTAAATATAGGTCTCATGACACTTTTATACACTCAGAGGGGCCGGGTAGCTCAGTTGGTAAGAGCGTCTTGCTAGTAACCGAAAGGTCGCTGGTTCGAATCCCGGATTGGTCAACGTGTGATCATATTATTTTCCCCTTTACCAACAACTGGCCCGCTGGTGTCAGTATAAATCGGTCCAGTAGTCACCTATATGCGAAAGTGTCGTGTGACTATAATCTACATACAAACATATACACTCTATTAGAGATCCGTAGGATCTCATCTTTGATATGATGATGATGATGATCATTATTGTCAGGGTGGCGACGTGGTGATCGTCCTTAACGCTGATGCAATAGGACGTTAAGCTTCGTTGTTCTTCTATACACATTCAAAGTTTCATTTTTGAAGACACCCAACCAACAACAGCCACACACAAACACACACACACACACTCACTCGCACGCACACACATACACACACATACGGACTCACCTTGTTTTGTTTTGTCATCAGACGATATCTACATATGACACAAATCTTCAGAGCTATCAAAGTCTTTCCTTCTTTATCACCACATGAAAAAGGATTGTCACAAATGCGTAGTCATCCAATCGTGACATCTTCAATCACATACATCGGAAGACGCTGACAAGCTCCAATGAACTGGATGTATTTTCTTAAAGAGCGCGATGGACAATTGCACTCCAACTTTTAACTGACACGAGAAATAACTCCGACGAAATTGTCGATGCTAAGAGCTTTTGTATTGGAACGTCAGCTAATTCCAAACGTTAATACACTTTTTTTTCCGGGTGATTTAGCTTGGGTTTCAAACAACCATGCATAAACTAGTGCAGTGAGTCTGAAAGTATTGCAAATCTGGAATGTTGTCGTCAGTTTCAGTTGTAAACACGCTACCAAAATGGTGGTCGGGCGCCTCGAGCGGCTTGCCTTGGATCCTGAATTTGCCAACGCCTTGAGCAGATCTTGAATTGGAAAAGTGGGTCCCTTTAATTTTAGGGCTGAATGCTCCCGCGTGTGTGTGTATGTATGTATGTATGCGTGTGTGCGCGGGTGTGTGTGTGAGCGTGTGTGTGTGTGTGTGTGTGTGTGTGTGCTTGTGTAGGGAGGAGGAAGGGGGGTCACTTTGTTTAGTACTGCCCCTCCCACAACCCGCTTAGAGTTGTACTTCCACAATTTCTGTACAGATATATTGTACTAATGTTTAACGAGTGTGTGAACGTAGTCTAAGCATCCAAAGCCAAACCTCCTGGGATATGAGACCTTTGGTAGAGGTCCAAAAAAACAGGCTTTTTCAGTGCATCCGTACTACATTAAGTCATGGAGAACCACATGCCTTTGAAAACCAGTAGGTCGCACTTTTTTTTTTTTTTAGGAAATCCAACTTTTAGAGCAAGACTATTATCTTTCTTTAATGATTTGCAACTCGCCTCCTTTGGCTTGTTTTATTCCTAGTTCTTTAATGGCGGCTGTGTACGCTGCTAGCCATTATATACTCGTACATGCAAGACAAACAAACTTGTACTGTTCTGTGCCAAAAGCTAAATTCAAACGATTAATGAGCAGTATTGCTGTTGGCTGTGTATTGGGCATAATAAGCTTTTTCCCTGCAATGACACCATAACGTCACCTGAACTAATAAGGAATGCGCTCAGAAAGGTATACATTACAATAATCCGATCAGCAGCTGTCCTTTGCCAATACTAATTTTTCATTAATTAATTGCGTCAGGCCTACTAGGGTCTATGCACAATGGGTTGGGAAGGGTATGGAAGGTGGGGGTCTGCACTGGAAAGAGAACCAACGACAACCCGAAATAGACATTAAACAAGATGGCATGCCATTCAAAGGGTATCTCCGGATACACACACACACACACACACACACATGCACACACACACACACAAACACACACACACACACAAACAAACACACACACACACACACACGCACCCACAAACAAGCACACACACACACCCGACAAAACCAAAGCATTTTCAAAAGCGTTAATTTTCTTGGTAGTGTTGTGACTCTGCTTTTTTGTAACATAATAATAATAATAATAATAATAATAATAATAATAATAATAATAATAATAATAATAATAATAATAATAATAATAATAATAACAGGCAATTTATACAGCGCTTTCCAATATCACAAAGCGCTTTACACAAACAAATGTAAACACAACATGCGTACATTGGTCAATAACACGCAACCACATATACATCTCAACACCAAAAAGAACTAACAACACTTACTCATGGCGCCTAAGAAAAGGCCTCTCTAAAAAGATGCGTCTTCAAGTTCGTTTTAAGAGACGCTAGTGAAGGACTGTGACGGACGGACCGAGGTAGCGAGTTCCAGGTCTGAACGGAGAAGAAACTGAAAGCTCTACCACCGTGTCTCACCCTGTGGTATTCTGGTACACGGAACATCCTTTCATCTGCAGAGGAGCGGAGAGACCGAGAAGGAACAAAGACAGTCAAAAGTTCGGAAAGATAGCTAGGAGCAGTTCCAGAGATGATGTGGTAGCAGAGACATGAGGTTTTATATTTAATTCGTTGTTCAATTGGGAGCCAGTGTAGCTCTTGAAAGAGAGGCGTGCGATGCTGTGATTTCCGTGCTTTGAAGATGAGTTTAGCTGCGGAGTTTTGGACTTGCTGAAGAGGTCTAAGGACTTTCTGTGTGCAACCTACAAGGAGTGAATTACAATAATCCAATCTAGACAGAATGCATGCTATAACTAGTGTTTTTGTTGCTTCTTGTGTGAGATACTGTCGAATGGAGCTTATGCGTCTAAGTTCAATTTATGCAATCTGACAAGATTTTGCAATGGAATGCTGGGCCACTATCTGAAATACCTGCTAGCAAAAAATTATCAAAATGGGTTCAATCAATTTGGGAATAAAGCGCAAAATGTGTTTAGATAATTATGAAGAACTGCGAACTTGATCTATGAGAAAAGGGAAAATTAATTTTTAAAAACAACAACAACAACAACAACAACAACAACAACAACAACAACTTAGTAGTAGCGACGTACCTGCATGGTAAAAATAACTAATTTAGGGTCAGTTATTTTTGGAATGAGGCAAAAAATGTGTTTTGAACAGAAAAGTGAACCCCACCCCCCCCCCCCCCCCCCTTAGCCCCCCCCCCCCCAAAAAAAAAATCACACAACTATAATAATACTGGATGCCATAGGCGCCTTATTCCTAAATCAGATTCAAAACGCGGCGATCTATGACCAACATAGGCGCTCACATGTTACAAACACTCTGTTACGTTTGAGACGCGCACGATAAATCCGATCGTTTTGTTTGGCAAAGCACCCACATACCCATGAAAGCATACTCAAACACACACACGCACACACTCACACATACAAACTCACACACACACGCGCACACTACAGAACCAGATACAAATATATTTTTCTAGTGCCTGTTGCTGCATGGCGGTGAACCGACATTATACCGAAACACAAAAGATCAAAACATATTTTATAAATTGAAACTACATTTGATCCAAACGTCTTTGAATCGAACCGACATATGATCGAAACGTCTTAAAATCGAACCCACATATCATCGAAACGTCTATAGATCGTACCTACATATGATCGAAGCGTCTTAAGACATACATAAGACATAGGACATAAGACATAAGACATAAGACATAAGACATAAGACATAAGATTCTTTATTCGCTTCAAATGTAGCACACAGAAGAATTTGCTTTGCGCGTCTGGGAATGGCATAAATCATTAAAAGTAACAATTAAAAACACAATTGGTCCCGACATCTGTGAATATCTCGGGACCTAAAAACAATTTCTTCAATCATTCACTCACATTTACAAAGCATCAGCGAACCGCACACAAATTTTGTCAGGAAACGAAACAAAAAAGCAGACTACCAAAATAAGGAAAGAAAACAACAAAAAAGCATGCGCTCACACATACACACACACGCACACACACACACACACACACACACACACACACACAGAGGGTGCATCCAGCTGCACAACCCCTCACGCATGCCACGTTCATAACTAAATAATAAAGGCCTATTGTATGGTGTAGTTATGACATATAATTATAAAGGAGATACAGATCCAAGAAATAGAGTTAGTGATTTTAGCAGTCTAAGGGGAATCGGAATCACGCTGTGTCGCTGCCAGGTGTGACAAAATAAAGCTGTGAAAAGTGAAGTTACACACTGGATTACTTGGAATACTATTACTGGATGTACAAGTACCAGGAGGGATGAGAATGCTGAAATTCCACAAAGGAGGATATGTCATTGTTTGTTTTCCTACTAAGGAAGTTATTCTACATTGATGGCTCTTACCGTAAAAGCAGGTCAGGAAGAAAGGTAATGTTAGGGTGGGAAGATTGTTTTGTAGACAATTAGGCCTGAAAGGTTCGCCGATGGGATAAGGTTGAGGGTAGGAGAATGATTCAATTAAAATAACTCAGGTTTACACATTATACATTTCTCTACATATATATATAATATCGACCCGACATTTGATCGAAACGTCTTTAAATCAAACCGACATATGATCGAATGATGCAAATATCGAATGGATAACATCGATTGGACAAAAAAATCGAAGCGTCATTTAATCTAACGTTATCGATATTTTGTTGTTGTGATATTTTTTGTATACATTTCAATCAATCAAACCGTAAAAGTTATAAAAGGTGGGTGAGAAAAGATATTATGACGAACTATTAACGAAATAGCATTCACTTGGATACTACGAGGACTACTAATGGTTTTGAGAAAGAGCTCTTGCTTGCAGATCATTTATGGTATTACAAGATGGAAATGATAATAAGTCGGACACAAAAAGGCAAGCCTCTTCTGACCTTAAACGGGCAGACATATTATATTTTTGATCGCATGGATGTACATTACGCATAAGCACAGACATACACATACATGCAATCGCACACAAATCCATTGTTTCTTGCTCCCAAAAACTTTAATTCTTTGAGACCCAATTTTTTAACGATATTTTGTCCATTCGATATTACTCGATATTCGATATTATTTTTCGATAAAAATAATAATATCTACTGTCTTTTTGATCATTCAACGTTCGATCAAGCGTCTTTTCGATCTTCTGTAGTTCGATATCTCGTCTTTCAAGCCAATGACGCTTCGATCACTTCCCTGGTTGATATATTGACGATTCGAGTGTGAGACGTTTCGCTTACGTGTCGGTCGATTTCAAGACGTTTCGATCATTTGTCGGTTCGATCTAAAGACGCTTCGATCTTATGCCACTACATTACATTACGTGATTATTACTTAGGTCCAGCGGACTCTTCCGAGTCAAATCAGAACCAGTATAGCTATAGCCGAATCAGGACCACAAAATCAAGACCACAACTTCGCTGAAAGAGGACTCGCCCCTGATCCGCATAAAAGACATGCTGAAACAACCCTAGTGGAAACACTGAAGGCATTCCACCAGCCGGTCACTTCACAATAAAGACATCCCACGCAGGAAACGCTGAGACTATACTCTAATTTATCGAACCCCCGTTTACAAAAACAAAATAAAATACAAACATCATTATACAATATCAACAAAACACATACATATAAAGTGCCTACATTGCCAAATAATACATGTAACATCATAGGAAGCTTCAGTGACCACCTGGCAGAAAGCGTCCAATATTTCCAAGCTGATCCAACAGACCTCACACACAAATGAGGAGTTTTGTCCCAGAAGAGTTATCAAGAAAAAAGGTAGGTGACTGGTCTAGCGAAAAAGAAGATAGTATAGTAGATTGATAGAACAGAGTAGAAATGAGAAAAAACAAAGGAGAAAGACAGCGACAGTGGGAATCTAAAGCACTAAATTTCCAGAACGTGGGTATACTATTTATACTGAAACCCCCGGCACCCACACGGGTGGTTCTTATGCCACTTCGCTCTTTAGACGTTATCGATCATATTTTTAGATTTACCGTCGTTCGATCTTCGGTCTTTCGAAATAACGTCATACAACCCCGCATGGCTGTGTGTAGAGTGAATCAAATAAATAAAACCTAAATGTAAAATAACTTAATAAATTGAAATGATATGAATAACATGAAACTTATTGAAAAGAAATAAAATACAACAGGAAGTTCAACAACGCTCGTTTGAACAAAATCGCCATTTTGTTTCTGCCTTGTGTTTTGGTAACAAACTTGTCTGGATCTCGCCAATTGAGAACAAGGTTGTCTTTCAGAATTCACCCAACGACGTGGTGTTCTCTGTTAGTACGGGGATTTAAATGTCTCCAATTTGCACCTCACCCCCTTCTCCACCCTCTCCACACCTCACTACACCCACCCATCCATCCACCCACATCCTTGCTTTAGCTTTTGTCACCACGCGCGCGGCAGAATAGTGGAATGCTGTGGAAAGATAAGATGGCCTATGCTCTCCAATAGTGTAAAGCAGCCTAAAGCTTTGCCACCTTGCCACTACGGCGTAGGAAGGAAGATTGGGAAGATGGCGGCCACAGAACGGTCATGTCACCCCGTGTGTAAAGCAGCGTGTCTGAGCTAACTTGAGGCATACACCTATATATATGCATTGTGTCTTATATTACTAGTGTAGGGAGCATGTCCAAGCAAGCCCAGTTACGCCGTGTCCTGCCTGTGTATATCACGTGACTGAAATCCCCCAGCATTGTTTTGTTGTGAATGTGCTCTAAATCAATTCAACTCAATAATTTATTTTAACGTCTTTTCATTTTCCTGTGATTTTAGACTATACACTATTCTCACGCATAAACTAACAAATATAAAAGTAAACCTAAGACCTTAAAGTTGAACCACAACCACAAAAATGTAACAGTACTACAAAACCTTGCCAACTGCAGACGCGTAAATTATACGGGCAATATCTATTATTACGGGACTATGCAATTACAATTTCCATGGATTCTTCAATAATTATATTCCTTCCTTTATATAGTGGAATTAAAATGGGACATACCTATGAAATATGGTTTTACTGATACTGGATGTAAGCAGGTATAAACTAGTTTTTGCCCTATGTCATCGTTAAATTCAGCTCGTTTTGCAAATAGAACTATAATAGAAGTGGATTGGAAGTATCGGTAAAAATCCATCACGAGCAGAGGGGCGAACCAAAGACAGATACTCACAGGGGATTTTTTTTAAAAGTTTGTTTAAAACACAAGTAGTAGTTGTCTCCCCTGAAGACCACTCTAAAGACTAGCAGTGCTAATCTTGCATGGATGGAACTTAAGTGGTTGCAAGTTCAATAATACAACTACACAGGCGTTTCTGGGCAAATATTTGTTGATCGCAGTTTTCCCCAGTATTTTAATATTTTAATAGTTTTCTTCTTTAAAAAAAATTATAATACGGTGTGTGTCAGTGATCTATGAAGGCATGATGTAATCAATGATGATGGGCCTGCATAGGTATCGCTTCCTAGTAATCGAACTGCTGTCCCACCACCACCGTAGTTCAGTGGTAGTATAGTGTTCGTTTGGCACACCGATGACCCAGGTTCGAATCCCGTCGTGGTGGGTCAGATTTTTTTTAAAGTGACAGATTTTCACGGTCCATCTTAGCAGTGTGAGTGTTCTGGTGGCTCAGTGATGATTTAGGTCCCGACCCCCTCTTCTTCCCTGGGATGGTTATCCCGTCTGCCGTATCGCCAATGGTGGACGTAGTAGAGGTTAAACTTCAATGTGGATTATTCGTCATAGATCTTTGATTTGCTACGATCAATTACTACAAGTCCTTAAGTGTCCATTCATAACCCGACGTTATAGTAGATCTTATAAATCCATTTGTGATGTCAGTGCGACGTAAATAAATAATTTTCTGTATGATTTAAATTATTGATGATTAGCCCTTGGCTCTGAGGGCTCATAATGAAAAAATAAGTAACTTTTGTGGAACATTTGATTACTCTGTCTCTAAAGAGAGATTTACGTATGTATATGAGGAATGATCAACTCTCATACTCAATGATTGAAAGGAACCCACTATGACCACGCCGCGCCCCTTCCAGAGAACCTGTTAACATTTACAATGAGCGTTGCACACCTCCCCCCACCCCCCACCAACCCCCACCCCCACCCCCAGAAAAACAAGCTTACAACTAAAAATAACTCTTTAGAATGTATGGTGTTTGGTTTTTTTAAATCACTAAATTCCGTAGTTTTTGTGCCTATAGTAATAACAACCGCTAGCCACCCATCTTGAACTAAAAATAGCATCTTCCAACGCCGGTAAGAGGCAGAACTGTTTTTTAAATAAAAATGCTCGGTAAGGATTTTCGTTTAAGGTTGATACAATAGACCGTACGACACCAAAAACGCTCTCTTGAAACCGCGTGGTTCATTGAGAAAAAGGATCAAAGGACACACGGATATGGTATTGGTGTACCGTTAAACAAGGGAAATCACTCCCTGTGAGAACAGAAATGTAATATTGTAATATTATAGTGTTTGGTTTGAGTTAACGAAAACCCACTTTTCCTATTCTATCCTATCCTACCCTATCCTATCCCGTAACTCAAAGATCGTTGAGGCATTACAAATGATCGTTTAACCAGCATACTCCATCTTTCTCTGTCCTCAGCAACCCTCATGGCTTCGCTCAGTGTCAAGCCAGTCCATTCTTGAATGTTGTTCTCCAACCTCTTTTTTTTGTCTCACTCTTTTTCTGCCTCTTTGCAACGTGCCTTGCAGGATAGTCTTTGCAAGGCCTGATGCGCTGGTGACGTGGCCATACCATCGGAGTTTCCGTTTCTTCACCACTGTGAGCATGTTATCTTGTTGTCCAATGGCTTGTGTGATGGTCTGTCGGACTTCGTCGTTGGTGATGTGCTGGGTATAGGAAATGCATAGAAGTCTTCTGTAGCACCTCATCTCCATCACCATGCTTTGTATTCTTCGTTGTAGACCTGCTGTGAGGGTATATGTTTTGCAAGCGTATAGGAAGATGGAGATGACAAGGTTTCGCAGCACCCTTATCTTGGAATGTAGGCTTATGGTCCTGTCTTTCCAAATGGATTTCAACCTTGTCAGGGCAGCAGTTGTTTGTGCGATCCTGGAGAGGACTTCCTGTCGGGACCCATTGTCTGATACAATGGCTCCTAAATATTTAAAGCTATGCAATGTGTTGAGGGATTGGCCTTTGACTTTGATGCCCATGTTGATGCCATTGGTATTGTTGGTCATCATTCTGGTCTTCTCTACACTTATATTCATTTCATAGGCTCTGGAGGTGGTTTCAAGCATCTGTACCAAGTCAAGTCAAGTCAAAAGCGCTTTATTCCATAAAATTCCATGGGGCACGTGCATACAACAAAAAGAACAAAAATAAACATAGAACAATATGGAATTTATAAAATACAACATAAAATGCTTATGTACATATATTACAAAAACAACCAGCTGTTCAAGTTCTTGTGCCTCTCCAGCCAATCCATCAATCATCCGCATATCATTGTTTATTATACTGTAATAACAATGCGAATTTTAAGGTAAACCTATTTTCACCAAAAGTAAACCAAGCCTTCGATCTGGGTCTCTTTAAGCGGATGTACGCAAATTTACCCCATAATAATATTATGTCAGATGTCAGAACACGCACCATTAGCTAACCAACGAACCTCTCTTTTAAGGTTAATGAAAGCACTTCTTCATACTCTGTGACTTCAGGCTTGAATGATTTTGTGATCAATGGACATTGATGTTTATCGATCACGCTTATCACTGGCGATGCCACAGAGGGAGAGGGACTAAGGACCTAAAATCAACACTGAACCACTAAAGAAGTCTACGAGAGACAGTGAAAAATGACCCCTTTTAGCTTCCCAACCACGAGATTCCAATCTGGGTCATTGGGGTACCAGGCGAGCGCTCTACCACTGCGCTACCGAGATGTGGGGAATTATTATTATTATTATTATTATTATTATTATTATTATTATTATTATTATTATTATTATTATTATTATTATTATTATTCATTAGTTAATGAAGGAATGAATGAATGAATGAATTAATGTATCTACCTTATTTATTTATTTATTTATTTATTTATTTATTTATTTGCCTATTGTCGCCACTCGGCATCATTGCATTAGATGTAAAAAGTCGAATTTAAAATAAAACTGCACGTACTTACCTTGATCGGTTCTTTATGGTTCTTCTCTTCTTACGTAGTCCACAAATCACAGTGATCTTGTTTTTACGATCGATATTCAAAATCGTCGCAGCTCACATTGTCAACAGGGCCTGTTATAGCCGTTCTGTTGATGATGATGATGATGATGATGATGATGATGATGATGTCCATTTGTACGGCTCCGCCATGTTGTTAATAGCAGGGGGAACAAAAGAGAGAGAGAGAGAGAGAGAGAGAGAGAGAGAGAGAGAGAGAGAGAGAGAGAGAGAGAGAGAGAGAGAGAGAGAGAGGGTTCTTTTTTAAACTGCTAACTCCGGTACACTAGCGACTTCCGCCTGGCCTCCAGTCTTCGTATCTGCAACAAGTGTGGATACACGCACTCTCATGCATCACTTGTGATTCTCGGCGCCAAGATCTGATACACGATGGCGGTCACATCAAAATCGATCCAGAACCACACTCGCGTTTCCCTGTACTGCTGGTTTCAAAAATTAATAATAATAATAATAATAATAATAATAATAATAATAATAATAATAATAATAATAATAATAATAAAAATAATAATAATAATAATAATAATAATAATAATAATAATAATAATAATAATAATAATAATAGATGCTATATACGCTTTCACCCCATCCCCGAACTCACCAATCAGGTTTAAAGCGCGGCGATCTGTACCAACATATTTGCTCACACGTTTCACCCATTTTCACCACAACACAACGAACACACATCTATCCCTCAAACATTTGATTTAAAAGCAGGAGGGAAATCGGTATTGGGCGACGGAAAGGAAATCGAATGTTCCTGTCCTATCCTATCCTATCCTATCCCGTATCTCGAAGGTCGTATGGGCACTACAGATGATCGTTTCTCTGTCCTCAGTTGCTTCACGGCTTCGCTCAGTGTCAAGCAAGTCCCATTCTCGAATGTTGTCCTCCTCACCATTTTTTTCTGTCTCCATCTTCATCTGCCTCCTTGCACCGTGCCTTGCAGGGTGGTCTTTGTGAACTTGTGTCTCTTTCCCCTTTTCCTTGCGGGAATCGAACCCGCGACCTCCGGCATAGGGAACCTGCGACTAACCCACTGCACCAACAGGCCTTTCCTTGTACAAGATAGGTTCTGCTAAAGCTTAGGCGGCAACAGCAGGCTGACCCATAGGCGCTTGTGTAATTAATAGAGGGACGCACAACACGCTATCGCATCCCCAATACGGGCGCCTATGGTCTGACCTTCAGCCCGATGCAAATGATGGGTTCTCTTCCATCCTTTCTTACTTTTTTTCTGTAGGATTTATTTGGTCCCTTCTTAAACACTTGGGCGGTGTGCAGCAGAGTCTGAGTGCTTGCTGTCGATTCACTCATCAATATTTCAAGAGAAAGGGAGGGGTAGAGAGACAGAGGGACAGTAGGTGTGCGGGAAGAAGATGAGGAGGTCGGGGAGGGGAGTGGGAAATGGAGTGGGAGTGGTAGTCGGTCAACTAAGAGGAGAAAAAAAAATTAAGAAGAAGTAGAGAAAGTGAAGGGATCAACAGTGACAAGATCGCCAGGCATTCCAATGTGTTCTCAGAAACATAACATAGCTGGGAACTAGCATTTCCTGCAGTGTTTTTTTTTTTTTCCTGGAAGTTGTTTTCTCTCGGTTTCTCATGAAGAATCAAATTGAAAACATGGAACGATTGCAACTCTTTGAACTATTTGCAGACAAAAATTTATCAAAGTCTGTTTGTTTAAAAAATCAATTTTGAGATACAGAGTAAAACGTGTGTTTAGAAAATGGACTTAGCAACCTTGACCTTTGAGACTGCAAATTAGGAATGCTTTAAAAGGCTAAGTTCTAGTTAAAGTGCCTGCACGATGAAAAACAAAACAAAACACACACACATACTCACGCACACACCGACGCGCGCGCGCACGCATACACACACACGTGAACTTCGGTCAAGTCGTACTAGCGGGTGTTGGAAGACTTTGTCATGAATTGGCTAGTTTAACTCTGCTCATTGACTATTTAGCCATGTGTAGTAATGGTAACAGTAGAGAAGTTAGACTATTACACAGCAGCACTTAAATTACACAGCAGACCACACACAGCGAGCGAGCCACCCACATCGCAGGGAGTCAGCACTTGAGTTTTGAATCGGACCGTTTTAACCAATCAGAGCAGGCTCAGTGGGTAGAGCAGTTCTGAATGTGTCAAAACCTAAGACAGTTTGAATCAGTCGTGTGTGAGATGAGGTAGAGTCAACATCTCCACAGCTAGAGAAATCTCTACACTCATAGACCAGGAAGCAGGACTTTAGAATCTTAGAATTCTCTCAAGTCATCACGGGCCTGAACTTGCCAAACAGGTAAATGAACACCCTTCTGTTTCATCGTGATATATTTATATTATTGTTGAAATTATGTTTGTGGAATTTGCTATGCATAAATGTGAATTGTTAATCCGAATTTGCGGGACCACGTGGAAGAGCCTACCACGAGGCGAAACACGACCGTTTGCGCCGCCATGTTGCATACCATACGGAACCACTGTTGTTTAACTTATATGTATGTTTGCAGACCAGTGACTGTACCACTGAATGTTTATATTATTATTAATTCTGTATGTGTATAGTTAGACACGATTGATATTTATGTATGTATAGGAATTTAGAGTGAGATTCCAGGGGAACCCGGAAGTAGCAGAATGTTCGTCGCTTATGTATAGAGATGTGGAGCTATCACTGAGGGCTACTTGGCTTTCAGTGAGACGCTCTGCACAAACCGATTATTCAGGGTTGTGCTGAAGTTCGTCTCTTATATTACAGACGAGCAGGCGAGCTATCCCGAGCTATCCCGAGCTATCCTGTGCGTCCCACTCCACAGAAACGACTAGTTGGTTGAGGAACCTCTACCGCACAAGACAGAAAGAGCTGCCTTGAAAGACACCCTGTCAGACCCCACAGCGTGGCAAGGGAACCCAACTACACAACGACACAGGTGGACCAGAAGCTACCTCACAGAAGGACTTCGAACCCCCACTCATGAGTTAAGTGCATAACACGAAGGTGCACTTAAACTGATCATAACAGGACCACAGTAGTCCAACTCTTCAGAAACTGTAAAACGGACCACAGTAGTCCAAATCTACATGAAATATTATAGCAAGTGCCCGAGGAAGATAAAACAGCTGCCTATACTAGACTATCAGCGATCGAACTATTAGCAGTGACTGAGACTTTTTAAGTTAGATTAGTACTTAGAGAATCTTGTATAGAGTAGAAGAAATAAATGTGTGATTTTAACTGTTATCAAGTGGCTGGACTACATATGATTCATAGCCGTGTGAAAGCTAGTGTGACAGTATTCTTTTACCATTTTTCTATCTATTTCTGTACCCCAACCTTAACACAGAACGAGCTAAACAAATAAATTTATTAAAGTAATTCATAGGGTGACTTACTAGCAGTTCCCACCGAATAAACGTGAGGGTCCATAATTCCATTGTGCAGAGCCCATAAACCCCACGTGACACTTTAATTGGCGAGCCTAGCCAGGATCTGTGTATAATAGGAATTGGGTATAACCGGACCTAAGTACAATAAAATTAGATAACAGTAGTAGTAGAATAACTTAGAATACGTGTAACTAGGACGGATCAGTTGTGGTGCACTATTCTTTAGTTAAAAACTTTTTTGCTTCAATTATTTTTGTGCCTGTGTGTTGCATTGTTCTTTTGCAGGTTTTGCTTAAGTAACTGTTGTATGCCATTTGACTCTTGTTTTATTCTATTATTGATTACGAATTTGATTGTCTTTGCATTGTTGTTATTGACTTGCAATATTGCTAGTGTTTTGGTATTCCACTTGATTCAGAGGTTGTTCATAGACACGTTTGACAATGTCGGACCCAGTGGCCTTGAGATTGCGTTTCAAGGAACTAGGAGAAGCTTTACACTTAGCAGGGGCAGACCTAATTGCGTATATTAATGCAGAGGTAGAGAAACAGGAGGCTAAGGCAGAGAGAGCAGCAGAGAGAGAGGCAAAGAAGTTAGAAGCAGAGAGAGAGGCAAAGAAGTTAGAAGCAGAGAGAGAGGCGAAGAAATTAGAAGCAGAGCAAAAGAAAGCAGAACTAGAAGCAGCGAGAGAGCAGAAGAAACTCGAGCTAGAAGCAGACCAGAAGAAACTAGAGCTAGAAGTAGAACAGAAGAAGGCAGCATTAGCAGCAGAGAGAGAAGCAGAAGTTAGGAAATGGGAGTATGAGAGGGCTGAAAAGGAAAAAGACAGACAGCATAAGTTAGAATTGAAAAGATTGGAATCAGGAGCTTCAGGTTCTTCCTCAACCCCTCCCCACTCAGATCAGCTGGAGGTAGCATCCAACCCTGTACAAGGAATGTCATTTCCACTGGGAACATTCAATGAGAGAGAAGAAGGTCTAGATCTCTATCTGACTAGGTTTGAGCGTCTAGCAACAGAGTACAAACTAGATCCCACTCATTGGTCTTTTAAGCTTAGTCAAGGGCTTAGAGGAAAGGCTTATGACATCTACAGTAAGCTACCGACTGACAGAGTGACTGACTATCACAAAGTAAAAGAGGCACTCCTAACGGGATTCGAACTGACAGTTCCGCACCAATCGGAGAGTGAAAGGAGAGAGCTATGCGCAGTTCGCGGATCGGTTGTCCACAACGTTGGATAAGTGGATTAGCCAGTCAGCCACGGCTAAGACGTATGATGGACTGACAGAACTGTTAGTATGGGAACAGCTACGGGAAACCATGACCCCCGAGCTGAGGACATTCTCAGTAGAGCAGGGCGCGGAAAGACTAGAAGATCTGGTCAAGGTCGCAGATAGGTACGTGGCCGCACACGGAGAAGCCAAGAGCTTCAGGCGAGACCTAAAGCCTAACGGGAAAGAGGCACAGAAACGAAGCCCTAACCGGGAAGAGCGCACCGCGAATAAGCCGAATAACCCCAGACCTGGGCAAAATAAAGGACCCAACACGGAATTCGGGAAAAGAGGTCCTGCAGAACAGAGACGGTATTGTTCGTTCTGCAACAGAAACAATCACTCCACCGCAGAATGTTTCAAGTTGGCCGCACAACGTAGGGAAGAGCGCGAAAGCCGGCCAGCGCACAGAGTTCTAACTCAAAGCAGCGGTAACAAGCCACACACGATCGGAGATCACCCATCGGTGACAGACACGGTCAAGGTCAACGGAAAAGAAGCGAACTGTCTGTATGACACAGGTCTATCATACGACGCGATAGTTAGCGAATCTCTTGTATCGCGCGCGGACTTGACGGACAAGACAGTCGACTTACAAGGAGCAGACTTGACGAAACCGACGACTACTTGCCCAATAGCTTGGATCGAAGTAGAGAGTAGGTACGTCACAGGACGAATCCAAGCAGCTGTTTTACAGAAACCCCTGTATGATCTAGTGCTAGGTTGTAGGTATGTGTTCTTAGGCACGCCCCCTAAAACTGTAGAGATAGCTGCAGTGCAAACCAGGGCCCAAGCTAAAACCCAACCACCCCAGCCCGAGTTCGCTCCGAATCCAGGACTCGAAGAGATCAAAACAGCACAGAAAGAAGACACCTCTATAGCGAAGTGCTTCCAGAAGCTACCCAAGGCGCACACACCCCCGCACAAGGGAGACTTCTACATGGAAGAGGGAGTTCTACATCGACAAGGAGATGGAGATCACACCCAACTAGTACTACCAGCCACCCTTCGAGCCCAAGTACTAGAACTAGGCCACAGCATGCCACTCAGCGGACACATGGGAATTGGAGCCACAGTGCAGAGAATCAGCGCACACTACTATTGGCCAGGAATCACGGAGGATGTCAAGCGCTACGTGAAATCTTGCCACCAATGTCAACGATATTCCCCGCGACATCACACCGTACCAGTTACCTTAGGACCATCAGTAGTAGTCGGCGTGCCATTCCAGCAAGTCTCAGTAGACATAGTAGGACCACTGCCCATGACCAAGAAGAGGAACAGATTTCTACTCACACTCGTCGACGCATGTACGATGTGGTGCGAAGCAGTCCCGTTGCCAGCGATCGACACCAAGAAGATTGCAGATGCACTCATCGCCATCTTTACCAGAGTCGGATTCCCGGACAGCATTAGAACGGACAACGGATCTCAGTTCACCGGCCGCCTGATGCAAGACGTGTTCGAGTTGATACAAGTTCATCACATTCACACACCACCATACCACCCAGCCAGCAACGGACAAGTAGAAAGACTGAATGGAACCCTTCTCACCATCCTCAGGAAAGTCGCCGACGACAATCCAGAAGCGTGGGACACCTACGTGAATGCGGCACTGTTCGCATACAGAGAAACGCCCCATGCAGCCACAGGCTACACCCCGTCAACCTTGCTATTCGGCAGACCTCTAGCAGGACCGCTAGAAGCCCTACGCAGAAGTTGGACGGAAGCCAAGATAGACGACACACCAAGAGGTGCCACCAAGTACGTCGCAGACCTGCAGGAAACCCTCAAAGCAACGTGGAAGAAAGCTGGTGAAGCACTGAAGAAGGCAAGAGCCCGTCAGGCGAAGTACTACAACCGCCACGCGAAGGACAGAGAACTGCAAGTCGGCGATCAAGTGCTACTCTTACTTCCAAGTGGAACCAACAAGCTGGACATCGCTTGGAGAGGACCGTACCGGGTGACTGCCAAGAAATCCAAGACAGTCTACCAAGTAGAGGTGAACGGGAGAGCCCGATACCACCACATCAATCTCCTCAAGAAATATACGGACCGACCAGCGACCCCCAGCACTCACAACTTGTTAGCCATCGCCATCGCGGAAGAAGGAGAAAGCATGGAGACCAATGCAGTAGAGTATCCCCTGCACTCCAAAGAAACCTACAAAGACGTGATACTCAACGGAGACCTAGCCGCTAACCAGCGACAGCAAGTACTACAGGTCATTCGACAACATCAGACTGTGCTCACAGACCGACCAGGGAGGACAGACCTCGTCGAAGTAACCTTAACGGTGACCGACCCAACACCCGTCCGCCAGAAGCTCTACCCGATGCCACTGTCGCAGCAGCAAGCCATCAAGGAAGAGATAGACACCTTACTGGCAGCCGGAATCATCTCAGAGTCTACCTCACCCTACAGCGCAGGCACGGTATTGTTGCGAAAACCCAACGGAGAGCATCGACTGTGCATCGACTTCAGACTCCTGAATGCGGTAACGCAGTTCCAGCCAGAGCCACTCCCGGACCAGACAGACCTATTTGCCAAGCTACAGCGAGCGAAGTACTTCTCACGCATCGACCTCAGCAAAGGATACTATCAGATACCAGTACAACCACAAGTCCGAAAGTACCTAGCGTTTAGCACTATGGAAGGACACTTCGAGTTCAATGTACTTCCATTCGGACTCCACAACGCACCCAGCATCTTCAGCGCCATGATGCGAAAACTCCTGGCACCCCTGAGCAGCGAGCACCTACATTCGTTTATGGACGACATCCTCATCGCTACGCCTACGTGGGAGGAACATGTCACGCTCCTACAACAACTACTCGCCCGCCTCAGAGACACGGGATTGACGGCAAGACCCACCAAATGTCAGATTGGATTCACAGAACTAGAATTTCTGGGACACACTATCAGTCAAGGAAGACTGCGACCGGTAGAAAAGACCGTGAAACGCCTACTCGACGCTCCTAGGCCCAAGACCAAGAAGGAAGTGCAGTCGTTTCTAGGACTCTGCGGCTTCTACCAGAAATTCCTCCCCAACTACAACAGCATCGCCGTACCACTGACAAATGGAACCCGGAAAATCGCCCCGGACAAAGTAGTTTGGACAGCGGAATGTGAGACAGCATTCCAAACACTCAAGGACAGAATGACATCGGCGCCAGTACTCCACCTACCCGATTTGACTCAGCCATTCGTTCTTCGTACCGACGCAAGCGACTTAGGCCTCGGAGCAGTACTGCTACAGCGCGACCCCAAGAATGCAGAGACGCTATTCCCTGTCGCCTACGCCAGCAGAAAATTGAGACCCGCCGAGACCCACTACGCCACGTCGGAGAAGGAATGCCTTGGACTAGTCTGGGCCATACAGAAATTCCAACTCTACCTGTATGGGACCCACTTCACAGTTCAGGTGGACCACCAACCACTATCGTTCCTGGCAGCCTCCAAGTCTTTGAACTCTCGCCTGATGCGATGGGCACTCACCCTTCAGGCATACTCATTCCAAATCGAGTACATCCCCGGCAAGGAAAACCACGGAGCCGACTACCTCAGTCGCCATCTCGTGGAGGACACAGCAGCTGTCGCCCACCCAACACAACTAAGGGCCACAGCACCAGAATTCGTCCCAGCCCAGTAATACCCTGTCACTAGTGTCCATAGCTACCTGGCACAGCATTGCAGCTCAGGTAGAGCAACTTACTTAGTTTGTAAATAGGACCCTAGGATAGTGCAGCGTTAAACTAGGCTCTGTAGTAGAAAAAGGTCGAATCCAGTAGTCATCGCCTTTTTTCAGTTGAGGGAGCCTGTCATGAATTGGCTAGTTTAACTCTGCTCATTGACTATTTAGCCATGTGTAGTAATGGTAACAGTAGAGAAGTTAGACTATTACACAGCAGCACTTAAATTACACAGCAGACCACACACAGCGAGCGAGCCACCCACATCGCAGGGAGTCAGCACTTGAGTTTTGAATCGGACCGTTTTAACCAATCAGAGCAGGCTCAGTGGGTAGAGCAGTTCTGAATGTGTCAAAACCTAAGACAGTTTGAATCAGTCGTGTGTGAGATGAGGTAGAGTCAACATCTCCACAGCTAGAGAAATCTCTACACTCATAGACCAGGAAGCAGGACTTTAGAATCTTAGAATTCTCTCAAGTCATCACGGGCCTGAACTTGCCAAACAGGTAAATGAACACCCTTCTGTTTCATCGTGATATATTTATATTATTGTTGAAATTATGTTTGTGGAATTTGCTATGCATAAATGTGAATTGTTAATCCGAATTTGCGGGACCACGTGGAAGAGCCTACCACGAGGCGAAACACGACCGTTTGCGCCGCCATGTTGCATACCATACGGAACCACTGTTGTTTAACTTATATGTATGTTTGCAGACCAGTGACTGTACCACTGAATGTTTATATTATTATTAATTCTGTATGTGTATAGTTAGACACGATTGATATTTATGTATGTATAGGAATTTAGAGTGAGATTCCAGGGGAACCCGGAAGTAGCAGAATGTTCGTCGCTTATGTATAGAGATGTGGAGCTATCACTGAGGGCTACTTGGCTTTCAGTGAGACGCTCTGCACAAACCGATTATTCAGGGTTGTGCAGAATTTCGTCTCTTATATTACAGACGAGCAGGCGAGCTATCCCGAGCTATCCCGAGCTATCCTGTGCGTCCCACTCCACAGAAACGACTAGTTGGTTGAGGAACCTCTACCGCACAAGACGGAAAGAGCTGCCTTGAAAGACACCCTGTCAGACCCCACAGCGTGGCAAGGGAACCCAACTACACAACGACACAGGTGGACCAGAAGCTACCTCACAGAAGGACTTCGAACCCCCACTCATGAGTTAAGTGCATAACACGAAGGTGCACTTAAACTGATCATAACAGGACCACAGTAGTCCAACTCTTCAGAAACTGTAAAACGGACCACAGTAGTCCAAATCTACATGAAATATTATAGCAAGTGCCCGAGGAAGATAAAACAGCTGCCTATACTAGACTATCAGCGATCGAACTATTAGCAGTGACTGAGACTTTTTAAGTTAGATTAGTACTTAGAGAATCTTGTATAGAGTAGAAGAAATAAATGTGTGATTTTAACTGTTATCAAGTGGCTGGACTACATATGATTCATAGCCGTGTGAAAGCTAGTGTGACAGTATTCTTTTACCATTTTTCTATCTATTTCTGTACCCCAACCTTAACACAGAACGAGCTAAACAAATAAATTTATTAAAGTAATTCATAGGGTGACTTACTAGCAGTTCCCACCGAATAAACGTGAGGGTCCATAATTCCATTGTGCAGAGCCCATAAACCCCGCGTGACAGACTTTGCTGTGCACCGAGCGACATATCGACTGACTGACCGTCAATCGATTAAATGACTGGCCGTCAGAGCAGTACCTGTATACCAAAAATTATTAAAAATCGGTTCGGCCATGTTTGTTTGTTTGTTTGTTTGTTTGCTTTTTTGTTTAGATATACTGCAAAATTTGTTTAGCAAAGAATTGGCCGCAGTAATCTTGACCTTTGATGTATAGCAAATACGATGGCAGGGAAAACTGGCCACAAACCCTGATAATATTAGTGAGACTAAATCGGTGCAGTGGGTCTTGAGATATGACGAGCGACGTTTTGATTCCCGACCATCTCAAAGTATTTCCGGATACGTCTGGAAATACAATGATTAATAACATTAACAGCTTTTAACCGAAGCTACACACATCTTCCATCGGCGCGAGAGTGTCTCGTTTAAACTCCATGGTGTAAGCGAGAGAATAATTATTGGGAAACCAGCATTGTTGGAAGAATGAACTGGCACAGTTCAATATTAATTATGAATAATTAGGTATAATCACGTCGGAAACGTGTAACTGTATAATACAGTCTAAATGACATCTCAAACACAGCATTTACGAATCGCCAACAGCATGGGCGATTAACCGAAGACCGTGATTGTATTGTTAGTGTTATATAACAGTTACTTTGTTATGCTGTTGTTTACAAGCCCTTAAGGCGAGATTTAACACAGCACGCCCAGTGCTTACTCTGTTGCTATTGTTGTGTACAATTGTTATCTTATCTTATCTTATTTTACCTTACCTTACCTCACCTTACCTTACCTTACCTTATCTTACCTTATCTTATCTTCCTATCCTATCCTATCCTGTCCCGTAACCCGAAGGTCGTAGGGGCACCACAGATGATCGTTTAACCAGCATACTCCATCTTTCTCTGTCCTCAGCAGCCCTGATGGCTTCGCTCAGTGTCAAACCAGTCCATTCTCGAATGTTGTCCTCCCACCTCTTTTTCGGTCTCCCTCTTCTTCTACCTCCTTGCACTGTGCCTTGCAGAATAGTCTTTGCAAGGCCTGATGATCTGGTGACGTGGCCATACCACCGAAGTTTCCGTTTCTTCACCACTGTTAGCAGGTCATCGTGTTGTCCAATGGCTTGTGTGATGGTCTGTCGGACTTCGTCGTTGGTGATGTGTTGGGTATAGGAAATGCCCAGAAGTCTTCTGTAGCACCTCATCTCCATGCTTTGTATTCTTCGTTGGAGATCTGCTGTGAGGGTCCATGCTTCGCAAGCATATAGGAAGATGGAGATGACAAGGGAGCGCAGCAGTCTTACTTTGGAATGTAGACTGATGGTCCTGTCTTTCCAAATGGGCTTCAACCTTGTCAGGGCAGCAGTTGTTTGTGCGATCCTGGAGAGGACTTCCTGTCGGGACCCATTGTCTGATACAATGGCTCCCAAATATTTGAAGCTATGCACTGTGTCGAGGGATTGGCCTTGGACTTTGATGTCTGTATTGATGCCATTGGTGTTGTTGGTCATCATTTTGGTCTTCTCTGCACTTATTTCCATTCCATAGGCTTTGGAGGTGGTGTCAAGCCTCTGTACCAGCTGTTCAAGTTCTTGTTCCTCTCCAGCCAATCCATCAATGTCATCTGCAAAACGAAGATTGGAGATTGCTCTACCCCCTATGCTGACTGTGCCTTCATGGTCTGCAAGAGCATCCGACATGATGCGCTCTAGGAAGATGTTGAAGAGTGTTGGAGAGAGTAGGCATCCTTGACGCACACCGATTGTTGTTCTGAACCAATTCCCGATGGCTCTGTTGTGGAGGACTGCACTGGTAGCCTTGTCATACAGGCTTTTGATGACTTCAATAATTTTAGGGCTGATGTTGTACACTTTCATTGTTGCCCATAGAGCTGCATGCCAGACTCGGTCAAACGCCTTCTTGAAGTCTATGAACACATGATATAGATGTTGTTGGTGCTGTAGGTATTTTTCACAGATTATTCTGAGGTTGAAAATCTGCTCAGTGGTACTTCGCCCTGCCCTGAATCCTGCTTGTTCTTCAGCTATGATTTGTTCAGCTTGGGGTTTCAACCTGTTGAGTATTATTTTCAGGAGGACCTTGCTGGGATGGCTGATGAGGCTGATGGTCCGGTAATTTTCACACTCCTGAAGGTTACCTTTTTTGGGAAGAGTGATGACAAGCGACTGGGTCCATGGTATAGGCCACTCCCCACTCTGCCAGATCTTGTTACAGATAATGGTGAGGGCATCAATCATCGCTTCTCCTCCTGCTTGTAGCAGTTCCGCGGGTATGTTGTCCACTCCCGCTGACTTCCCTTTCTTTAGCGCTTGCACTGCTGCCTCAACTTCTTCCCGGAGAATTGGGAGGATTTCTTCTTCCTCTCTGTTCTCGGGACATGCTAGAACTGATGGGTCTCCATTTGGTGTATGGTTGTAAAGGTCAGAGCAGTACTCTGTCCATCTGTCCAAGACTTCTTGTTCTTCTGTAAGGCATATGCCAGACTTGCTTTGGATAGTGGAGACTTTGGGCTGTTTGACACTTGTCAGCCGCTTCACAGTCTGGTAGGCCTTCTTGCTGTTGTTCTTGTTCAGACTGTTCTCTATTTCCTGGCATTGATCTTCTATCCAGTTCTCCTTTGCTGTGAGCATGCCTTTTCGGATGTCATTGTTGATTTTTCGGTAGACATCAGCTCCCTGTGAGGTGTTCTTTTTCTTTTTCATCTCTCTTCGTTTATCACACAGATCCAAAAGTTCAGGTGTGATCCACAGCTTCTTCTTTGGTCGGTGCTTGCCAAGGATCTCAGTGGCGGCATCTGTCACAGCTGAGTTGAAGGTGGTGGTCATGGTGTTGACATCTACTTCACCAGCCCCCAAAATGAGCAGTGGTGCAAATTTCCCTCCAATTGTGGCCTGAAATAGTTCTGCCACCTCCGGGTCTTGCAGTTTGTCCAGGTCGAACTTCAGTCTAGTGCACTTTGCTGTATTTACTCTCTTCAAGTGGAGCCGGAAAGACATCATCACGAGATCGTGGTCACTTCCGATGTCTGCTCCTGGAAAAGTACGTGTCCTGCCAATGTTGATGCTTGATCTGAAGCGTTTCTTGACCATGATGTAGTCTATTTGGTTGTGATGCTCCCCGCCAGGACTGTGCCATGTCCATCGTCTGGAGTTTTTGTGGAGACCAAGCGTGTTTGCCAGTACCAGATTGTTGTATCTGGCAAACTCCAAGAGTCTCAGACCCCTGTCATTTGTCTCGTTGTTGCAGTGGGGTCCACATGTGTCTCCCCAGTTGTGGTGCGCATCTTGGCCAACCTTGGCATTCCAGTCGCCTTGCACTATGACTATGTCCTTCTTCGGCACTTGGTCAAGGACCGCCTGTAGATTTTCATAAAAATCCTCCACTTCGCTGTCGTCATAGTCTGATGTTGGGGCGTAGGCCTGGATGATGGTGATGTTGAAAGGGGCTGCTCTCAGGCGGATGGTAATGAGTCTGCTGGAGACTGGGCGGCAACCCATGACAGTGGCTAGAATGTTCTTGTGGACCAAGAATCCAACGCCGTGTTCGTGCCTGTCATCCCTACCGCTGAAATAGAGCTTGTGGCCTTTGTCGGTCGTTGTTTCACCTAGGCCTTTCCAGCGCAGTTCGCTGATACCTAGAACATTCCATCGATAGTGGTCCAACTCGTGGGCCAGTTCTTCTAATTTTCCTTCCGCAGTTAGGGTCCTGACATTCCAGGTTCCTATGACGATGTTGTTTCTCGTGCGGATCTTGGCAAGTTTTCCATCAGTAGCATACTTAACACCTCCGTCCTGGTGGCCAACGGAAGGCGCGGTCCTTGTGCCGTGTGACGACCCGGGCGACGACCGATCCGGTATGGAATTAGTGGGTTGTGTCATCATGTAGTGTGTCTTGGGCAAAAAAGACCTGGCGGTGCCCAATCCTCTCCAGGCTGTTGGCCACAGCCGAAATCCACGAATACAGTGTGGCTCGCCTTGGCCCTGAGCACATGGTCGTTGAACCTGTAGTAACGTGAGGTTCCTCCGCCCTGGCCGGTGACTTCTGTGTAGAAGACTTTCGCCCAGTGATGCCGTGCTAACATCACCCCTGTTAGTCGCCTCTTACGACACGCCGGGAAACGTTGGGTCTATTCTATTTAATGCCCGAACCCACAGATCTTATCTTATCTTATCTTATCTTATCTTATCTTATCTTATCTTATCTTATCTTATCTTATCTTATCTTATCTTATCTTTCGGTAGTACTTGGATACAACTGCCAAACGATACGAAGAATTTTTTTTAAGCGCAACACACCCTTAGTCCACCCATGCAGCTGTGAATGGATGCCTCATGGATATGTTTAGAACCTGCGAAGATATAAAAACAAAAGGAAGAGAGAGAGAGAGAGAGAGAGAGAGAGAGAGAGAGAGAGAGAGAGAGAGAGAGAGAGGGAGAGAGAGAGAGATAGAGAGAGAGAGAGAGGGAGGGAGAGAGAGAGAGAGAAGATGGGGGCGCCACCTTATGGGCGCCGTACTGCCCTCATCAAGATGGACCACAGAAAAGAAAGGTGTCCGGTTATGTTTAGAACATGCGAATGGTTAAAAAACAAGAAAACAGCGAGCGAGAGAGGAGATGGGGGCGCCGCCATGTCCTTATTATTATGCTGGCCCAGAGAAAAGACAGGTCCCAAACGCCTCTGTTCCCAACGACCAATGTTAGAACAACGTCTATACCTTCATTCTAATTAAATATCCACTGGTTCACTTTTCCATCGTCATGGTCCTATGAACCGACCCGAAACTGTATAGCACACTTTTGTTTCAGTCGGGAACCAAAGCGAGTCAAATGTCAGTCGGTGAGTCGGTCTGTTGATCGTTACGTTGCACGTCATGTTGCGGTGTTGTTGTTTCTCAACTGAACTCCAAACTTTTAACAATTAGCAACCTTCAGATTTTAGTTTTTGTTTTGTTTTGTTTCTTTAAATTTATTTAAAGATGTCCTTTCGCTACTTGTCGATTTCTTCCTTTGAAATGTCTCTCTCTCTCTCTTTCTCTCTCTCTCTCTCTCTCTCTCTCTCTCTCTCTCTCTCTCTCTCTCTCTCTCTCTCTCTCTCTCTCTCTCACTCTCTGTATCTCCCTGTCTCTCTCTGTCTCTCTCTCTGTCTCTCTCTCTGTCTCTCTCTCTGTCTCTCTCTCTCTCTCTCTCTCTCTCTCTCTCTCTCTCTCTCTCTCTCTCTCTCTCTCTTTTTCTTTCTTTCCCTTTCTCTGCACTTCTGTCAATGTGTCAAACTTGCGGATATTCATTTCATTTCTTTCGTAAAAGACTTCAAAAGAACCGGCCTTTTTCCATTGCCAGATTTTTTAAACAAGCCCAAAATAATAATAATAATAATAATAATAATAATAATAATAATAATAATAATAATAATAATAATAATAATAATATTGGATACAATACGCACCTTATTCTTTAATCAGACATTCACGTTGACATTCGTTCAATAATGGTACAGGACGCAGTCAATATAAACATTTCAAAAATAAACATTCGATTTTCTTTCCGTCTTCTAATAGCGATTTCCCTGCCTTTACACCACCTGTTTGAGTGATGGATGTGTATTTGGTGTGTGTGAGGGTGGATGAGACAGGTGAGCGTGTATGTTGGTATAGATCGCCGCGCTTTGAGCCTGAATGATTTGGGGAAAGGCGCGTATAGCATCCTGTATTATTATTATTATTATTATTATTATTATTATTATTATTATTATTATTATTATTATTATTATTATTATTATTATTATTATTATTATTATTATTATTATTATTTTTGACATGATATATACATTTTTATAATTATATACACAGCAAGCGCACATTCATCACTCAAAAATGTGGCGTAAAGACAGGATGGTCACTATTTGAAGGCGGGGAAGGAAATTAGTTTTGCTTTAAGGGCTTTAAGATTGACTAGTGCGTCTGATACTATTATTAAGGGAGAGAGGAAACCGGTGTAGCAGGCCAGATTATACCCCGCCTCAAGTATACCCAGGGTATAAACTGGCCTAGCCCAGACTATGCCCCCGTATAAACTGGCCTAGCCCAGACTATACCCCTGGGTATTATCTGGCCTAGGCTCGTTTAACCCTCTCCTGCCCATTATAACCCCCCCACTACGGAAGACCTTATCCTTCACGTTAATCTTTAATGTATGTGTTGTAATTGTTCTGATGCACTCAGATAGATAGATAGACAGACAGACGGATAGATAGATAGATAGATAGATAGATAGATAGATAGATAGATAGATAGATAGATAGATAGATAGATAGATAGATAGATAGATAGATAGATAGATAGATAGATAGATAGATAGATAGATAGATAGATAGATAGATAGATAGATAGATAGATAGATAGATAGATAGATAGATAGATAGATAGATAGATAGATAGATAGATAGATAGATAGATAGATAGATAGATAGATAGATAGATAGATAGATAGATAGATAGATAGATAGATAGATAGATAGATAGATAGATAGATAGATAGATAGATAGATAGATAGATAGATAGATAGATAGATAGATAGATAGATAGATAGATAGATAGATAGATAGATAGATAGATAGATAGATAGATAGATAGATAGATACCACTGAAAATTTAAATAAACTTTAATTTTTAATTAAATAAATGCAGTCTTAAAACAAAACACGAACAAGACCCATCAACTGCAAGGGTTTTGTGTGATTGTAGCAATACACCTACTTGAATGTCAAACGCTTAAAACCACATTGAAGTGGTCGCTTCTGTTTTCAATGTAGAAGCCAGTGTCACTTGTATCAGTTAATGAAAACGTTGCGGGATATCGCATCCAGCGCATATTGGTGCCCACCTTCGTATAGACGTAAATGTCATATGCAAGTAAGTTTGCTGTGGCAAGAATTTCAACATCAGTAGCCCAAGTGCCATCATCTTCCATCCTTGAATTCGAGAGATACTCTCCCATGTCCTGATCGGCGTAATTTCGAAGCTTCTGATCAACAGATTCCGAGTACATGTGACTGACCACAAGATCTCGCACCACTGGGTGCTGTTCTTCTGAGCCTGTTAGAAGGTAACTGACACAACGGAAGAAACAGTTTCCGTCTCCCTTTGTACGATGAAGTCGTCGAGGTGCGTGCAGTTCTGATTGCTTACCCAGCGAGATCTTTTTGTGTACTGTCAAGTTGAGAGCCTCCGCCATTGTTCTTCTCTGATGGCCTGGGACTGGCTTAAAATATAGAAAAGCAAGTTCCTGAGATAGTGCTGATTCCGGCTCGCCTTCTTTTTCTAACTGGGTATCCTGTGCCTGACCTGGTTGAGCCTCGTTGTCAGAATCGACCTTCTGGCGTTTTGAAGGCGGCTCTTCAGATTCATCCTTCTGGCGTTCTGATTCATCTTGTTCTTCGGGTGACTTTAAAAAAAACACCTTCAGATTGGAAATGTGGTATGTGCATTTGAGCACGGTGCTTGTTTTCTGATTCATCAGTTTTACGCGCCCCTTACCCAGACAAGCAGCAACAGTATAAGGTCCTGTCCACCTGGATTCCATTTTTGATCCCATTCTGTGAATTCGCTTGCTGTTCTTAATGTACACAATGCTTCCCACAGATATAGTTTGAGAGTTATGGTGACGTTTGTCAAAAAAAAATTTCTGCCGACTTTGAGCGGCTTTGATGTTATTAGCGACAATGGTGATTACATCACGCTTAATGTTATGCAATGTCTGTACCATTTCATCTGTGTCTTCCATGCTATGACTGGCTTCTTCATCCAGGGTAACATTTTGATCATCCGTCTTTTCACGTGGTAAGTCAACAGGCATCCTTGCTTTACGCCCGTACATGACTTCAAATGGGGTGTGCTTGGTACTGGCATGGACAGAAGTGTGGTAAGCAAAGAGTACTCCCTGGATAAAGTCATCCCAGTTGGTACCTTCCTCGCTTACGAGCTTGCAAAGCGCGTCTTTCAGAGTACGGTTATCCCGTTCACGCTGACCGTTGGTCTGTGGATGGTAGGGTGACGATATTCTGTGTTCACATTTGAAGTGGGCCATGAGCTTATCAATCACTTGGTTGACAAATTCCCGTCCTTGGTCACTGATAAGCGTCTCCATACACCCAAGACGGCAGACAACAGAATACAGGAAAGAAGCAACAGAAGCAGCACTTTTGTCATGAATGGCAGCCGCTTCAGACCATTTGGAGAAGTGATCCGTTACAGCCACGATGTACTTGTTACCCTTGGCTGATTCATGCAGTGGGCCAATGAGGTCGATGCCGACTAGACTCCATACCTGAAACAGAGTTGGAATTTATGTAGTAATAACGATGTCGACGACCACGACGATGATGTTGATGATGGATGGTAGTGGTGGTGGTGGTGGTGATGATGATGATGATGATGATGATGATGATGATGATGATGATGATGATGATGTTGAAAATGAGAAGATAATGTAAGTTAACGAGTATAATGTATTTAAGTGAAATATTATGGCATAGATGAATACGACAATGATCAATACCTTCTGTGGCACTGGTACTGGATGTAGAGGAGGGGCGTCATGAGCAATCTTGGCGTTGGTTGCGAAACAGGTCTTGCACGCCTTGATGTAGTTGGTCACCTCTTGTTTCATTCCTTTCCAGTAAAACCGTTCTGAAACTTTTGACAATGTTTTATCACGGCCAAAATGCCCTCCAGTAGCAGGATTGTCATGTACAGCCTTGAGCACTGCATCCACTCTGCTTCTTGGTAAAACCTCCGTGATCCTCCCGTTCGAGTTGTGCACCAGCGTTCCTTGATGAACTGAATATGGTTTTGCCAGCTGACGAAAACGCTGCTTGGCATTTCGCCTGCCTGCCACATTCTTGATGTTATAAATGTATTCTGGATACTTTTTTACTTCTTCTGTTGAAAAAAACTTTAAAAGCTGCTCGTATTGATCCTGTTCCATTCTGCTTGACAAACTGAGAGCAAATGACACCAAAAACATACTTGGCAAGAAAAAGGCTGTTAGCTGAGTTCACTCAGGTGTTTTTTTGTTTTTTGGTTTTTTTTACACGCAAGCAAAAGGTTGTTACCTGAGAGTTGGTCACGCAAACGGTCATGTACAACAAACCCATGAGTGAAATCTCTTTAGGTGAGGGGCCGGGGGTATATTCCGGGCGCGAGGGGTATGACCTGGCCTAGGCTGATCTATACCCAGGGGGTTAAACCCGCCTAGGCTACATTATACCCAGGGTATAAAGTAGCCAGGGGTATATTCCGGCCTGTTACACCGGGGTACCCGGAGAAATCCCTCGGAGACCTCATAACCCTCATGCCTAAGTTGGGGGGTTGCACTACCTCGACGCTATCAATTTGCTACACTGATGAGCTTAGGGCGGAGGTATGATCACATTCTGTCAGCTGTCAACGCCGCAGGAACTTCAAGAACTTGTTGCCCCGACATCATCCAGGACGTTACCTTCGATCCGCTATCCACTGTCGACTCAGGCTGCAAAGCATTTGTTCGTGATTGCAAGACAAAAACCCAGGTTTTAATTTTATGCTTGTTATCTTCTTTTCTTCAATTATTTCGCCTTCTGCTATAGAGCTTAAAAAGAAAATTCTGCTCCTAATTTGTGGAATTCTTTGCCTCTTCTCCTAAAGCACAGCGACATGTGTTTGCCGCTCCCATCCCCTCCCCTCCCCCCCCCCAAAAAAAAAAAAAGAAAATAAAAACTAAAACAGATCTAATTAATGCAATTCAGTTTCATTTCTGATTACACGGAAAAGGTTGAATCATAAAGTCTACATTTAATACTGGATCCTATACTCGCCTTATTCCTACATCAGACTCAAAGCTCGGCGATCGGTAACCAACATACACGCTCACATGTCACAGAGGTTCCTATAAACATACACAACAAAATGTAACACACATTCATCACTCAAACATGTCACAGAGGTTCCTATAAACATACACAACAAAATGTAACACACATTCATCACTCAAACATGTCACAGAGGCTCCTATAAACATACACAACAAAATGTAACACACATTCATCACTCAAACATGTCACAGAGGTTCCTATAAACATACACAACAAAATGTAATATACATTCATCACTCAAACATGTCACAGAGGCTCCTATAAACATACACAACAAAATGTAACACACATTCATCACTCAAACATGTGGCAGAGGCTCCTATAAACATACACAACAAAATGTAAAACACATTCATCACTCAAACATGTCACAGAGGCTCCAATAAACATACACAACAAAATGTAACACACATTCATCACTCACACATGTCGCAGAGGCTCCTATAAACATACACAACAAAATCTAACACACATTCATCACTCAAACATGTCACAGAGGCTCCTATAAACATACACAACAAAATGTCACACATTCATCACTCAAACATGTCACAGAGGCTCCTATAAACACACACAACAAAATGTAATACACATTCATCACTCAAACATGTGGAAGCAAGTCGCGATTAGAAAACGAAAAGGAAACCGATTTTTGTATTTTTGATATTTTAGACAGACTGCTTCCAGTACCATTATTGAAAGGAGGGTGGAAACCGGAGTACCCTAAAAGAAACCCTCGGAGACCTGTAAGTCTCGTTCCTAAATCAAATAAGTTCGTCCCCTGCACACGAAAGCTCTACACACTATTTTCTTTAGCATATATTTGATTTTACCAAATGCTTAACACACTATATAATACAAACAAAGATTGACAAAGAACAATTTTGTTGCTTCTTTCTGTTTTAGAGAAAGAGAAAAATAAAAGAAGAACGAACGAGAGAGAGAGAGAGAGAGAAAGAGAGAGAGAGAGAGAGAGAGAGAGAGAGAGAGAGAGAGAGAGAGAGAGACAGACAGACAGACAGACAGACAGACAGGCAGACAGATAGATAGATAGACAGAGTATTCCCACACATAGTGGGAGTGGGGTGGAAGTTGAAGGGGGAAGTACTCACATCCAGCTTACCTGTCGAGCGTATGCACTAATTGAAAATCATTCAACGAGCAATTCTTTTCCTCAATAGACCATGCTCGGACATTAAGAGGGGAAACAACTATGACCTGCTTGCCCACAGGTTGCGCCCAGAGTTGTCTAACGTTAGGCGGGCAATCTTTGCAAACGAGCACAGTTTCTCGCCTACAGTTTCTACTCTGTCCTCCATCAAACCTTCCGGATCAACCGAAAGGTTGATTTCCAGTTGTAATCCTGGCTAGCTCCGCTAGTTCTGCCTTGCACCGCCCTGCAACGGGAAGAAAAGCTTGCAGCTCGGGGTAGCTTTCATAGTGTTCTGAGACGAGATGTTCGCTCGGATAACTCTAGGTAACTAAAAACAAAGTTAGCTCCCATTTCCGAATATGCCCTATTACACAATCGATACGTAAATCAAAAAGAATGTTGTTCTTTCCGTGTTTTTTTTTTTAAAGTAAAGACAAACATAACAAAGGCATAATATTACGGTCCCACCAATTATTTTCAGTGATATAGAATGTTGACAAAGCATCTACTGCAGCGGTGATCGATACACACACACTTCAAACTGCACACACGCTTATCTCACAGCCAGTATAACATTGCAAGGTGTTTTCATTACACGTGTTTGATTTTTTATTGTAATGAGTGTGTATTCAGCGACCACAATGGAAAAGACGCTTCATTACACATCCCCATTGTCTGTAGGTGATAAGGGTTTAACCCTGTTGCCGCCGCAGGCTTTTTCTATAGGGATCGAGAGACTAAATCATTTCGTCGCTCTTCAACAGAAGGGAAAGCGTCATTTATCATTCCAGATCATCCAATGTCATGCATACTCACATTTCATGCCCGATCATGCAGTGATACCTATTCGAACACCTTAAAGTGCTTTTTTTAAAACCGATTTTAAAAAAGAACTTTTGTTTTCTTTTTTTATTTTATTTTATTTATTTTTTGTTTGTTTGTTGTTGCTGTAGTTGTTGTTGTTTTTGTAGTTTTGTTGCGAGAATTAGTTTAGCCTAAAATTCGCTTTGTTATTCTCTTAAACAATGATAATGCGGACTTTCGTTTGTTCAAACCAACCGCTACAAGTGGAATTTTGCATTTCTGTCCTGACATGCAGTGATTTTCCCTGTTTAACGGTACACCCCCGTTGGGGTGCCGGGGGTTTCAGTATAAATAGTAATCCCCACTTTCTGGAAATTTAGTGCTTTAAATTCCCACTGTCGCTGTCTTTCTCATTTGCTCTTTCTCATTCCTGCTGTGTTCTATCAATCTGCTATACTATCTTCTTCTTCGCTTGACCAGTCACCTACCTTTTTTCTTGAAAACTCTTCCGGGACAAGACTCCTTATTTGTGTATGAGGTCTGTTGGATCAGCTTGGGGATATTGGACGCTTTTCTGCCAGGTGGTCACTAGGGCTTCCTATGATGTTATTATTTAGCAATGTAGGCATTTTATATGTATGTGTTTTGTTGATAATATATAATGATGTTTGTATTCTATTTTGTTTTTGTAAACGGGGGTTCGATAAATTAGAGTACAGCCTCAGCGTCCCCTGCGTGGGATGTCTTTATTGTAAAGTGACTGGCTGGTGGAGAGCTTTCAGTTTTACCACTAGGGTTGTTTCAGCAGATCTTTTATGCGGATTAGGGGTTGTCCGGTCCTGATTTGGCTCGGAAGAGTCCGCTGGACCTAAAGCAATAATTATGTAATGTAATGTAATGTTTAACGGTACGATCTATTATATGACTGTTATTTATTTATTTATTTATTTATTTGCGCTAGAAATTTAGCGTTTGCTATTAATAGGCCCAAAACTACGGAATGGATTTTAAACAGCAATAACTATACATTACACATTGCTTTCTTTTTGTTTGTTTGTTGTACAAAGCTAATGTTTGTTTTCAGTGGGGCAACACTCACTGTGAATGTTACACGGATCAGTCTCGGGGTTCGTGGTCAAAGAGGATTCCTTTAACATTGATTTTGACCGTCAAACGTTTCACAAGCAATAAACTGCTGCGGTGCACTTATTTGCATTTCAGCACTTAAAAGGGTTAAGGGAATACGTCTTTGTTCTTAGGTCAAAGGGTAAATAAACATGTTTGTGTTTTTTTTTTTTTGTTTTTTTTTTAGACTGTCGCTCTCTTTGATCACAGCCGGTCTCTTTTTGGTGTTGTTGTGGGGATTGCAATGATAGGTATTAACTAAACGCATTATGCTGTTAGTGTAAGTGTAACGTTAACAAAAAGACAACAATCACAAATAATATTATTACAATTACAGGCGAAAACTCTGTTACTGCATGCATAATACGTATGAGCAAGGCATACACTACCTACGTAGATAAGGCTAACCAAAGCTTACTGTCGCCATTCTACTAGTAAGCTTATCTGCAGTTGGTTACAGGATTAAGTAAGGTTTAGCTGCAATCTTGATGTTTTAATGTCTCTTTGAAAAAAACAACAACTATTTTTTGTTAGTTTTGGGCTAATTTTCATGAAATTTCTTTGGTCAAATGAATTATCAACACACTCGGGTAATTATTTTATATATATATTATTATAATATAATATAAATATATATACAATCCACACACACACACACAAACGCACGCACACGCACACACACAGATGTATGTATATGTGTGCTTCTTCTGCATTCTGTGTTTGTGCTAAGTCTGTGTATCTATATAACGCAAAACGCGTGGAGCGGTAGCAAATTGATACACGCGCTAACACACACACACACACACACACACACACACACACACACACACACACACACACACACACACCTCCTTAAGAATATGGATAAATGTCTTAAGGTGAGTATGTGTTCATTGTTGGACCTAAAACAGGAATTCGTACACTGACGTCGCCTCGATTCAAACCCGCTGCGCGAGATTTTCCATCATGTAGATACACAGCCTTAGACTACACCTGTCACATGGGCGTAATTAGGGCACTACTAAACCGTAAAATACTCAAAACGAAACATCTTCAAGCGTAGGAGTCATAATAAAAGTGGTTTTATTATTACTATTTGTTTTGTTTTTTTAATCCAAGAACCCTGGCGCTAAAAAAATCAATATGTAGGGGGAAATAATTCAGTCCTAGTGCTGACAACAATTAGTTTCGTTGAGGGCATAATCGATTATTTTAAAGGTGTGATCAAGCGAGAGAAAGTGACGTTGAAAACAAGACGTTGGTAAATTAAACGACATTTGGATTTTTCAAAATTTTCATCAAGAGATGTACGATTTTACATTCTTCTGTACGGTACATTTTAAACTTTTATTTTAAGTATTTTATTGTTGTTGAGCAATTTGAATATGAATATTGATAGTATGTTAACTAGATATACGAATGTGCAATACATCGGTTGGTTGGTTGGGAGAAGTTACAGGCAAAGTATATTCCAAATATTTTTGTTTTGTTATCAAACTTCCATATTAAACTTATGTAAATTGTTAACTATTAATTTAAATTAACTTAATATATCCACCAAAATGATTTTGTCTTATTAGTACCCATTTATTTGTTTTTTTAATCTAATGTTGTTTTACGTGGCTTAACAATTTTAATGTACATCTTTCATTGTCGGTGTGGGATGTGTGCGAAGTATGTCTATTTAGATGTAGGTGTAGTTCATGGATTGGCTGGGGAGAAACAAGAACTTGAACAGCTGGTACAGGGGCTTGACACCACCTCCAGAGTCTATGGAATGGAAATAAGTGCAGAGAAGACCAAAATGATGACCAACAACACCAATGGCATCAACACGGACATCAAAGTCCAAGGCCAATCCCTCAACACAGTGCATAGCTTCAAATATTTAGGAGCCATTGTAGGCCTATCAGACAATGGGTCCCGACAGGAAGTCCTCTCCAGGATCGCACAAACAACTGCTGCCCTGGCGAGGTTGAAGCCAATTTGGAAAGACAGGACCATCTGTCTACATTCCATGGTAAGGCTGCTGCGCTCCCTTGCCATCTCCATCTTCCTATATGCTGGCGAAACATGGACCCTCACAGCAGATCTCCAACGAAGAATACAATGCATGGAGATGAGGTGCTATAGAAGACTTCTGGGCATTTCCTATACCCAGCACATCACCAACGACGAAGTCCGACAGACCATCACACAAGCCATTGGACAACACGATGACCTGCTCACAGTGGTGAAAAAAATGTAAACTCCGATGGTATGGCTTTTGTGGGGTGCTTTTGTAAATATGTCACTTGGCGAAAGAAAGTCAGTTATCTGTTATCATGATGTAGAAAATGCATTTCTTTGGAAAAGCAATCAAGTGTGTTGCAAAACGTCTGAGAAACTCACCTCACAAACATGTTTGCTTTTTGTATCTCCAGACTTATCAGGAAATACTTTGAAATAGTCGTTTATCAAAAGAAGGTAAATATCGGTCTGTCAGTTCCTCCATCCGTCGGTCACTGGCTCGTAGAGGGTAAACAGTGAATGATACTGTAATGTCGTAAACTCCCTGACGTCATGCCTATTATGCTGGTGCGCGCGCGCGCGCGCGCGTTTGTATGTGTGTGTGTGTGTGTGGGGGGGGGGGTGGGTCTGTGTGTGTGTGTGGGTGTGCATACACAGGCAGACGTGCATGCATATTTTTTCTAAACACGTTTTATTTTGCATTGTGGTAGAACTTATTTTATTTTCCTCGCAAATAATTCTAATAATTATGTTACAATCTTTTCATGTTTTCATTTTGCTTCATTATGGTAAAACCGAGTTTCAACACCAAAAATATTAACTTTTTTGCAAATGCTAGGTTTACTGCTCTGAGTTTTTGGGAAATACATTTGAATGGCTTCTACTTTTCTGGTCCGCTGGACCCTATAAACATTGAATGTCTAATATAATATAATCTTCTTTTCTTAGTTTGTTTTGTTTCTTATTCCCTTCTTCCCCCCCTCAACCCACCCTCCCCCCCCCCCTTCTAGTATGGCCAGAAAGTTTTTTTTAAAAAAGCTCTGCCAAAGTAGTCACAGTTCCAATCTGGCAGATGGCTCAGCATATCTCGTATCGCACGCATTTTCACTCCCTTCCCCCTTCCTCTCACACCCCTCCCCCCCCACACACACACACACGCTCCGACGACGCATGTTCAATGACTCTCAAGTGGCCACTTTAGGTAGGAGGCCGACTTCCGGTCATGAGGGGAATTTGAGGGATACTAATTATTGTTTTTGGGGTCTGAAATTGATACTTGATGGATAGGTATTTTGATCGTTTTACATGATGATGGATGATGGATGATGATGATGATGATGATGATGATGATGATGATGATGATGATGATGATGATGATGATGATGATGATGATGATGATGACGCGATGATGAGCAGGAAGAGGATGACGATGTTGATGATGATGAAGAGGAAGAGGAAGAAGGTTTGCTAGTTCTTGAGCCGGTAAGACACTATATTAAAAAACAAAATATAAAAGCAATAAATTATAATAATTATTTTACTTACGATAATGAGTCAGTAAACTGTCAGTCTGTCAGTTAGTAGGTCTATCGGTGGTTAGAGAGGGTCAGTCAGTTGGTCAGTCAACCTATGGATCTGTCCAGGCTGTGAGTCAGTTGGTCGGTGAGTCATTTGGTTAGTTAGTCAGTCGTTCCTCGTGAGATGTAATGAATTATTCGGTGAGTGAGGTAGTCAGGTCGGTTGATAGTCGACATTTGAGCGTGCGTGTAAATAAGGGAGCAGAAAATTTTAAAGTTGACTGTACATCATCATCATCATCATCATCATCATCATCATCATCATCATCATCATCATCATCATCATCATCATCATCATCATCATCATCGGGGCGCCAGTAAAATCTCAGAAGATAGCACAAACAAACCACGGAATTCTTTACAAAATCTCTTTTTTCTGTTACAATTGTCTCCATGGCTCCGCTCCTTCATATCTTTTCGATGATGCCCAACGCTACACTCCCTCTCCCAGCTTGCGCTCTTCATCCGACACACTCCCTCTCAGGATACCCCGCCACAAACTGTCCTCTGTTGGTTCAAGATCTTTTTTTTGTCTTTGGACCAACTGCCTGGAATTCATTACCGCTTTCTTTCCGCAGCATACCGAATAAAGCAAACCTCAAAGCTCATTTATTCTCAAAAGTTTTCTCCTGATCTGTTCTTTTTTCAAACTGTTTCTTCCATCTTGCCTCATCCTTTTTGTGCGAGCATGTGTGTGTGTGTGTGTGTGTGTGTGTGTGTGTGTGTGTGTGTGTGTGTGGGTGTGTGTCTGGGTGTGTGTGTGTGTGTGTGTGTGTGTGCCTCCCTGTTTGTGTGTGCATGTGTAGGGAATCACTTTGTTTATTACTGCCTCTCGCCCAGTCCCCCTGAATTCGTCTGCTCCCAAACGAATGGGTGAGTGCTTGAGGGTGCGCTTTTAACTGTTCCTTACTAGGAAAAGCGCCATATACATATCCTTATAATTATTTATTTTATTACCACTAGCAAATTAACAAAAATGTGTTGCCATATTTTCGATATCAGAAGATTGCTGGCATCTTTTGAAATATTAAGGGGAAGTAACCGATTCATTTAGTTCACGCACTGTATTTTTGCACAGCGGTTAGTTCCCTTTAATTGTAAAAACGATAAATAAATAAATAAATCTGCTCCAGCGATTCCAAATTTAAATGCAATATTCCTTATTTTATTTATTGTGCATTACTTGGATTGTTTAATAAATAAATTTGTTATCCAATAGTAACATACAATAAATATTTATTACTAATTAACTAATTGAATCAAAGTTATTTTATTTAATAATCCTGTCAATTTGGGGGTTTGAACTCTAAAGCTTACCTGGAATACAAGGAAATGAGAGAGGCACGTGGAAGGTATCCTGTCCAACTTCGACCCTAATGTAGCTGTGGGATGTAAACAATGGCCAAAGGGCACTACTGTCGCTACGTCGACCAATATTGAGGGACACTTCCTCGGGAGATAATTGTATCATATTTCCATTCTAATGTAGTAAGCAGCTCGATCGACAAAGTTATAGGCTCTTACCTGAATGATGGTGAGAAGAGATTCTCTCTCTTCCCCCCCCCCTCTCTCTCTCTCTCTCTCTCTCTCTCTCTCTCTCTCTCTCTCTCGCGTCGACGTATTGTAAATGCCTCTTTGTTCGATGTTCGGTTTTGGTTTATTTTTTTTTACCTCCTTTCCAAATCACCTTAAAAGTGAGCAGTCAATTCTGTCAAAAGTACATGGACAGGCGACCGACTCAAACAAATATTGCATTGCATTGTATTGTATTGTATTGTATCGTATTGTATTGTATCGTATTGTATTGTATTGATGATATCGTATTGTATTGCACTGTATTTTAAAGTATAATAATAATAATAATACTAATACTAATAATAATAATAATAATAATAATAATAATAATAATAATAATAATAATAATAATAATAATACTACTACTACTACTACTACTACTAATAATAATAATAATAATAATAATAATAATAATAATAATAATAATAATACAACAAATAAAAATAACATAATAATTGATTCTAAAGCCGCCTTAATATTCCTAAATCAGACTCGAACATCTATAACCAACATACGCTCTCAGATATTACACTCATACACAACATACAGTCTTCACTTAAACTATATTGCCTAGTCTTGTCTTGTATTGCCTAGTCTTGTCTTGTATTGCCTAGCTTTATCTTGCATTTCCTAGCCTTGTTTTATATTGCCTAGTCATATATTGTCTTGTCTTGTATTGCTTAGTCTTGTCTTGTAGTCTTGTATAGTCTTGTATTGTATTGTTTCCTATTGTATTGTATTGTATTGTATTGTATTGTATTGTATTGTATTGTATTGTATTGTATTGTATTGTAGTCTTGTATAGTATTGTATTGTATTGTATTGTCGTCTAGTCTTGTATTGTCTAATATTGTATTGTATTGTCTAGCCTTGTCTTGTTTTGCCTAGACTTGTCCTGTATAGAGGAGCAGGTCTACACAAGGCGTGAGATAGAAGGAGGACGGCAGTGGACACAAGGATGACCTCAGAGATGGTGACTGACCTATGGTCATCGTGTGTTATGGTCAATGACGATGTGGAGCGTGAGAAAAGACTGGACCTTGTCCATTCACAGAACTGGGGATACACACATTCACGCGCGCGTGCACTCACATACACACGCACACACGCACACACAAACACACAGACACACACAAATTCTACAGAGGTAGAAAGTAGTTGCTTATCTCTGATTTCAACTCATGACATAAGATGCCCCACCGCCGTAGCTCAAGTGGTAGAGCGTTCGTCTGGCTCACCGATAACCAAGGTTCGAATCTTGTGATGGGTAAGATAAAAGTGGCCATTTGTCACTGCCCATTTTAGCAGTATGATTGCTCTGGTGGCTCAGTGTTGATTCAGGTCCCTACCCATTGTTCCCTGGGAATGTCATCCCCGTCTGCCACATCGCCATTATTGGGTGTAAACGTTAAAACTTTAAAGTTTATTCATTCACGACTTAAAAAGACATTAAACTAACTAGCACAAGAAGAAGAGGAAGAAAGAGGATGAGCAGATCATCTACAGCCACATTAACTAGGACTTGTATCCTTATGTAAAAAAATATTATTATATAAAAAAAAAAAAAAAAAAAAAATATATATTATATATATATATATATATATATTATACTATATATATATATATATATATATATATATAGTGTTGTTATGTCTCTGCCTATTAAGGTGATTTTAAATTGTAATCTGACACTTCATTTAATTTCATTCATTTTATGTTTTAATAGTTTTTTATACAGCGACTACTTTCAGCTCAAAAGCTGACAGCACTTCCTATACTTCAGAAGAAAACAGCCTTCTGACCCCTGTTGACCTACAAACAATAATTGATTACAAATGAAGAATCCGGCGAGGCATAGTTAAGCTTACGCGTTAATAGAAAGAGAACGAGAATGACTAACATTCAAAAGAGAAGCGCGCAGTGTGTGTATAAAATGGTATGGGGTGTAGGTGAGGGCGTGGCTGTGTGGTCACAGTGTTTGGACAGTGGCTCAGTCGGTCAGCTAAATGGCCAGGTGGATAGCGGTGCTTGGTCACCTTGGAAATGAAGAAGATTATATCTTGCTATAGCCGTCCTATGTTGTCCAGTCCGGAAGACCTCGCGAGCGCGCCTAACGCATTCACCTTATAGGCGCCCACGCACACACAAACACACAAATACCAGGAAATGCAAATAACAGACTACAGGGAGGAGGGGGGGGGGGTAAATACTGCTTTAAAATTGTGAAATGCCGTTTTAAAAATTGTTCCCAAAAAAAGTGTTTTAAAATTGTAAAAATACCTTTTTGTTTTTATACGGCTTTTTGAAAGAAGCCTATTCAATATTATTAGATTGAACGTTCTTGCATGGTTGTCAACTATGTTGTGACAGGGACATTTCTTCGTGACAGTCACGATGGTCCAAGAATTGTTGTGACAGAAGATCGTGACCAAGAGATCCCAGCTAATCGAGACGGTCAATGTTGATCCATTTTCTTGTCGGGTTGGGTTAGTCCTGACATTGCTGGCGGCTTCTCATTTGGTTCATCTGGAGTTAGTAGAACTGAATGTGGGAGCTGTAGTCTGCTTTGAAAGTAAGTTAGGTTTATGGTACAGGAACCCCTCTTTAATACGTGTTGTTAGGTTTATGGTACAGGAACCCCTCTTTAATACGTGTTGTTAGGTTTATGGTACAGGAACCCCTCTTTAATACGTGTAGTTAGGTTTATGGTACAGAAACCCCTCGTTAATACGTGTAGAGGTTATGGCGGTGAGTGTGGGGAGAGAGTGAGTGAAATTTTAGTGGGAGGGGGAAGAGGAGAGAAACGGAGTCCATGTGTGTGTGTGTGTGTGTGTGTGTGTGTGTGTGTGTGTGTGTGTGTGTGTGTGTGTGTGTGTGTGTCTGTGTGTCTGTCTATCTCTCTGTCTGTGTCTCCAACATTATTTCTGATTATCCTATTGTTCGATTACCTTTCTTGGTTGCTTCTCACCCAAACAAAGAAAATAATTCGCAGGCTAACACACACACATACACAAACACACACACATGCACACACACCACACACACATACACAAACACACTACACACACACGCACACAAACATCACCTCCACCACCACTACCACCACAGGTGCACATACACACACCACCACATATACACATACACGCACGCACACAGATACAGACACATACGCACACACACACACACATACCATGCAGTCATTACAAGTACTCTGTTAAATTTACATCAATGTGGTTCCTGGGTCGTAAATAATTATTAATTTAAAAACAAAATAAATGAAATAAAATAATAATAATAATAATAATAATAATAATAATAATAATAATAATAATAATAATAATAATAATAATAATAATAATAATAATAATAAACATCATCATCATCATCATCATCATCAGCATCATCATCATCATCATCAGCATCATCGTCATCATCATCATCATCATCATACATTGATTTATAAAGCGCACATTTCTCGCAGTTTAAAGCCACTCAAATGCGCAACTAATACCATAATATCGAGGACTACTGTGTAATCCTGGCGCGATCTTTGAAAAATAATGAAATAACCAGAGTACCATCAGCATTGAAGAAGCAAAAGTCAGCCTTGGCATTTAGCCTAGGCTTACAGTCATCCCCTGAAACAATATTTTTACAGAAGAGAACAGCAGGCGGCTATAGCTGAAAGCATCGGACTGTACTTGTAGCTTGAGCCACAATAGATCCGCGATAGCAAGAAAAAAGTGGATCCTTGATAGTAGTAGTCACTGTAGCGTATAGCCCATATGTGTGATACATAGAAATGTGGAATGACACTGTGTCTTTGGCACAAACGGTTCATTCCCAAACAGCGTGACAACGAGCCTATAATATCTTCATTTACATCGGAAAATACAGTCCTAGAACTGGGAATATTTTATCAGTAGTTGATTCAGCTCCGATGCTTGAATCTTGACAAGTGTAACTCAGATTTGTTTATTCACGCAACCTGCTCACTCAGCAACAAGGCAGGAGTCGTCGTATTAATTTTTCCAACTTTATTCAGCAAGCATCAAAAACTGCATACAAGATCGCTTTCCGAAAATCAGTTCATATCATCATCAAAAATCTCCATAAATCAATCACTCTTTCACTCTCCAAGCAGAGTGCACCACATATATAAGCTTAGTCTCTCTATAATCAAGAGAAAGTTCGAACATTTCAGCATGACGCAATAATACCCAATCAAAATAAAACTCGTCACCGGAACTGTGCACTGTCTTACGTCATATAACCTTATTTAGGATAGAAGAATCGCTTGGCTATTACTAGATTTATCTAGATGCTTCGGTCGATAGTAAACAAGTAATTCTAGAACATTCTCAACAATATCGACCGACGAAAATTATAAACAAATTATACAAAGCTTCTAGCAACAACACAAAATCAAATCAAAAGGTAAATACACTCAGTTACTCCGTGCTTTGCACAACAAAACGATCGGCTCTATCGTGCACGTCTCAAACATAACAAAGACATTGATATTGGTCTATTTTATTATACGCCAAACTGTCACCTGTCATAGGTCTATATCGTTTGGATTGAAGGGAAGATTACATGTGCGCTCTTACGCGGATTGAGAATTGAGTGCGGCGGATTCGTTTCGCGACGACACAGAATTAGAATGCTCCCACACTTCTTTGTCTATCATGCATACGTACGCTATCCACCGCTTTGCTGGCGAGGACCCACTGTCAACGTGTATAACTCCTATCTATGATTGACCTACATAGGGTTTGTGCTCTATTTATCGCTCTGCTTTAATTGAACCATAGACCACAAATATTTGTGGTCTATGATTGAACCACATTTTTTCTATCTTAGAATAAGCAGAGCGAGAGAGAGAGAGAGAGAGAGAGAGAGAGAGAGAGAGAGAGAGAGAGAGAGAGAGAGAGAGAGAGAGAGGGAGTTGGGGCGCCTGTAGGTTGAGCAAGAACGCCCCTGCATAGCTAAGACTAGCTGGAGTCTACTGTTAACTGTTAGCGCCTCCGCTAGAGAACAATAAGGCTTTGCTGTAGTCTTTGCTACGCAGTGTGCGAAGATCAGTTTGACCACTGCCACAGTAAGTGAACATTGTATCAAGTTTTGCATTGGCAAAGTTCAAGTGTGACCGTCAGTCGGTCGCTAACTTTAAATCAATATTTGAAAGGGGTGAAGAGGGATGGGGGTGGAAACAACCACAATAACGTGACAATAATTGGTGGTTCACCCGTCCCCTATACGCTTAATGTCTCCGGGGACGTAAATTTTACTAAAAAACAAACAAACAAAACAACAACAAAAAAAAAACAACCACAACTGAAATTTTTATTTTCCACCATGAGATTACTTTTTGCTTATGATTGGGAGGTGTGTGTGTGTGCGCGCGCGTGTGTATGTGTGTGTGTCTGTCAGTGTGAATGTATCTCCGTCTGTGTGTGTGTGTGTGTGTTTGTGAGTGTGGGTGTGTGTGCTTGAGTGCGTGTGTGTGTGTGTCCGTGTGTGTTCTAACGTCTGGCATTTGTTAAATTTGGTTCTAACCGCCGTATCTGAGCGTTCGAAAAGATCGTCTGCAATAATCGCAACATGTATGAACTGCCCTTGTGGACATCACTAACAAACTCTGGCGTTACCTGTTCGTCTTTTTCATTAGTCTTCTGCTCCTTCTTTCTCTTCTATTCTTATCCTTATCTCTTTTCCCTCTTCTTCTTCTTTCCACCTCCCACCCCCACCAATCCACCCCCAACTGTACCAGTTGACCTTCAGTATCCGTTTAAAAAAACAATAGACCTTGTCTTCTCCCGATCACATATGTCTTTTGGTATCGTTACGTTCTTGTTACGTACAATATCCACTAAAACACCAAGGGCCTGTCCCTCGCTTTCTCTCAGTAACAATAGTATTGTATCATTGCACATCGCGCGTGACTTGCGTGTCGCATTGCTAGTGCTCTCACGTGACAGGATGAAAGGGGTCCAAAGGACGACAACTGGTAAAAGACTGCTCTGGGGTTGTCCCGAGCTATCTCCCTTGCAAAGCACTACCGTTCCCCTCGCTTATACCTATCTATATGGTTTCGGTGAAGTGCTGCAAACTGTGTCCATAAACAATGAAGACAAACAAAATAAGTCAATAATTAGAATGCTAAAGCAGGCAAAACAAGAATAAAACAATACAAAACCACTCCAATTTCGAGCTAGGCTCTTCTTCAGGCAGACAAACACCACAGTCTAGTCTACTTGTTTTGGGGGTTATTTGCTAGCAGAGTGCATTTCTTCTTCTTCTTCTTCTTCTTCTTCTTCTTCTTCTTCTTCTTCTTCTTCTTCTTCTTCTTCTTCTTCTTCTTCTTCTTCTTTTCCTCCTCCTCCTTCTTTACACTATTATCTCCCTTGCGCAACTCTTCTCGGAAGTAAAACCGAAGACCTAAATTAGGGTGGATTATAACAGGTAACAGGAAAAAAAAAAAAAAAAAAAGCATGCTCTTTGGATACAACCGTTTTTTTTTTCTACATTTGCAGTGTTGGGTAGTACTATTCATTATTTTGCTCATTTTATCTTGAATTTAGTTTATTCTTTTTATGTGAAAATGAAAGATGAACAATCTTACATTAGTTTAGCTTGAAAACGAATAAAATACGAATCAATTTATATATGATCCTCGTTATGATACACAATTAGGATAGTTTTCGTGCGATAAAAACCAGAGATCTGAAATAAAATAGGCGATACACTTTAAAATGCTAGTTCTTTTGTTAGCTGGATCGTGTGTCTTAGTTAAAGACCACGGCGCCTTCTGTGTGGTCAAGAAGACTCCGCAGCCATAAATCACCATTTATTGGGAGTTGGGAGTTTATGGGTAGGGTGGGGTGGAGCAGGGATGGGTAACCGGGTGGGTGTGCTGGCAGTGTTGATGGTGGGAGGGTGGGGGTAGTGGGTGGGCTGGGTGCAAAACAGAAGTCAAGAAAGGTGAAAGAGATCTCTTTTATTTGTCAGCGGTATCGTTGTCTTCATTATCACTGCAGGGAAAAGACGTCGCGCATTGTTCTTCCACATGCCGTTCGCCATCTGTCCATCTGAGGAGGAAGATCGAAGGAGGTGAGGTGGAGAGTGGGAAAGGCTTGGGAGTAATGAGAGGGGGGGGGGGGGTAAGAGAGAGAGAAGAGAGAGAGAGGAGAGAGAGAGTGTTACGTTTGCGACGCGCACGATAGATCAATCGTTTTGTTTTGCAAAGCATTCAATAACAGAGTGTATTTGCCTTTGATTTGACTTTGCGTTGTTGTTAGAAGAAGCTTTGTATAATGTTGATCATTTTCGTTGGTCGATAATAATAATTTTCTAGGGTTGATTGTTTACTATCGATCGAAGCGTCTAGATAGATCTACTGGTAACTGAGAAATTCTTGGACCGTAATGAAAGTTGTATGACGTAAGAAAGTGATGACGAACTTTAGTCTGATTGGTTATAATTGCGTCACGCTGGAATATTCGAACGATATCTAGAGTCTAGAGAAACTATATATGTGCCGCACTATTTCAAAGTTGAGAGTTGAAAAAGTAGAAAGTGGAAAAAGCGAGTGTATGCAGTTGTTGATGTATGCTGACTAAAGTTGGAAAACTTAATACGACGACTCCTGCCTTGTTGCTGAGTGAACGGGTTGCGTGGATAAACGAATCTGGGTTACACTTATCAGGATTCAAGCATCGGGGATGAATCAACTACTGATAAAAACCAACAACGAGCGTAACAGAGAGAGAGAGAGAGAGAGAGAGAGAGAGAGGGGGGGGGGGGAGGAGGGAGGGAGGGAGGGAGAGAGAGACTCGTGATTCAAAGTCTCAAAGGTTTAAAGTACTTCCTGGAGAGAGACAGAATGAGACAGAGAGAGAGAGAGAGAGAGAGAGAGAGAGAGAGAGAGAGAGACAGCGATGGTGAGGCAGAGACACATAGACAGACGGAGAGTCAGATAGATAATAGAGTATACAGAGTCATAATTTATTTTCCCTATAAACATTTTAAGAAAATGTGGGTGCAGTGTCCCCTTGCATATACAATTTTTGACCATGTGTTCTACGAAACCTGAAATTGTTATACCATCACACAATGTGACTGAACACTGAAGTTCTACGCCTACATTCACCATTGGCAATATGGCAGTCATGGATAAACTATCCCTACGATGGACAGTGAAAACTATGTCACATTTATCATGCCCACCTTGCAGGAATCGAACCTGGGTCATCGTTGTGCGCGCCAGGCGAACCTTTACCACTAAGCTACATGGCTGTGTTGGCTGCTGTCGTATCTCAAAGTCAAAAGCATCTACACTCGGCATTCCTTCACAATGCCTGTGACCGTCGCATCTGCCGCGGCGTTAACAAGTAATGTGGGTGAAAGTGTGGTCTTTTTCCCATTGTCACAATAGACCTTCCTTTATACGCCAGCCAGTCCGCCTTGCGGTGCATTTGGTGCAAAACTCAACTCAGATCATTATTGGAGTAGAAGAAGGACGTAGGGCACAGTGTGTAGTGTGGGTTATGTTAAAGGCCAGTCACAACATTGGCAAGAAAATGAGCACTGTTGAAAATACTTAGTTTTCCTCTATGTGTGTACATTTGAGAGTCCTTGAATACATTTTGAATGGCTTTCCATGTTGTTGTTGTTGTTGTTGTTGTTGTTGTTGTTGTTGTTGTTGTTGTTCTTCTTCTTCTTCTTCTTCTTCTTCTTCTTCTTCCTTCTTCTTCTTCTTCTCCTCCTCCTTTCTTTCTTTCTTTCTTCTTTCTTTCTTCTTTCTTCTTCTTTCTTTCTTTCTTCTTCTTCTTTCTTTCTTTCTTTCTTTCTTTCTTTCTTTCTTTCTTTCTTTCTTTCTTTCTTTCCTTCTTCTTCTTCTTCTTCTTCTTCTTCTTCTTCTTCTTCTTCTTCTGATGATGATGATGATGATGATGATGATGATGATGATGATGATGATGATGATGATGATGATGACGACGATGATGATGATGATGATGATGATGATGATGATGATGATGATGATGATGATCGCCGAAATTCCATTGTCCTTACTCAAGGCGCCTGTAGTCAATGAGAAATGAGTGTGATAGGTGTTTGATGTCTTTTCACTCTTAGTCCTCTTTTGTGTTGGCCTATTGTGGGCTGCCACGGGGAATGGGCAATTAAACACACGTGACTTGACCTACACACGCCAACTGTCTCCTCTTTCCATGCAGCCTGCTTTTTCTTCTTTCTTTCATTCATTCATTCTTTAATTCTTTCTTTCTTCTTCTTTCTTTCCTTTTTTCTTTCTTTCTTTCTTTCTTCTTCTTCTTCTTCTTCTTCTTCTTCTTCTTCTTCTTCTTCTTCTTCTTCTTCTTCTTCTTCTTCTTCTTCTTCTTTATTTTTTTCTGTCTTTCTTCTTCTTTTTTTCTTCTTCTTTCTTTCTTTCTTTCTTTCTTTCTTTCTTTCTTTCTTTCTTCTTCTTTCTTTCTTTCTTTCTTTCTTTCTTTCTTTCTTTCTTTCTTTCTTCTTCTTCTTCTTCTTCTTCTTCTTCTTCTTCTTCTTCTTCTTCTTCTTCTTCTTCTTCTTCTTCTTCTTCTTCTTCTTCTTCTTCTTCTTTACCTTCACCTTCTCCTTTTCATTCTCCTTGTTCTCATCCTCCTCCTCCTTCTTCTTCTTCTTCTTCTTCTTCTTCTTCTTCTTTCTTCTTCTTCTTCTTCTTCTTCTTCTTCTTCTTCTTCTTTCTTCTTCTTCTTTCTTCTTCTTCATCATCATCTTCTTGTTCTTGTTCTTGTTCTTCTTGTTTCTTTTCTTGTTCTTGTTCTCCTTCTTCTTCTTCTTCTTTTCTTGTCTTGTCTTAAGCAATAATAATCATGTAATGTAATTCTTCATCTTTCTTTCTTTCTTTCTTTTCTTCTTATTCTTCTTCTTCTTCTTCTTCTTCTTCTTCTTCTTCTTCTTCTTCTTCTTCTTCTTCTTCTTCTTCCTTCTTCTTCTTCTCCTTCTTCTTCTTCTTTCTTTCTTTCTTTCTTTTTTTCTAATATGCCCCTTGCGCTATAAACCTAGTTTGTTCCTTGAAATTGTGCTTGTTTTGTGCAATAAAAGTACAAAATTTCGAAGTTCCAAAGTACTTCTCTTTGAACATCAACTTTTGACCTCCCCATCTTCTCTACTATAGTAGTCCAGTAAGTACTGTACTTTATAGCTTTCAATAACTTTCTTCTTATTGTTCCCATTCTTAAGACATGCACGAGTCTTGTTGTGAAGAGATGTCCATGTGTACCCTCTTCCGTCTATTTCTCCTCCTCTTCCTCCTCCTTTTGTGTATCTACTTCCTCCTTCTTCTACTTCATCTCCTTAGCCGCTCTGCTATTAGTAGTACGCACTTAAGCCTTGATTTGTTTCGCCTTATTGTTGGCTTTCTTAAGAAGAGGCACGGGTCCAGTGGCGAAGAGGTGTCTATGTGTGCACATGCCAATTTAAGGTCATTTTCGGCACTTCTCTCCACTCATTGATTCAGTTTCAAAAGAATCCTTTTTTCCTGTTCTCCGTTCCTGTTCCTAGGTACATCTGCCTTTTCGTTTTCTGCAGCGTCTTTTATTCTGTGCTGTATGCATGGTCCTTCGTCCTGCTTCTTCAACTTGTATTTGTTTTTTTAGGTCTTCTGTATTCGTCTTCTTTCAATCTTTCTATAGTTCTATCTTTCAATCTTTCTATAGTTTTATCTTTCTATATTTCTATAGTTATATCTTTCAAGTTCTATCTTTCTATAGTTATATAGTTCTATCTTTCAATCTTTCTATAGTTCTATCTTTCTATAGTTATATAGTTCTATCTTTCAATCTTTCTATAGTTCTATCTTTCTATAGTTATATAGTTCTATCTTTCTATAGTTATATAGTTCTATCTTTCAGTCTGTCCATAGTTCTATAGTTCTATCATTCAATTCTTTTATTTTTAAATCTTTCTATAGTTCTATCTTTCTATAGTTCTATCTTTGAACCTTTCTGTAGTTTTATAGTTTTATCTTTCAATATTCATATAGATTTATAGTTCTATCTTTCAATCTTTCTATAGTTTTATAGTTCTATCTTTTTAAAGTTCTATCTTTCTATAGTTCTATAGTTATATCTTTCAATCTTTCTATAGTTTTATAGTTCTATCTTTCAATAGTTCTTTCAATCTTTCTACAGTTCTATAGTTCTATCTTTCAATCTTTCGATAGATCTATAGTTCTATCTTTCAATCGTTCTATCTTTCAATCTTTCTATAGTTCTATCTTTCAATCTGTCTATAGTTCTATCTTTCTATCTTTCTATTGTTCTAAATGTCCTTGTTTGTACCTTTTTTTCCCTTTCTTTCTTTTTGTCTGCGTCCTTCTCATTCTTTCTTTGTTTCTGTTGTCTTTTTTTCCCCTGTCAATCTTTCTTTGGGTTTTTCTTTCTTTCTTTCTTTTTTTCTTTGTTTGTTTGTTTGTTTCTTTCTTTGTTTCTTTATTTGTTTCTTTCTTTCTTCTTCTTCTTCTCTTCTTCTTCTTCTTCTTCTTCTTCTTCTTCTTCTTCTTCTTCTTCTTCTTCTTCTTCTTCTTCTTCTTCTTCTTCTTCTTCTTCTTATAATAATAATATTACTAATAAGTGGTGAGTAGTTAGTAGTAATATTAGGAGTAGTAGTAGTGCTGTAGTATTCATCATATCCATTATCATCATCCTCTTCCGTATCATCATTCATCATCTTATCATCAACATCGTAATCGTCGACGCTGTTCTTCTTATCTTCCTGCTCCCTCTCACCCTCTCGCCCCCCCCCCTCCCCCCCCCCCCCCCCCCCCTCCCCCCCCCCCCCCCCCCCCCCCCCCCCCCCTCTCCTGCTCTTTCTTTGCTTTCTGTTGCTTTCTTTTGACTTCTTGCTTTTTTTTACTTCTTTCTTTCTTTCTTCTTCGAGTCTATTTCTTTCATTCTTGCTTTACGTTTTCTTCTTCCCTATATCCTGTCTTGTTTTATAATGATATCTGTAATAATAATATGATTAATATAATTAATTAATAATAAATAATATATTATTAAATACTGGACCGATTAATAGATAATAATGACACCAGGTAGTAGTAGTACGTTAGATATTTAGGAGTATGGGGGGGATTAGGGAAGCAGTTGTTATCAGCAGTCTATCTATTAGATTCATCCATTCTTCTTGCTTTATATCCTCATTCATGCATTCATATCATCAAGCATCGTAATCGTCGACGTTGTCTTCATCATCTATCTCCTGCGCTCCTCTCTATTTAATCGTCGACGTTGTCTCGTCCCCCCCCACCCTTCATGCCTACGTGCATACATACCCCACCATACACACAAGCCTCTTCTCACCCTCTCGTTCCCCCCCCCCCCTTCTGGCTTCCGTCATCCACCCCACCACACACACTCTCTAACCCGCTTTCTCTTCACCACAACCTTGTCTCTATTCCTCTTTCTACCCTATTCAATTTTCTTGGCTGGCTTGTGTTTGGTCCCCTACTTATATTATGGCGGGACGCACTCGCCAACTGTCACTCTCTCATCACACCTTGTGACCTTCCGCCTCGTTTTCTTCCAATAAATCTCTACGCCACTTAGAGATCTACGTCGTTGGCATTGTGTCCGGAAAGACAGGCACGGGCCCTCGCTACAGGAAGTGGACAGTTCACGGCAAGGTCATTAAATAAAGAAGACTAGTAGACTAACAGCTTGGCTACTTTGCCGCAAGAAGAAGAATCAGGACAAGGAGGAGGAGATGATAAAGGAGATGAAAAAGGAGGAGGAGGAGGAGGAGGAGAAGAAGAAGAAGAAGAAGAAGAAGAAGAAGAAGAAGAAGAAGAAGAAGAAGAAGAAGAAGAAGAAGAAGAAGAAGAAGAAGAAGAAGAAAAACAACAACAACAACAGCAATAACAACAATAGCCGCAACAACAACAAACACAATAACAAGAAGAAGAACAAGAAGAACAAGAAGAACAAGAAGAACAAGAAGAACAAGAAGAACAAGAAGAACAAGAAAAGGAACAAGAAGAACAAGAATAAAAAGAACAATAACAAGAAAAGGAACAAGAAGAACAAGAGCAATAACTGGAACAAGAAGAACAAGAACAAGAAGAACAAAAACAAGAAGACCAAGAAAAGGAACAAGAAGAACAAGGACAAGTAAAAAGGAACAAGAAGAACAAGGACAAGAAAAAAGGAACAAGAAGAACAAAAACAATAAAAGGTACAAGAAGAACAAGAACAAGAAGAACTACAAAAAGAACACTAAGAAGAAGAAGAAGAAGAAGAAGAAGAAGAAGAAGAAGAAGAAGAAGAAGAAGAAGAAAATGAAAAACCTGGTGGTTTGACTGTACAAACAGTTTAGTTAAATATTTCTCTGTGCTTCAGACAGCCCTTGAGGGTAAATGGAAAAGCTATTTACCGCAAATGAAAGGACGTTTTGGTCAGTAAACAAGCCACAAAACACTGCAGTGAGGATAGCCTGAACCACACTGCGTCGCTGAGACTGGCCGAAACAGCCTGGACTTTAAAGTGGATTTGAAGTCTAGATCTGGTTTAATATAATCAGTGAAAGTGATTTCTGTGATATGACGCAGAAGTGTTGAGTGTGACTGTGCCACCTAGTGTGATCTAGTGTTGGCATTTTACTTCTGCTTTTACTACTGTATTTTAACTTCTCGTTTTGTGTTTTGCTCGTGTCGGCTACCTGTTAAATTTGTAACTACTTATGTGCTGCCGACATGGTAATTGCTCCGTGTAGTGTAGTGTAGTGTAGCGTAGTGTAGCGTAGCGTAGCGTAGTGTAGCGTAGCGTAGTGCAGTGTAGTGTAGTGTAGTGCAGTGCAGTGCAGTGTAGTGTAGTGTACTGTAGTGTAGTGTAGTGTAGTGTAGTGTAGTGTAGTGTAGTGCAGTGTAGTGTAGTGTGGTGTAGTGTAGTGTAGTGTGGTGTGGTGTGGTGTAATGTAGTGTAGTGTAGTGTAGTGTAGTGTAGTGTGGTGTGGTGTAGTGCAGTGCAGTGTAGTGTAGTGTGGTGTGGTGTGGTGTAGTGTAGTTTAGTGTAGTGTAGTGTGGTGTGGTGTGGTGTAGTATAGTGTAGTGTAGTGTAGTGTAGTGCAGTGCAGTGTAGTGTAGTGTAGTGTGGTGTGGTGTGGTGTAGTGTAGTGTAGTGTAGTGTAGTGTAGTGTAGTGTGGTGTAGTGTAGTGTAGTGTAGGGTAGTGCGGTGTGGTGTAGTGTAGTGTAGTGTAGTGTAGTGCAGTGTAGTGTAGTGTAGGGTAGTGTAGGGTAGTGTAGTGCGGTGTTGTGTAGTGTGGTGTAAGGTAATGTATTGTAGTGCAGTGCAGTGCAGTGTAGTGCAGTGTAGTGTAGTGTAGTGTAGTGTAGTGCAGTGCAGTGTAGTGTAGGGTAGGGTAGTGTAGTGCGGTGTTGTGTAGTGTGGTGTAAGGTAGTGTAGTGCAGTGTAGTGTAGTGCAGTGTAGTGTAGTGTGGTGTAGTGTAGTGTGGTGTAGTATAGTGTAGTGTAGTGTGGTGTAGTGTAGTGTAGTGTGGTGTAGTATAGTGTAGTGTAGTGCAGTGTAGTGTAGTGTAATATAGTGTAGTGTAGTGTAGTGCAGTGTAGTGCTGTGTAGTGCAGTGCAGTATAGTGCAGTGTAGTGTAGTGCAGTGTAGTGTAGTGCAGTGTAGTGTAGTGCAGTGTAGTGTAGTGCAGTGTAGTGTAGTGCAGTGTAGTGTAGTGCAGTGTAGTGTAGTGCAGTGCAGTATAGTGCAGTGTAGTGTAGTGCAGTGTAGTGTAGTGCAGTGTAGTGTAGTGCAGTGTAGTGTAGTGCAGTATAGTGCAGTGTAGTGTAGTGCAGTGTAGTGTAGTGCAGTGTAGTGTAGTGTAATGTAGAGTAATGTAGTATATAGTATTGTGAAATTGCGATAAATAATTTGTTTAGTGGCTCATTGAGGCAAAAAAAAAAAGGCTATTTGCAGCTTGTATACATAGTCAAACATAATTTTTGTTAAAGTGTGTTAAACGTCTAAATAAAAAGGCTGAAAAAAGTATAAAATGTGTTATTGTTTTTTTTTTGTTTAATTTTTTTTTAAAGGGAGAAGCCTGTTTTTTCTCCTTATATAGGCCTGTTTACCATTCTTTTTTTTTAAATGTGTTTTAAGGTCCCTCATTCAAATTTCCAGTGAAAACAGTTTAGTTCACACTAAGAGGTTGCTGTTTGCTCATATACAAATTATTTTCACTTTTTTAACATATTTAAACTTTGCGAACTTTTAAATAGCGCCTGAGGTGGCGAGATCAAAATGAGAATTTTTTTTATAAAATGTCTCATTCACACTATGAGATTATTATTTTCTCTATAATATATAACGAAATATTACGTTCTTTTGAGTCTAAGATTTGTGAAATTTAATCTAAGCGTCGTCTGCGAGAAGGACTTTCTATCTTCTTCTTCTTCTTCTTCTTCTTCTTCTTCTTCTTCTTCTTCTTCTCTCACATAGAATGTGCGGGCAGAGGCGCACACAAAACAAACCCAGCAAAGCGTGACCAACAATAATTCACCCACATGTGTTGCTGTGAATAATTAGCCAGGGGAAACATTCATGTGCCTGTAGTCTAAGGTGACGCTCAAAGCCTTCGTTTAGAAGCCCCTTGTGCTCGTAATGACTTTTAAAGCTGTTACAAGCCCATAGGAGTGCTTCATCTAAATACTATGTATTCTTAAACTCTTCTAAGATATCTAGTGTAAACGTTTGAAAAAAACAAAATGATATTTGAAAAAAAAATTATCGTTAGACTGACTTTAAAAAATTCTCTGGTCGTCCCCTGGTCATTTCGCCCTCCGCACTCTTTATCTCTCCGTCCTGTCCACTGTCTTGACCCGGCTCTGCACACCCTGCAGGTCAAAGGGTGTAGGTCATAGGTCGTTAAAACACCAGCTGTCGTGCAGTCCTCACAGCTCTGGAAAAAAGGAAGGCGGACAGAAAAAAAGAGGGAAGCAAAAAGAGGTGACAAAAATGATACTTGGACAAAAGACAGAAGAAGATTAGGGGGGAGGATGGAGGAGGAGGGGAAAGGAAGAGGAAGAGGAATAGGAGAAGTAAAGAGAAAGGGAAAGAGGAGGAGGATAAGTAGGAAGAGGATGGATGAGGAGGACGAACAGGACAAGAGAGAGGAAAATGATGATGATGATGATGATGATGATGATGATGATGATGATGATGATGATGATGATGATGATGATGATGATGATGACGATGATGATGACGATGATGATGATGATGATGACGACGGTGGTGGTGGTGGTTGTGATGATGAGGATGCGGAGAACGACGAACATGTTGATGAGGAGGAGGAGGAGAAGGAGGACGACGACGACGACGACGACGACGATGATGATGATGATGATGATGATGATGATGATGATGATGATGATGATGATGCTGACATGATGGTGATGATAATGCTACTACAAAGTTTCAAAGTGTAATGTTTGTATGATGATGATTGATGATGTTGGCTCTGCTGCTCCTATAACTGCTGCTGCTGCTTATAGGACGAAGACGACAACATCAACAACAACGATAAAGACAAGGACGACGAGGACAACGAGACGACGACGACGACGACGATGATGATGATGATGATGATGATGATGATGATGATGATGATGATGATGATGATGATGATGATGACGACGACGACGACGACGACGATGATGATGATGATGATGATGATGATGATGATGATGATGATGATGATGATGACGACGACGACGACGATGATGATGATGGTGATGATGATGATGATGATGATGATGATGATGATGATGATGATGATGATGATGATGATGACGACGACGACGACGATGATGATGATGGTGATGATGATGATGATGATGATGATGATGATGATGATGATGATGATGATGATGATGATGATGATGATGATGATGATGATGATGATGGCTGGCGGAAACAAATGTCGACCAATGCCCAGTTGGAGGTGTTGAGTGTTTGTCCACGACTTTAGACGAAGAGAGGGGCGGGCAACGATGAAGATGCATGGTTCACATTGTCACGCCTGTCCAGCTGTCCGCCAATCCACGATGACCAGACAGAAAGTAGCACGAATCTCTCGCGCA
>CM072524.1:58022924-58055424 GCA_036898135.1 Oncomelania hupensis | reverse complement strand
CAGTAACATTGATTGGAGTGGACAACGGGTTTTGTGGACACGAGCCTCGTCCCTTCCGGCTCAAAGATGGGTTGGTCACTCTTGGCCACAGCGGCGTGGGGTGTGGAAATCGATGACCAGGTATGATATCGTGGTGTGCTGGTATAGACAGTGATGGATGATTTAAAACGGTATTTGACCGATGTGTGGTCCTGGAAAGAGAGAGAGAGAGAGAGAGAGAGAGAGAGAGAGAGAGAGAGAGAGAGAGAGAGAGAGAGAGAGAGAGAGAGAGAGAGAAACATACCGACAGAAATAGACAGAGACTGTGACAGAGAGACAGAGATACTGACGAAACCAAAGACAGAGAAATACAGACCGAGAAAGATAGACAGACAGAGAAAGGGAGAGAAAAAGAGAGATATCGACCTGCGGGGATCACGGACGAACGGACAGATTGACATTAATCGTTTTGATTCCCGAGCACTTCAACGTATTCCCAGATAAGCTTGAAAAAACAACAAACAAACAAAACACACAAAAAATGAAATAAATAAATACAAGAAAGCAGAATTGAGCAGACGACCACGCCTTATATAAGAAGCGACACGAAGGTCATTTATGACACTAAACTTAAAATTTTGCTGCGAGACCACAGAGGCATGATACGACCTGGTTGCCAGAGTAGCGGATCTTCTATAACGAAAAGAATACCTCATAAGGCTTATGAAACCTTGTATAGTATCATTATATGGTACGCAGTCCTGCAGTTGAAGTCTACCACTATATGCTCTAGGGGTTCCCACATACAGGCATCCAAATCGTGTAATGGCCTCGTGGTGGGGTGTAGATCCTTTAAAGGGGTGTCACACGTTTTGTCCATACCCTGTTTTGGTCTCGGAGCTGTTGGTCACGCTTTTTTTTTCTGAACCTGTCAGAGCATGAGCGTTTTGCCAACACAGTCACTTGCGTCTCGCCTACAGGAGATCTCATCTTGTAGGCTATATAAGCTTGAAAACGTGTGTGTGTGTGTGTGTGGGTGGGTGTGGGTGTGTGTGTGTATGAAAGAAACGCTTTTTTCTGACATGCACTTGAACCTCTACGTGCTTTCTTTTGACGGACCCCGTTATTTTGACGTCAAAACAGTGTTCCGTTAGGGTTAGGGCTGTGTTAGGCTTAGGGTTAGGTTAAGGGTTTGGGTTAGGGTTAGGGTTAGGGATATTTTCAAAAATTGGACAAATTTGTAAAAATGTCAAAGTAACGTATGTAGAGTTTCATAAAAGTCATCACAACGGCGTTTCTACACGGTTGTGTGTGTGTGGGTGTGTGTTGGAGTGTGTGTGTGTTTGTGTGTGCACTATGGCGTTTACGTTAAACAGAGGGCATGTGGGTGTTATCTTCAGTGATGTGCAATGTGTTGCCGCAGAGCAGTAAATTTAACATAAGCACAGATCGGGAGTGAACGTTATTTACTACTTATTGATCTTTTTCGCATTTTGAGCGATGATAATAATTATGAGGGTGAAGTGCTTGCGTGCGTGCGTGTGTACCGCTCATGTGTGTTTTGTGTGTGTGTGCGTGTTTGTGCGTATGTGTATATGGGCATGCGTGTGACTGGGAATAGTCTGAATGGCTTACATCTTGTACTTGAAGGAAGTCTGTGGTCTAGATCAAAATAGCAGGAGGATGTAGGATATCATTACCAGTCTAATTCACGCGGAGAGAGAACTATTTACTATTTATATTCATTCATTTTGTAAGTGGGTGTGTCTAATATATTGCGAAATTTGAATCTGAGCGTCGTGTTTGAGCGTTCAAAAAGGTATCTGCTGTAGAAGTAAATGGCTTTTCACCTTTAGAATACAGCCGCTGGGGGAGCACACAAACGAACCCATGAGTTCTGTGCCTGTAGTCTGACAAAATGACATTAGTTTCACTTTAGTGGTGACTCGGGTCTAAATTAATGACTGGGGTCTTCATATACAGCTATTTTTCAGAGCATTTTAGTGCAGTCTTCTCCCTCCTCCTCCCTTCCCTCATTATCATCTTATCTCAATCAGACATGAGAATTACTTCTTTTGAGTTTCTCCAGAATGTGCATACATACTAAGTGAACCTCATATGCTCAGGCAGAGCAACAACTTGGTTGAGCCAGAGATTGTGAATGATTTCGGCTGCAAACCTTTTACCTGTTAAATATATTTGTCCACTGATGGAGCTTTTCTCCGAAGGCTAGAGGTTTTATCTACATTCTTCGAGACGTTTTACTACAGCAGAACCTTTTATAAAGGTACTGTACGGGTTTTATTCCATGTTGATGAAAAGCCTCTTCTACGATCGTGGGCGGAAACCATGGACTGTTTGACTAGACAAACATGCGCAGAAGGACGATGCCACGTTTATGTCCCCTTGACCAAACTCTTCCTACTTCATGACCGCCCTAAATCTTGTCCTCATCTGTTATTGTCGCCATCTTGGAAACCTCCATCTTCAAAGCCGCCATCTTGTTTTGTAATATCACCAGCTGTTGCGTAGATCTGCGCCTTCCGCGCTGGAAGGGGTTATGATGAGTGTTATCTGTGGAGGCAGATAGGGCGTGCGTGGAAACAAAACTGAGCCGTGTTTTGCCAGCGGTAGCGGGCTGGCGAGACCACTCCAAGGCAAAGTCTTTGTTGGTGGAAGGGATCTTTGGAGCAGTCGTATATCAGAGGTAATCTTTTTGTGGCCGTCCTGTCAGTGATGATCAAACGCGACAAACAGTGACATCTGCCTACACTACACTCCGTCCCCTTTTGCCTGCTTACAGAACGCCATATTGTCCACTTCAGCGTTGCGCCAATGCATGATGGGAACATGGCGGGACAGTAAATCCATCCGCAACACGAGCGCTTACGCCCTCGTTGCCAAACAGCGGTAAACAACGTCTCTTCTCGCAGACTCTCGTTTACAGCAAACGAGATTTTAAAGTCGCTGTCGACAATTTCCTTTTCTTTTCGTTCCCTTTCTTTCTTTCCTCCTCATTCTTTTTTTTATCTGTCTTGTTCATTATTTGTTCTTCCTTTCTTTTCTTATAGTAAAATGATATCTGACATCAAAAAATAAAGTGAGAGAATGGGAGAATTTGATTTTGTTTTTAATTTCAGATTTACTGAAGACGTAAAGTCTCAAGGGAAAAATGGGAAAAGGGGCGAGGAAGAAATAACGTCACGAGACGAGACTATCCTATTCTTGATCCTCTTGCTCTTCCTCCTCCTCCTCCTCTTCTCCTTGTGCTTCTTCTTTTTCTTATTCTTCCTCCTCCTCCTTTTCGTTCTTCTTTCTCCTTCTCTTCTTCCTTACCTCCTTGTTCTTCTTGTTCTTGTTCTTTTCTTCCTCCTCCTCGGCGTTCCTCCTCCTCCTCCTCCTCCTCCGTCTTCTTCTTCTTCGATTTTTTTTAGTTTCTTCCTTATCTTGTTCCCTTAATCTTCGTCGTCAGGTCTTCAGATGTCACCTTCAGCATCCGAGCACCTTCAATAATGGCATGCTACAAGCAAAATGGCGACCGTAAATTTAGGACTTGAGTCATATTAGGCGAGATTACAGCGCCATCTGATGTTTTTGCTAGGATATTGGTTCTTGCAACACAGAGAGTATAAGAGAGAGAGAGAGAGAGAGAGAGAGAGAGAGAGAGAGAGAGAGAGAGAGAGAGAGAGAGAGAGAAACAGAGAGACAGACAGAAACAGAGAGACAGACAGACAGAGACAGTGACAGAAAAAAGAGATAGATGGCGAGTTTGCATTTTGAGTGAATTCTAGAGTGACCAAAAATTGAGTTTAAAAAAAATAAAATTCACGCTAGGCGAAGAACATTTACTTAGATTTTGTTTTAGTCTACGTGAAATATGATATTTCACATGTAAAATGGTCGCAGTGACTCTGTTTCAAACCAGACATGGCTCATTCTGTAGTGGCATCAATTGTTGTCATCAGTTGTCCAGATAGTATTGTTCTTTTTGTTTGAGGAGAGTCCAACGCAAAAGTACGCTTTATTGTAAAGTGCCCGTAAATCCCATATTACCGGCTCACAGATCCCTTTCAAATTCACAGTGAGTTTTGCCACACCGGGAAATACGATTATGGGACTATTACAAGCATCAAGGTTTTATTTTATAAATAGCACAAATGTAAGCACGTTTGCTTGTTTACAGAACAAGGAAGAGAGGCCTAACAATTTGAAAGCTTAGAGATCAGTTTGAGCAATGATTGCCAATGACCTCATCTGTTCATGTGACAATAATATAATTTCCCAAAGCAAACTCATTGTCACAAAATGTGTATACCCTTAATGTTTTAAGACTGTTATAATTATTTTTGATGAATGACCTAAGTCTGCTATGATTGTGTGGATTCTCTGTGTGGTGTTCTGGGTAATAACTGGTCTTGGCAACGGTGATTATTGGTCATAAGTCTTGCGAGGTCTGTCTTCCTTATCTGTGCCGCACCAAGCTCTGTTTTGACAGCACTGAGCTACGGACACTGCATGGTCGCCCACAGTGTCAGTAAGGAGGTTTCGCTTTAACCCAACGAACGAACGAACGAACCACAAGCACCCGCTCCTGGTACGCGAGCATCTGTCAATGTGACGGAAGTTGGCTCTGTGTCATGCTTGGCTTATAGCAACTACAACTTCAAAATTGTCTCTATATATTATATAACACACACACACACACATACAAACACACATATAACAACTCTCTCTCCCTCCTCTCTCTCCCTCCTCTCTCTCCCTCCTCTCTCTCCCTCCTCTCTCTCCCTCCTCTCTCTCTCCTCTCTCTCTCTCTCTCTGCTTCAACACTGTTTACCTGCACAGGCAGGGTGGGGGAGAATGTGGTAGAGGAGCGGGTGGGGAAATGATGATGATGATGATGATGATGATGGTGATGATGATGATGATGATGATGATGATGATGATGATGATGATGATGAGAGAAAACGACAACTACAACCACCATTACCACAACCAACGCCATCATCATCATCACCACCACCACTTAGCTGTTGCTGCTGTAGTAGTTGTAGTTGTTGTTGAAGATAACGATATGATCGTCCGTGGAATCAGTTTCAGAACAAATATGTCCCCCTCTTTAGGACGCACAGGAGCAGAACCAGAAAACCGGAAGCGCTCGGAAATAATCGGCAAAATCCGCTCGCGCACGTGACTCACGGAAGCGGAACGAGTGCGATTCGGGAGGTTCCGTAATTCAATCCAAGAGATGCATTGAGAAGTAATAGGGCAGGCAGGACAGAGCCAACGAGTCGTGAGGCTTATTGTATACGGAGAATTGCAATAAGACCAGGGATGACAGAACAGATGAATTTTATCAAGACATTTCATTTGTAACACAGGCGCCTGTATCTTGTAGGTTTACGTTTGTTTTATTGTCTTCTTCATTGAAATGATAAGACCAAAACCCCCAATAAAGGGGGAATGATCTTAGGCTTATATATAGTCAGAAAATTCAGTATATGAATAAATAAATACATTGCGGAGATCAGAGTTAATACTTATGCATCATATGAACTGGCCAAATGAAGAGGACATAAAAGCTTTTGCCAAATGAATACAAATTTCAAAGCTAATTTCTCCTATTTTTGCTAAATTTCTAGGCAATGTATCGTTCCCTGTATCGTGCATTGACATAATGCATGTTTCAAGGGTGAGAGAGGCCAAAGTCTATTGCGTCAGCACTCTCTAAAGAGAGAGAGAGAGAGAGAGAGATTGATTGATTGATTGATTTATTGTTGCTTTAGGTCCAGCGGACTCTTCAGAGCCAAATCAGGACCGGACAACCCCCGATCCGCATAAAAGATCTGCTGAAACAACCCCAGTGGGAAAATTGAACGCCCTCCACCGGCCAGTCACTTTACAATAAAGACATCCCACGCGGGGGACGGCTGAGGGTTGACCTCAACTACGCGAACACCCCGGTTACAAAAACAAAATAGAATACAAACATCATTATAAATCATCAACCAAACACATACATATAAAATGCCTATAAATAGTACATTCATAGGAAGCCCTAGTGACCACCCGGCAGAAAGCGTCCAACACTCCCAAGCTGATCCAACAGACCTCATACACAAACAAGGAGTCTTGTCCAGGAAGAGTTTTCAAGAAAAAAGGTAGGTCATTGATCTAGCGAAGAAGAAGATAGTATAGCAGAGTGAAGGACAGAGCAAGAATAGGAAAGAGTAAATGAGGAAGACAGCGACAGTGGGAATTTAAAGCACTAAATTTCCATAAAGTGGGGATACTATTTATACTGAAAACCCCCGGCACTCCAACGGGGGTACTGTTGCCGCAGTGAAGCGTCTTGCCTATAAAGGAAAGACAGGTTTTCAACTGTGGCTTTCACTGTTCCCTTTATAGGTTTGAACAATCTACAGTGGCAAGATTGCTCATGACCCCAAGGGGTGGAGAGAGAGAGAGAGAGAGAGAGAGAGAGAGAGAGAGAGAGAGAGAGAGAGAGAGAGAGAGAGAGAGAGAGAGAGAGAGACTGTCACATCCAGAAACGGCCACCTGGGTCAAGCTAGGAATTCTATAGCGGTATAAACTTGGCATACACCGTCTAAAACAAAAATTAACAGCAGTCGCTCGTTTTATGTAACTGACATTGTTATTGTTATGTTAGAGAGATAGTAATAGTACTACGTGTATTTATGTGTTCATGTATGTCTGTTTAAATGCGTGAATCTGTATGTATGGTCTTTATCACCTTGATCAAAAAAAGACGTTAATAAAACAACCAACCAACCAAAAATGGACAGAAGAAATCATATAATACAACACATTGTTTATAAAACAACAAAAAAATCATCATGTAAAAAGCTAGGTCCGTAAACTTGCCGTCTCTGGGGACAGAGGGTTTTGGAACCTCTTCTTTCTCTGAGCCAGCTTTTCACAGTCCTTCTAGAACAAAAATAGCAGAAGAGATTATTATCATTATTATTAGTAGTAGTAGTAGTAGTAGTAGTAGTAGTAGTAGTAGTAGTAGTAGTAGTAGTAGTAGTAGTAGTAGTAGTAGTCTACACATTTCTATTTAAGAAATCATAATGTAAAAATGTGTTCCCAAAACTTGTTGGTCATTGGGGAGAAAAGCTTTGAGGAAATATCTGTTCTCTGGTCCAGCTGTTCATAGTACTTATAAAACAAAAATAGGAGAAGAGATTAGCATTACAATAATGCTTCACATTTTCTTTCTTTCTTTCTTTCTTTCTTTCTTTCTTTCTTTCTTTCTTTCTTTCTTTCTTTCTTTCTTTCTTTCTTTCTTTCTTTTTTTAATAATGTGGAAGGTGTTCCCTTAACTTTTCGGACGTTGGGACGTTGTTTTTTTTGGCGGGATGGGGGAGTCTTCTCTTTTTTTTTTACTGGCCAGCTTAGTTAGTGTGGTGCCCATCTCTTTTCCCCCCCTCGCTGCCTAATATTCCCCGATTCTACACAGAGCCAGGTATCCATTCGCATGCAGCTAGGTGTGCTGTGCTTGTGTTTTGTTTAGTGCCTTTGCCTTCCAAATACTGTCACCCCATTCAAGCACTACCCTCGCTCGATGCTGCGTAACGTGAAGCATTGATAGCTTGTGCACAAACCTCTACGCTACCGCGCCACCCTTTGTTATTATCTCTTTGTCTATCCTTATATGTCTTTATCTGCCTTCTAGATCATCATGTACATTTCCTCCGACATTTTAAATTTTTTTTAAAAATATATTTTAGTCAATGGTTTGCAAAGATAACGTAATTCGCCTATATACTGCAATGGAAAGCGAAACAGATAACAGATTAATAGTATCATTTTAACAACAGCCATTGCGTTTAGTCTAAATCGGATAATGTCAAGCAAACTTCAACTAAAGATACAATCCATCATTCACTAAATCTCAATTGCAAGGCACTAAAACCTTCTCCTAAACCTCGCCTCACAAAACAGCTTCGGAAACGATCGGCTATCTCTGTCGAGGCACGTGACTCTAACGAGCGCGAGACGAAAGGTGTTCGGCAGATTCCGTACTCAGACGCGTGCTTCCCGAGTGTCATTTGATTCACTCGTAGATCTTGGGGGGACAACAAGGGCCATTACCAAGCGCCTCGCAGCAGTTGTTTGCCCCTGATAGCTTGATGGCTTATTGCTGGGGCTAGTTATTGATTGGTCGCTCCTCTGGGAGCCAATTTCAGGTTGAAAGCGTGTGTAGGAGTGTAAGGTGAGGTAAGGCTACAATCACACCTGAGTTACCGTATTCAAGTGTGTGTGTGTGCGTGTGTGTTTGTGTGTGTGTGTGAGTGTGCGTGTGCGCGCGCGCGTGGGTCCTTACTTTTTTCCCCCTCAATTCCTTAGCCTTGTTTAAGAATGTTTTCATTTATATGGGCTTTTAGTGGAGCCAACTGTCGGTATGACGGTCTTGTTAGTCCTACGTCCTACGAACTGTTTCGTTCATTACATTACATTACATGATTATTGCTTTAGGTCCAGCGGACTCTTCCGAGCCAAATCAGTACCGGACAACCCCTGATCCGCATAAAAGATATGTTGAAACAACCCTAGTGGTAAAACATTCAAAGCTGTAATAAGAAACATAGCGGGTTTAGTGGCAAGTCTCCAGTACCGTTGCATTTGCTATATCGGAAAGGTTAAGGTCGCTGGGTGTTACACAAACGAGTACTTCCAGAAAATTCTCAATCGTACCTCTTTCTTCCGTGGGGGTGCCAGGGTTTCAGTATAAATAGTATCCCCACTTTCTGGAAATTTAGTGCTTGAAATTCCCAATGTCGCTGTCTTTCTCATTTGTTCTCTCTCATTCCTACTCTGTTCTATCAATCTACTATACTATCTTCTTCTTCGCTAGACCAGTCGCCTACCCTTTTTCTTGAAAACTCTTCCGGGACAAAACTCCTCATTTGTGTGTCGAATGACCGATGAAGTCGACGTTGTCCGTTCCCAGAATGCACTTGATGGGTCTCACGGTCAGGTTGGCTTCTGTTAGACGGCGAAACAGCTCCCTCAAGGTCATCAGATGTTTCTTCCAGGTCTGGGTTTGGGCAAGCAAGTCGTCCCAGTAACACACGACGTTATCCATCCCCTTGAGCATCTTCCTCATTCCTCTCTTCAGGGTAGCGCCGCTATTAACCACGCCAAACGGCATCCTCAGGCACTCGTACGTCCTATCAGGAGTTATAAAAGCAGTCTTTGATATGTCCTATTGACGCACGAGGACGTGCCAATGACCTTTGCTGAGGTCAGTCTTTGGGAAGAATTTGCTCCACGATAATTGACGGAACAGGTTTGCTGCAGTAGGCATCGACTCAAGGTCAACGAGTTAGGGGATAGGATAGGATACTGTAGGATCAGGTCATGGAGACTGTCGTAAGATTTCCCTTCGCCTAATAATTCCACCCACCTGTGCATGTGAAGGTATGACGACAGGCGCTCCACAAATTGCTTTGGCGTCTCGTCTGAAAAAGGCCGACTTTCCCGGAAGCGCTTACGGTAGCCCTCCTCTGTAAAGCTGTAGCAATGCAATAGGGCTTCTTTCAAGCCGTCGTGGTTTTTGACGTCATCGTTCGACAGTCTGGTGTAAATTTCGAGTGCTTGCCCCGTCAGAAGAGCACTAAATTGAATCGCCCAGTCTTGAAGTTGCCAGTTTCGGCGAATCTTTCGAATCTCGAAAGATAACTGTCGATCTGGTCTTTCCCGTCGACGAACGCTGGCAATTTTGGAGTCTTTTAGTCGCTGATGACGTATGGCGCGTGCTCCTGTTGAATGCACGCCATTTTTAACTCGAACCGACGCTCAGCTTCCCTTTCATCTTTTTCTTCTTGGCGACGCTGCCCTTCTAGTTCTCTTTCTTCTTGGCGACGCTGCCCTTCTAGTTCTCTTTCTTCTTGGCGACGCTGCCCTTCTAGTTCTCTTTCTTCTTGGAGACGCTGCCCTTCTAGTTCTCTTTCTTCTTGGCGACGCTGCCCTTCTAGTTCTCTTTCTTCTTGGCGACGCTGCCCTTCTAGTTCTCTTTCTTCTTGGCGACGCTGCCCTTCGAGTTCTCTTTCTTCTCGGGGACGATGCGCTTGCTGTTTAATTTCCCTTTCCTCCCGCCGACGCTGACCTTCTCTTTTTTGACGCTGCTCTTCAAATTCTCTGTCTTCACGCCGACGCTGTACTTCGAGTACTCTTTCTTATATTCTCTCCTGAGACTTGACGTACTCCGTTAGATTCCGCCCAATTCATTTCAGCCAAAAGTCAGAAATTGACGCTTTTCTGGAAAGTTCTTGACTATCGTGCACCTTTCTAGGCTGTTCTAGAACAGCACGCTTTTTTGCAGAAGCGCTGATGCTTGTCCGTAGTCGCCTTCGTTGACGCAGGCCCCAAAGTCCTCGTCATATGTGACGCTGTCCCACGCTAGTGTCGATGTATACGCACCTGTGCTGAAGTAGACCCGACGTCCCGTTCGCCGCTCTCAATAACACTGGCGATGTAGCTCCGACACTGTCCCTCGACGTAGTCTTGCGGCAGCCACGTAGCAACACTTCGGCGACTACACGCCCTTGCAATAAATCCGAACTTTCGGTGATGTTGTCCCTGTATGTTGGTCCCTTCCGACGCAACCCGTTGGCGGCTACCCTCGATGACTGCCTCTCGTAACGCTGACTCGCTTGTTGTCGCAGTAAAACCCTTGGCTATGGCGTAGATCGCGGCTTGACACCCCAAATATTTTTTCACATTTTTTAAAATTTCTTCTTAAGAAATGAATTTAACAAAGATGGGAGATGAATGAGGATAGTGATAAATCCTTAACTAATAACATAAACAAAAAAAAAGAAACAAAAAAAAAAAGAATTAAAAAAGGGGTGGGGGGTAAAAAATAAAATAAAACAAAGTAAATAGGATAAACCCTCCTGTTCTAACATGTGTACACTTTTTTATTACAATACATGTATTAATATTCATTTAGTAATGGTAGATATGCAGACCACTCTACATTGAACTGTGCAACATTCATCTTTATATATGCAACATAATTTTCAATTTCATAACGTTTTGTCAGATAAATTTCAAAGGTTTTATACTCTGGTATCAAGTTCTTGATTCTGCATGTGTAAATATAATTATGTCTTCGCCACCAATATAATCAGATCAAAAATTGTGTCGGTTCTAATATTACTATCATATTTAAGAAGAATAAATGATTCCTCTAAATGTACGTTCATAGCATTCAAAGAGCTATTATTAACTGCAGTTTGAAAGTGATTCCAAATCGTATGTACGTATTCACACTCCCAGAACGAGTGCTGTATATTTTCTCTTCCTTTTTTTACAAAACGAGCATGCAACATCAGTCAAAATATTCATACCTTTAGCGTAACATTTGTAGCTAAAATTCTGTGCACAAGTCTAATTTGAAACCATTTTAGTTTTACATCATGAATCTGTCTAATTTTCTGAAAAATCTTTTTCCACACTAGTTCTTTTATTAATTTTATATTCCATGTGTTACAGCAATTTGGTTGTATATTTCCCAAAAGACAATCATAGTATGTTCGATCTCCTTTGTGTACTGATTGTATTGACCCCCAAAATATTACAAGGTAATTATCAGTAGTGGATTTAACCCTGATGCTTGAATCTTGGTATGTGTAACTCGAATTCGTTTATTCACGCAGCCTGTTTACTCAGCAACAAGGCAGAAGTCGCCGTATAAAGTTTTCCGAACTTTATTCAGCAAACATTAAGAACTGCATACAAGATCGCTTTCGAAAATCATTACAACAATCACTCTCTACAAGCAGACAGTGCAGTAGTTAAATAGCCTCTCTGCAATCGAGAAAAAATTCGAACATTCAAGCATGACGCAGTAACACCCAATCAAAACAAAACTCGTCACCGGAACTATACACTGTCTTACCTCATTGAACGTACTTTAGGGTAGAAGAATCGCTTAGTCATTACCAGACCTATCTGGAAGCTTCAGTCGATAATAAACAAGTAATTCCAGAAAATTCTGAACAATATCGACCAACGAAAATTATCAACATTATACAAAGCTTCTTCTAGTAACATCGCAAAATCAATCAAGGTAAATACACTCTAATATTTCATGCTTTGCAAAACAAAAATGATCGGATCTATCGTGCGCGTTTCAATCGAAACATCGGGGCTAGTTCTTTTTGAACACTTTCTTTGCTGTGTAACTAAATAATCTTTGAGCCTCCTTGATCGCCTTGGTGAACACCTTTGCTATTGGCGTAATTTTCAGAAATCACATTGCGTGCAAACCTGCAATGGAGGCAGCGAAGAAACCGGAAATCAAGGAGCCTCTCTTTCAGTCTCAGCCTCGTTCTCATCCATCGCAACCAGCGGGGATGGGTCTAGTAGATCGTTCATCCAGAAAGCAGTTGAAATTTCGCTCAGAATAAAAAAAGAGAGAAAGAGAACGAGGACAAAGATGAATGCAGAGAACAAGAAAAAAAGTAGAAAAGCAGAAAGAAAGAAAGAAATAAAGAAAGAAAGAATGAAAGAAATAACAAGAAGAACAAGAACAAGAAGTTTAAACTAAACACAGAGTTTCTTCTTCTTCTTCTTCTTCTTCTTCTTCTTCTTCTTCTTCTTCTTCTTCTTCTTCTTACCACCGCCGTAGCTCAGTGGTAGTGTTCATTTAACACACCGATGACCTAGGTTCGAATCCCATGGGATGGTTATCCCCGTCTGCCAAATCGCCAATGGTGCATGGTGTAGACGTTAAACTTCAATGTTCATTCATTCAATCAATTTTGTTGTTGTTGTTGTTGTTGTTGTTGTCGTTCTTTCTTTTCTTTCTTTCTTTCTTTCTTTCTTTTCTTTCTTTCTTTTCTTTCTTTTCTTTCTTTCTTTCTTTCTTTCTTTCTTTCTTTCTTTCTTTCTTTCTTTCTATCTTTCTTTCTTTCTTTCTTTCTTTCTTTCTTTCTTTCTTTCTTTCTTCTTCTTCTTCTTCTTCTTCTTCTTCTTCTTCTTCTTCTTCTTCTTTTTCTTCTTCTTCTTCTTCTTCTTATTATTTTTTCTTTCTTTCTTTCTTTCTTTCTTTCTTTCTTTCTTTCTTTCTTTCTTTCTTTCTTTCTTTCTTTCTTTCTTTCTTTCTTCTTCTTCTTCTTCTTCTTCTTCTTCTTCTTCTTCTTCTTCTTCTTCTTCTTCTTCTTCTTCTTTTATTTTTTAATTTCTTTCTTTTATCTTTACCTGTGTCTGTATTTCTACTCTTTTTTATTTCGTTCTTTCTTCTTCTTCCTCCTCTACGCATCAGACACTATAGATGGGTATCTACTGTTTCATCTTAGTCCTCTTTTGAAGCGCCTGAGCATGCTGCCAGCCTGAAAACGCCCGCCGTAATGTAATTCCACACCGTCAGGTATTTAAGGCGAAGCGGGCTAATTGCTTCTTTTGTAGTCCATGCCAGCAGGATGGTTCCAACTCGGTGCAGGAGCGTGTGACGTTGTCAAGCCTGAAGCAGCAGAAATATATTACTCTTCATTATTAGATTCTCTCTCCCCCAACTCCCCCGATCCCTTTCCCTTGAACACCTCCTCTTTCATTACCATACCCCAAACCCTCCTCAACTGTATGTTGGATACCCAACCCATCTCCCAACCCAACTCAACCCGCCATTTTTATGCTCTCTCTCTCTCTCTCTCTCTCTCTCTCTCTCTCTCTCTCTCTCTCTCTCTCTCTCTCTCTCTCTCTCTCTCTCTCTCTCTCTCTCTCTCAACACCACCCTCACTTCCTCCTGAGACCGGCCAGCTTCTCTTTTCCCTCCTTCAAATCGTTGCCGCGGCATTAATTGCGCATCGTAATAGAGTTATTGTCCTTGGATCGCCGATGCCCTCCGCCGTTTCTCAGGTAGACTTCCGCTTGCTTTGCTGACGACTTCCGGCGCTGTCTTGGCCGCGGTGCAGGCCGGGAGCTGGCTTGGGGACAATAGGGACTTTGTGCCCATCGTTCACGCATCCCCTCCGCCCCGTGAAAGGTGAGTGTGTGTAGGAGGGAGTTTTTCTATGGCGTCTTCCGTTATGAGCACAAGCTTGGAGCGTGGGGAGCTGTAGCGTTAGTCAAGGCATGAAAAGGTGTCTATAGCGCAGAAGAAAGCTTTTTTTTTATATCACTGGTTGGGACGATATTGAAGCAACGTCAATCAAATTTCCTGTGTTGTGAAACTCCAGCTATTATAGCTAGATGTGGGGGGCTAAAAAATGGAGATTCCTAGCTTAGTCGATGTAGTTCTGTGGGTGTGGGGTGTCCTGCGATGAGAAAGAGAGAGAGAGAGAGAGAGAGGGGGGGGAGGGGCTGGGCGGGAGTTGTTTTACCTGCAGCCTGAGATCAAAAGACGAGGTAACGAGAAAAGACCATTAGCAGTGATATCTCCGCACAATGGCCGCCTCCAGCCAGTCTTCCTCCTTTAGACAACCAACCATCCTGCCATTCCAAAAGCCACGATAATTATAGTCTACTGCGATACATCATCATTATCATCATCCGCAGCAGCAGCAGCAGCAGCATCAACACCGTCGTTGTCGTCATTGTCGTCATCACCATCATCATCGTTGTCGTCAACATCATCATCCTCATTCACCATTTATTGTCTTGGACAAAATGTTTATGGCAATTCCATACATCAGAGCCCATGTCTCAAATGTCTTCGACTGAACGTGGATATTTTTTACTCTAATAATAAGAATTCCTTGATCGGCGAATGATTGCAAACCGCCAGAAACAGAGACCCGGGAGTCACAGACAGACAGAGAGAAAGGGACAGGCAGACTAAAAGGCAGAGAAAGGGAGACAGGCAGGTAGGAGGCAGAAGTGGGAGGGAGACAGATTGAGAGAAAGACAGAGACAGAGACATACACAGAGAAACAGAGACATAGACACAGGAACAGAGGCATAAACAAAGAGACAGAGACAGAGAGACAGACAGAGAAAAAATATATATGCTTTGTGTGTGTGTGTGAGTGAGAGACAGACAGACAGACACAGAACATAGAGACACAGACATAGAAACAGACAGATAAAAAAAAGTGGAGTATGTGTGTGCATGTGTGTGTGTGTGTGGGTGCGTGTGTGTGTGTGGTGAGAGAGAGAGAGAAGGCAGGCAAACAGAGAAAGGTGTGTGTGGGATTTGTGCGTGTGTGTGTAAAAAAGAGAGAGAGAAAGAGAGAGGAAGGCAGGCAGACAGATAGACAGAGAAAAGATTGTGTGAAGGGGGTGAGAGAGAGACAGACAGACATGCAAACAGACATGCAGACAAACATGTACAGACAGAGACAGACAGAGACAGACAGATAGAAACATAAAGAATTGATGAATAATCTTGTCATTACGGACATTCTGTTTCGTGTTCTAGTCCTGGCCTTAGGCTATATGGTGAGGCTGTTAAATGACTGATCGATGCGAGACACGGGCTCCTGCACAGTCAAGACAGAAGGAGATATCCATACAGCACGCATGACCCCTTGATAGAGGCCGGCGTACGCCCTGATTAATGTTCGGCTGCATACAGCGTAGCTGAGAATAGCCGAGGCCAACTCCTCGCAACGGCCGAGCAGTTTCAGATTCAGACGCAGATTCAGGTACATTACATGATTATTGCTTTAGGTCCAGCGGACTCTTCCGAGCCAAATCAGGACCGGACAATCCCTGATCTGCCTAAAAGATCTGCTGAAACAATCCTAGTGGTAAAACTGAAAGCTCTCCACCAGCCAGTCACTTTACAATAAAGACATCCCACGCAGAGGACGCTGAGGCTGTACTCTAATTTATCGAACCCCCGTTTACAAAAAACAAAATAGAATACAAACATCATTATAAATTATCAATAAAACACATACATATAAAAATGCCTACATTGCTAAATAATAACATCATAGGAAGCCCTAGTGACCACCTGGCAGAAAGCGTCCAATATTCCCAAGCTGATCCAACAGACCTCATACACAAATAAGGAGTCTTGTCCCGGAAAAGTTTTCAAGAAAAAAGGTAGGTGACTGGTCTAGCGAAGAAGAAGATAGTATAGCAGATTGATAGAACAGATCAGGAATGAAAAAAAGCAAATGAGAAAGACAGCTACAGTGGGAATTTAAAGCACTAAATTTCCAGAAAGTGGGGATACTATTTATACTGAAACCCCCGGCACCCCAACGAGGGTGCAGATTCAGGTAATGTATTGCCAACAGACATTATACCATGCACAAAGAATAGATTTCAACGTAGTAGTAGTAGTAAATAATGGATGTTATATGCGCCTTGTTACTAAATCAGATTCAAAGCGCGGCGATCTGTAACCATCATGCACGCTCACATGGTGTGGGAAATAAATACTCCTACAAACACAACAAACGCACATTCATCGCTCAAACACATGGTGTAAAAGGCAAGTCGTTATTATAAAAAAGGAAATCGATATTTATTTTTGGAATTTTAATATCATTACTGAAGAGAAGGCATAGCACTAGCAGAGTGAAGCACACACAATTTCATAACTGTGTAATTGATCAGTCATACAGACAACATTATAAGCTTGCGCATAAAACGGCAAAACAGTATATATTGGGGTTGTCTTCTTTCAGAGATGGGACTGGAGTCTGGAGCCGTATGCACCAGAAAGGGAATTACTTTATGCTAGAAAATCGGCTAAACCGGCATAGCTATTCCAGAATATTTTTCAGCACAAATTGGTATGCATGACGCACTCCAGCGGAATAGGTATTACGGAATAGCTATTCCTATGTACTATATTTAGAACAGGGGAATCCCTACTACTGCTCATGCGCCATATCCCACAAAGCACCGGCCAACAGCATTAAAGCGAAGAGCTATGAGAACGAACGGTTTTTTGTGTGTGTTTTTTTTAATGAATGACTGTCCCTTTACCCGATTTTTAAAGTAATTTTAATGTGGTCCTGAAAAGAAGTTGCCTCAGAACATTTTTAGCCACATCTTAATTAACCTTTAATATAATATTTACGTGTCTTATGCGCTCCCGTGTTTGGGGACATTCATTTATTTAACGAACGAGCGAAACTGTATCGAGATCAGTGCCCCTCGCACTCTCCCTCTTTCGCTTGTGAAAAGCGACCTCTGTTCACTCATCCTCCCGCAAAATAGTTCCTAACACTATTATTTTATTTTAATTTTTTGTTCTTTTCCTTTGTCTTTCCATTGTTTGATTTAAGAATCTCTCCACAAGTTGTTTAGTCATATCTCCTTAAAACACACACCAAAACAATAATATCTCATATCTATGTCCCTAATCTTTATAAAAAAGTAATCAAAAATAAAATATAACCACAAACAAAAATAAATAAAAATAAATTAAATTTAAATTTATAAAATTTTCAAATTTTTAACCATCAAAATAACAAAAAATAATATATAAATACAATATAATCAAAACAAATTATCAATGTACTTTTCCAATTTAATTCAACTGCCAATAAACAAATAAAAAAATAAATACTTAGTAAACAATGAAAACAAAAACAAAAATTTCAACTATAAATACAAAATGAAATAATATGTAAAAATACATATAAAAATGACATAATTTATATAAAATAAACATAATAATACAAACCTAATAAAATGTATTAAATTATACACTAACATGCACTAATTCCGTTCAAAAATATGAAAGTTATCAAAACAAACTCTCTTAATGTCTTTTTTACATGTAACCAAAAATTAATTAATAAATAAGATTGCCTATACCTCAAATCCTACCACCATATACACGCATAGTTTAGTAATTAATAGGCAAAATGGGCCATCATAATTCTAAAAAATATATGCATTGCGCTATTAATGTATTAAACTTTTTTTTTTTTGTGTGATTTTGTGCGCATTTTTTTTTGTGTGGAGGAAGGAGGGGTCAAAGGAAAAATTCAGGTTGCTTTTTTTATCGAGCCTGGCAGCCGCAGAGTACTTCCACCCAGAAATAAAAAAAACACTGCATTGTATATCTTGTCTACATTATAATTCTCTTCAGGTGCGGTCTGACGGGAAGCGATGCAAAACAGCCAGTAAAACACGAAACATCGTAGTTTTGACGATGTTTATCGTGTGACTAGACATAAAGCATAACAGCAGCAAAGCGCAAAGTGAAGCAAAGCGGATGCTTTCAGTGTTTGAGCGTGCTCTAAAATTTTGCGTTGTTTCGCTGAAGCATTTGATTGCCAGCCAATCAGAAGAGCCGATTAATTAGGGCAACGAGGTCGTTATTATTTCAGCGGTCATGGTGGCATCAAAAAGCTACTGGGCCATTAGCGAATCTGACACATTTTGATACATTTATTCTCATCAATCTGATTCAAAGCCACGAGGCATTATGGAATGTAAGAAGCCAAAATTACAGAAACCAAACCCTGAAAAAGGCCTCATGGACTTCTGTGAGGGTCAATCTGACAGAAAAAAACTGAAAATATCGCGTAAAGGGAGGTAACTGATTTACAACTTACTGCGCATTGCTTCCACGCAGACTGCTTATGCAAAACTTCTCATCGTGTGACCAGCTCACAAAGCAAAGCATTATGAACGCACTTATTTTTAGATGATTTTAGAAGCAGACGCTTTGCTTTGTTTACCGCTTTGCTTCTGCTTTGCTTCCCGTCAGACCGCACCTTTAGTTTATTTATGAGATCCATTTGTTTTGTTATTATATGTATATTTACAGAGAATGAGAAAGTTTTGGAAAACAAACAATAGTTGAGAGAGTGTGTTTTCAGGACGTGGATTGTATCAGAGTTTAGCGGAATTACTTCATTATCCATTAGTACTTACTGAGCTATTTTGTTTGCTGTTAAGTCTTTATGAAACGGGAGAGAGAGCATAGAGCATAGAGAAAGAGAGAGAGAGAGAGAGAGAGAGAGAGAGAGAGAGGGAGAGAGAGAGAAAGAGAGAGAGAGAGAGAGAGAGACAAAGACAGAGATAGGAGAGAGAGAGGAAGAGAGAGCGACTAAGACATAGGGAGAGAGAGACAAAGAGAGAGAAGAGAGAAGAAAGAAGACGAGAGGGAAAGAGAGAGAGAGAAAGAGAGAGAGAGAGAGAGAGAGAGAGAGAGAGAGTGTGACGAGGCGGACAATTGCACCCCTGAGGCCCGGCTGCAACCATTCGACCACCCCGCACAGCCAGCGACGATCGCTTCAAACCAGCCATCATTCCTCTTGACCAGCCATCACTACCTAGCAGGCTCGCACAGTCTCTTAAGCCCCGCCCCCAGGATCGCCTTAAAGTCTGCTACTGACCAAGGCTTAGTGTCAGATGCTAACTTCCCTGCCTCGAAGTCACAACCTGTTCGAATCCACGCCGCCATCACCGAGCGACCTCTGAGTTTCGTCAGTATCCTTGTGCTTCCACCCGTCTTAAACCAAGGTAAGAGAGGGAATTTACCCGTTGTCATATAGCAACCCCATCACCTGTCGTTCGCCATCATGTTCATGCGTCCTGTCAGTATGTATGTCCATGTTTATAATTTTGCTTTGATGTATTGCTATGACTTGTGTTTTCCCCCTTGCACATACTTTCTACCTTGTACATAATTCATGACGTGTTTGAATTTATGCTTGTATACTCCGTTGCCCCATGTATAAATATCCCATGCCATGCTACCCCTCCCTATAGATTAGAATCCCAAGTACGGCCCAGACCTACAACCCATTTGTCCTGTACCCCTATTATCGCTTTCCCCCATGCCTCCCGATGTATAAATATTTGCCCTGTTGCCATCCCCATCCTAAATGCGCCGAATGTACTTTTACTAGTGGCTGCCAGTAACCTCCACTTTGGCCCAGTAAATCTAGTAGCATTGTTTGACTGTTGGTATGTGCACTGATTCAACTCTTGACCGGTCACACCAATTTGAATTCTGAGAAGGGTGACTGTACAACAGGCCCGGAATTCGCATTATCCCTATCCCCAGCTGATACAGCGTCTGTACACGTTGCAGACGGGTTCCTGTGCCGGACGCATCGCCCCGGACTGGTATCATCTCCCAATCGCTGACCCGCTGCAGGCCCCCAACAACCCGGGAGGTCAATGAGACGCGTGATTTGGGACTTCGCAATTTCTGAACCGGCTAGCCACGTAAGCCAAGTTCAACGCCTGTACCACAACACAACAACACCACTAGCACTCGTGATCCGTGAGTCATCCCCGCGTGACCACTGACCTGCATCTCTCCAACCACGCTTGCACCATCACTGGCAAGCCATCCAGAGGATCCTGGACAAATCGCCGCACTGCAGTCCACAGCTAAGTGCCTAAGCCTGAGAGACCCCCCACTCGCCAGATTATCACAGAAACTCTGGCCCCCATACAGATACTCTCTCACCCTGTGATGTGATCAGTCCACGATAGCTCTAGTACCCATAAGATTGACTTTCCCGAATATCACCGGACTACTCAGTACTAGAGACGCCACGCCAATGAATCACTATAGAACAATTTGACCTAGACTCTCCCTTTTCAATTATTAAAAGTAGATAGTTACAGAAATCGCAATTTCCTTGACTGGCCTTTGACTGTGAATTTCTTAACTAGTACATTTACTTTTCCTTCTCGTCTTTACTCTATTCATCACTTATTAATTTGGCCTTGCTTTAATCTCTGGAATGTCATCGCACGTTAGTCTATCAAAGGAGACAACACAGCGCTAGAGATTAAGAGCTTACCCCCTTCCCCCAAATCCCTTTCTTCGTGACATTAATTTTGGCGACCCCGACGAGACCAGAAGACTTAGGTTTCCCCCTCCAACCAACGAGATAGAAGACTTAGGCTCCCATCCCAACTTGACTAGACTTAGGACTTAGCTAGATTCCCCCCCCAGCCCAGTATAGATAGGACCCAGCCCACTAGGCCTAGTAGTAGTTAGCATAGCCCCATAGGTCCCTTACTGGCTTTCCCGAGTGGTGATCTCTCAACAGGCTTTTTTCTTGCATTCATTTTTTGTGATTTTTTGATTGATTGCATTTTGTCTTTGTGGTTGTGTTGTATTCGCCCCTTTGCAGTTTTCATCGTAGCTCATCCAGCCCACCCCCCTGTTTTCCGTCAGTATACCCCTCGTGTGCGCCCCTCATTCCGGTTAGGACCTTTTGCAGGGTAAGTTACCTCTCTTACCATGGCCGACCGGGGAGAGCTTGCTCTTAAGTACAAGAGTATTGGCGAGAGCTTAGGGCTCGCCGGCACCGAACTCAAAGACTACGTCTTGGCGAACGTGGAGGCTGACGTGGCAGAGGAAAAGGTGAAGAGGGAGGAGAGGGCCAAAGAGCGAGATGCGAAAAGGCAGGAGGAAGAAAGAGCAGCGGCACTGAAGAAGGAGGAGGAGAAAGAGCGCCTCGCCGCTGAGGAACGGGCCGCCGAGCGGAGGAGAGAGGAGGCGAAGGAGAAGCTTGCAGAGGAGGAGAGGGCCGCCCAGCGGAGGAGAGAGGAGGCGAAAGAGAGAATAGCAGAGGAGGAGAGGGCCGCCGCAAGGAAGAAGGAGGAGGACGAGAGGGTCGCGGCACTCGAAGAGAAGAGAAAAGACAGGGAGCTCGAACGGCGCCAAGCACTCCTCCAACTTGAGCGCGACCGCCGCGATTTAGGGATCGCATCGCCGGCTAGCGAAGACTATTCGCTCATCGCCCCCAGCTTCGCCACCAGCACCGGAATACCCGCACCCCCCCCCCCCCCCCCCGCCGATTCCGGGGATGAACTTCCCCCTGGACCCATTCGTCGAACGGGACGAAACAATTGAAGTCTATCTCGCCCGATTCGAGCGAGTCGCGAGAGAAAACGGTCTTGACCCCCAGTTCTGGTATCGCAAGCTCAGTCATGGCCTCAAGGGAAAGGCTTATGAGATTCTGGCCAAGACACCGACTTCCGAGGAGGGAGACTATCCCGCCCTCAAGAGAGCCCTACTACATGGCTTTGAGCTCTCAGGTGAGCACTATCGCAAGAGTTTCCGGAACTCCCGGAGAGAGAGAGGGGAGAAGTTCACGCAGTTTGCCGACCGTCTAGCTACGCTACGGGATAAATGGATTGAGCAAACGGACGAACCCAGGACCTATGACGGATTACTAGAGTTGATGCTCGCCGAGCAACTCCGAGGCACAATGCCGGCGGAACTCCGGACATTCGCCGCCGAACAAGGCGCCGCTCGCCTTGAAGACTTGATCATCGTCGCGGATCGATACCTCACCGCCCATCCCGACGACAGACAGCCTCGCCGTGATCCCCCCGCACCCTCGTCGCCAGATACCCGCCACCCGCCTCGCCGGCCAGTCCCGCCGGCGAACCACCGTCCACCGCCGCCCAAAGGACGCCCAACCCTCACAGCAGAGCCAGGGAAGCGGAGCACAGAGCTCTACTGCGGCTACTGCCAACGCAGAGGACACACCCGGGAGAAATGTTTTCGACGCATCAGCGACCAGCGTCGCAAACAAGGTACCGTACTAGCCCTACGCCAAGTTACCCCCGACGGGACCCCTGTCACCCCCGTCGCTACTCCCGCCGATCGACCGGCCGTCACCGAGCAAGTGACAGTCAACGATCGCCCAGCCCACTGTCTTTACGACACTGGACTTACCTTCGACGCCGTCGTCCGCCGCTCGCTCATCAGGGAACAAGACCTGACCGGCGAGACTATCACCCTGAAGTTGGCCGACGCGTCCCAACCCAGCACCACGCTCCCTATAGCCCGGATCCAAGTCACCAGCCGATACGTAACGGGGACCATTCAAGCTGCAGTAATGGACCAGCCCCTGTACGACTTAATTTTAGGATGCCGATACGTTTTCTTGGGGATGCCGCCCCAGCCTGTGGAATCGATGGCCGCCGTCCAGACGCGCGCACAGGCGAAAACAGCCGCGACTCCACCCCCGATACCCAACCAGATGCCGGAACAGATCCGGAAGGCCCAAGAAAGCGACGTCACCCTCCGCAAGTGCTACGGAAAGCTTCCCGCCGCACGCACTCCACCCAAGTCCGGGGACTTTTTCGTCGAAGACGGACTCCTCTTCCGCCAGAAGGACGACCATACTCAACTAGTCGTGCCTGCGACACTTCGCCCCCAAGTCCTGGAGCTTGGCCATAGCATGCCCCTAAGCGGACATATGGGCATAGGAGCGACCACTCTACGCATCAGCGCTCAATACCACTGGCCCGGGATGACCGATGACGTGAAGCGCTACGTCAAGTCCTGTAGCCAGTGCCAACGATACTCGCCCCGCCATCACACCGTCCCGGTCACTATCAGCCCCACCGTCGTTGTCGGAACGCCCTTCCAGCGAGTGGCTGTTGACATTGTAGGACCCCTCCCGCGGACCAAGAAGCGGAACCAGTACCTACTAACCCTCGTCGACGCCTGCTCGATGTGGTGCGAAGCCGTTCCTCTACCGAAGATCGACGCCGCCCGAGTCGCCGACGCGCTCGTCACCATATTCACTCGAGTCGGATTCCCGGACAACATCCTGACCGACAACGGGTCCCAGTTCACCGGAAAACTTATGCAGGAGGTTTTTCAACTACTCCGCATCCGCCATATCCGGACTCCACCCTACCACCCCGCTAGCAACGGACAGGTCGAGCGCCTAAACGGGACACTTATCTCGATTATCCGCAAGATCGCCGACGAACAGCCGGAAGCGTGGGACACATACGTCGCGTCAGCGCTCTTCGCGTATCGAGAGACCCCGCACACCTCCACCGGATACACGCCTTCCACGCTGCTTTTCGGAAGACCCCTTTCCGGACCACTAGCCGCCTTACGACGTAGCTGGACCGACGCCAAACTGGACGAGGCACCGGTCGACGCTACAAAATACGTCACGAAGCTACAAGAAACCCTCAAGGCAACATGGAAAGCCGCCTCCGCCAACCTGAAGAAGGCGAGAGAGCGACAAGCCCGCTACCACAACCGCCGCGCCCGGGACCGAGAGCTACAGGTAGGAGACCAAGTCCTACTGCTTCTCCCCAGCGGCACGAACAAGCTAGACATAGCTTGGCAGGGACCCTACCCGGTGCTCGAGAAGCTCTCGCGCACCACCTACCGCATCGAGGTAGGCGGAAAACCCAGGACCCACCACATCAATCTGCTCAAGCGGTACCTGGAGCAACCTGCACCCGCCCCAGACTCCCACTCACTACTCACGGTCGCGCTGGCCGTCGAAGTGGATGGCACAGAGACCGGCGTCGCCGAATTTCCACTAAAAGGGAAGGAATCCTTCCGGGACGTCTCTCTGGACCCCTCACTTCCCGCCGGCCAGCAACACCAGCTACGCGCCATCGTAGCAGAACACAGGGAAGTCCTCACCGACATTCCTGGGAGGACGGACCTAGAAGAAGTCCGACTAACCCTGACGGACCCCACTCCCGTCCGCCAGAAACCGTACCCCGTCCCACTTTCCCAGCAGCAAGTAGTAAGAACGGAAGTAGAGGCTCTGCTACAAGGCGGAGTCATCGCTCCCTCCCGTTCCCCCTACAGCGCAGGAATAGTTCTATCACGGAAGCCCAGCGGAGAACATCGCCTCTGTATCGACTTCCGGCAGTTGAACCTTGTAACCCAGTTCGTGCCCGGACCCCTATCCGACCCCACGGACTTGTTCGCAAAGCTACAATCCGCCCGATACTTCTCCAGGGTGGATCTGAGCAAAGGCTTTTATCAGATTCCCGTGCACCCTTCATCCCGCCAGTACCTAGCCTTCAGCACGATGGACGGCCACTACGAATTCAACGTTCTGCCGTTTGGTCTGCACAATGCCCCAAGTATTTTCAGCACGATGATGCGGAAGCTGTTGGACCCCCTCCACTGTCCGTTCATACACTCTTTTATGGACGACATACTCGTCGCAACGGAGACATGGGAGGAGCACCTGCGAGTGGTGCGCCAACTCTTGCGCCGCCTCAGAGAAGCTGGCCTTACTGCCCGGCCGACCAAATGCCAGTTCGGCTATCAAGAGCTGGAATTTCTTGGCCACACCATCAGCCGTGGACAGCTCCGGCCTCTGGAAAAGACCGTCCAGCGCCTTCGAGACGCGCCACGCCCCAAGACCAAGAAAGATGTTCAGTCCTTCCTGGGACTGAGTGGCTTCTATCAGAAGTTTGTACCCGGCTACAACGGGATCGCCGCGCCACTATCAAGCCTAACCCGGAAAACCGCACCGGACCGAGTCATCTGGACCCCGCAATGCGAAGCTGCCTTCCAGGAGCTCAAGGACAAGCTGACGTCCCAGCCAGTCCTACGACTCCCCAACCGCGGACAACCCTTCGTCCTGCGCACAGACGCCAGCGACGTAGGCCTCGGAGCCGTTCTGCTCCAACGGGACTCCTCGGACGCCCCGACGCTCTTCCCCGTCGCGTACGCCAGCCGGAAACTCAAGCCGGCCGAACAAAACTACGCCACCTCGGAGAAGGAGTGTCTCGCCCTCGTCTGGGCAGTCCAGAAGTTCCAACTGTATCTCTACGGTTCGCACTTTACAGTCCAAGTGGATCATCAGCCGCTTTCCTTCTTGGCGACATCCAAATCGCTCAACGCCCGGCTAATGAGGTGGGCTCTGCTGCTCCAGGCATACTCTTTCCAGCTGGAACACATCCCTGGAAAAGACAACCACGGCGCAGACTTCCTCAGCCGTCACCCCGCCACCGACTCCATCGCGTCGCCCCTGAGGGCCGACGCCCCAGCCTTCATTCCTGCCGCCGCCCACTAACCGTAGCCGAAACCCGGCAGCTTCGCGGACCCCAGCCTTGGGCATCCGCCACCGTACCCGGAACCCTGCATCGCCCCGCATCACCCGGATCATCACAACCCATCGTCGCACCCGGCAGCCGACCTCAGAGCTGATTGGCCGCGCCTTCGTCGAGTCCTACGTCCTCGCCTTTTTCCTTGGGGGGGCCTCTGTGACGAGGCGGACAATTGCACCCCTGAGGCCCGGCTGCAACCATTCGACCACCCCGCACAGCCAGCGACGATCGCTTCAAACCAGCCATCATTCCTCTTGACCAGCCATCACTACCTAGCAGGCTCGCACAGTCTCTTAAGCCCCGCCCCCAGGATCGCCTTAAAGTCTGCTACTGACCAAGGCTTAGTGTCAGATGCTAACTTCCCTGCCTCGAAGTCACAACCTGTTCGAATCCACGCCGCCATCACCGAGCGACCTCTGAGTTTCGTCAGTATCCTTGTGCTTCCACCCGTCTTAAACCAAGGTAAGAGAGGGAATTTACCCGTTGTCATATAGCAACCCCATCACCTGTCGTTCGCCATCATGTTCATGCGTCCTGTCAGTATGTATGTCCATGTTTATAATTTTGCTTTGATGTATTGCTATGACTTGTGTTTTCCCCCTTGCACATACTTTCTACCTTGTACATAATTCATGACGTGTTTGAATTTATGCTTGTATACTCCGTTGCCCCATGTATAAATATCCCATGCCATGCTACCCCCTCCCTATAGATTAGAATCCCAAGTACGGCCCAGACCTACAACCCATTTGTCCTGTACCCCTATTATCGCTTTCCCCCATGCCTCCCGATGTATAAATATTTGCCCTGTTGCCATCCCCATCCTAAATGCGCCGAATGTACTTTTACTAGTGGCTGCCAGTAACCTCCACTTTGGCCCAGTAAATCTAGTAGCATTGTTTGACTGTTGGTATGTGCACTGATTCAACTCTTGACCGGTCACACCAATTTGAATTCTGAGAAGGGTGACTGTACAACAGGCCCGGAATTCGCATTATCCCTATCCCCAGCTGATACAGCGTCTGTACACGTTGCAGACGGGTTCCTGTGCCGGACGCATCGCCCCGGACTGGTATCATCTCCCAATTGCTGACCCGCTGCAGGCCCCCAACAACCCGGGAGGTCAATGAGACGCGTGATTTGGGACTTCGCAATTTCTGAACCGGCTAGCCACGTAAGCCAAGTTCAACGCCTGTACCACAACACAACAACACCACTAGCACTCGTGATCCGTGAGTCATCCCCGCGTGACCACTGACCTGCATCTCTCCAACCACGCTTGCACCATCACTGGCAAGCCATCCAGAGGATCCTGGACAAATCGCCGCACTGCAGTCCACAGCTAAGTGCCTAAGCCTGAGAGACCCCCCACTCGCCAGATTATCACAGAAACTCTGGCCCCCATACAGATACTCTCTCACCCTGTGATGTGATCAGTCCACGATAGCTCTAGTACCCATAAGATTGACTTTCCCGAATATCACCGGACTACTCAGTACTAGAGACGCCACGCCAATGAATCACTATAGAACAATTTGACCTAGACTCTCCCTTTTCAATTATTAAAAGTAGATAGTTACAGAAATCGCAATTTCCTTGACTGGCCTTTGACTGTGAATTTCTTAACTAGTACATTTACTTTTCCTTCTCGTCTTTACTCTATTCATCACTTATTAATTTGGCCTTGCTTTAATCTCTGGAATGTCATCGCACGTTAGTCTATCAAAGGAGACAACACAGCGCTAGAGATTAAGAGCTTACCCCCTTCCCCCAAATCCCTTTCTTCGTGACAGAGAGAGAGATGCTGATGTTGACGTTGGCGTTGAAAACTTTAATGGGATAAAAGTTTTAGATATAGGCTAATCTTACAACTCGTCCTTTAACTTTATGACGAACCATTAACAAAATAACATTAACTATGACGAAAAACATGTTCTGAAAAAAATTATTCATCAAACTATTCGCACTCAGCATTCTGTCTCACATTTACACTAACACCCTTTTAACAAACCACCTGCTCTTGAACTAGAATAAGAGAGAGAGAAAGAAAGAAAGAAAGAAAGAAAGAAAGAAAGAAAGAAAGAAAGAGAGAGAGAGAGAGAGAGAGAGAGAGAGAGAGAGAGAGGTGGGGGTATTTGTATAAAATACAGGCATAGGTATAGAATACAAAGCATGGAGATGAGGTGCTACAGAAGACTTCTGTGCATTTCCTATACTCAGCACATTACCAATGACGAAGTCCGACAGACCGTCACGAAGCCATTGGACACCATGATGACATGCTCACAACGGTGAAGAAACGAAAACTCAGATGGTATGGCCAAGTCACCAGAGCATCAGGCCTTGCAAAGACCATCCTGCAAGGCACGATGCAAGGAGGCTAAGAAGAGGGAGACAGAAAAAAATGGCGGGTGGACAACATTCGAGAATGGACTGGCTTGACACTGAGCGAAAGCATGAGGGTTGCTGAGGACAGGGATGAAGTACGCTGGTTAAACGATCAACTGTGGTGCCCCAACGACCTTCGAGTTACGGGATAGGATAGGATAGGTATAGAGCCTAATTGTCTCGCCTAGGGAAATGGAACTAAAGTGAAATGAAAACTAAACCTGTACGGACGAGAGAGTGGGGAGGGAGGGGGGGGAGACGGATAAGGGTTACGATTGGAGGTCAGAGTCATTCATGTTACCGGAAATGACCTCTCTCACGTGCACTTGAAAAATTACCGGGTGCTGAGGGGTGGGGTGGGGGGGGGGGAAAGAAGGGTGATAAGAGAGAGAAAGAGAGAGAGAGGGAAAGAGAGAATCGAAAAGAAAAGAAAAGGAAGTGAAGCTTATAATGAAAACAATTTAGTTACTAGCGCACTGAACAAAAAGAAGAAGAAGAAGATGATGAAGACGATGATGATGATGATGATGATGATGATGATGATGATGATGATGATGATTATGATGATTTAGTCTTGTATGATGATGATGTAGTCTTGCATAGCTCAGGTCTCAAGAACAGTTCATGCTCATTGCTCACCACCTCCCGCCCCCTCCCCCTTCCACTCCAAAACAAATGGTGTGAGAGGTGGAAGGGTAGGGGAAGGGGTAATTGCCCGCAGTAACTGAGTAAGGAATTATAGAAAGAGTGAGGGATGATGAAGATATGGATTACCATGCCGTAAAATCAAAATACAGAAGAAGCGCGCTATACAAAAAGAGATTGACTACGGTGCTGTACAACCTGAGCCAGTATAGTGGTCAAAGGGGTTACGTCGGGTGGCTTGGGCCCATTCATGGTCACTCACATCACGTGACCGCGAATGACCTCTTCCCACGACTTCCAGCTAGCGGTCATCTTTGACACTGGCTTCCACGCTTTGTCCAGCCGTCCCTTGCAAAGCTCTGCATGATACTATACATTGTGATGTAGCATACACACTGTATCAAAGAGAGAGACTTAGAGAGATAGAGAGGGAGGGAGAGTAAGCCGGGTAGCGGAGGGATGAGGAAGAAGGGGGAGTGGTGAAGATGGGGTGAGTGAGGGTAACATGGAGGGGGTGGGGGAAAGAGGAAGTCAAGGGAGAGCATCCAGGGTTAGAGGGTATAATTCTTTTCTCCCCTGTTTCGCTCCCGCCCTCAGCCAATCAGGTGTCCAAAAACACCGGAAAGAAGGGCGCATGCGCATCAACACATTCATTTCCATCTCAAATATAGCTCCACTTCCGACTGGCAAGGTCGCCATATTGGATTTTCGGTTGAAATGACGTTAACTCCGGTACGACGGGGACGACTGACCTGGGATAACGAATTATTTATTTTATTTATAACTAATTCCAGACTTTTCTTCAGGCCGACAAACGTTTCACAAGACAGAACAAATACGAAATAATTCTTCCCAGGTCAACAAAACTCCCCTCTCCACCCCCCCTCCCCACCCACATCCCCCAGCCTCCCAATAAAAAATTACGTTATTTAAATAGGGCCATAAAATAATATGTTTGTTTACAGCAACATATGGAAAAAGATAGGCTCGGTTGGTTGGCTACATTTCTTTTTTAAAATCTTTTCCACCTTGGGTGCGGTTTTATTGGGTTTTTTTCAATGGTTTTTTTCCATACGATCCCCTCAAAAAGCTTAGGGTGTAGCCAACAAATTAGGGTTTGTCGGGATACCGTACACAAACATGTGTTTTTTGGCTTAGAAGAGGGCAAGAAACAACAGAAAGAAAGAAAATACTACTAGGCTACTACTACTAATGCTACTACTACTACTACTACTACTGCTGCCGCTGCTACTACTACTACCACTACTACTACTACTACTACTACTACTACTACTAGTCTCTCTACTACTACTACTACTACTACTACTACTACTACTACTACTACTACTACTACTACTACTACAATATTATTATATTCGGTTAAATATTTAGGTTTTCATTGTTTATAGAGTCCAGCGGACTTCAAGGAGCGTAATCACAACAAATACAAATTTATTTTATTTATTTCTAAGTAATGGTAGACTTTTCTTCAGGTAAACAAACGTTTTACAAGACATAAAAATACGAAATAATTCTTCCCAGGCCAACAAAACTTCCCCCCCCCCCCCCCCCATCCTCCCTCAATAAAACTTACGTTATTTAGATAGGGCCAAAAAAAATAATATGTCTGTTACGATAACATTGGAAAAAAAGATAGGATGGGAAGGTCGGCTTCACTTTTTAAAACTTTTTTTCACCTTGGGTGCGGTTTTATTGGGTTTTTTTTCATTTTTTTTTCCAGACGATCCCCCCCCAAAAAAAAATTAGGGTCGAGGCAAAAAATTAAGGTCGGTCGGGAAACCGTACACAAACATTTGTTTGTTGACTTAGAAGAGGGCAAGAAAAAAAGAAAGAAAGAAAGAAAATACTACTACTACTACTACTACGACCTCTACTGCTACTACTACTACCTCTACTGCTGCTGCTACTACTACTACCTCTACTGCTACTACTACTACCTCTACTGCTGCTGCTGCTACTACTACTACCTCTACTGCTACTACCATTACTGCTACTACCTCTACTACTACTACATCTACCGCTACTACTACCTCTACTGCTACTACTACTGCTATTACTACTTCTACTACTACTGCTATTACTACTACTTCTACTACTACTAGGCCTACTACAGTATTATTATACTCGGTTAGATATTTACTTATTCATTGTTTATAGGGTCCAGCGGACTGCAAAGAGCCTAATCAGGACCACGTTATGCTCGGTCAAGTGTGGAAGAAGAATGTGAGAGTGTGTGCGTGGTGTAGGAGTGCGTGTGGGTGAGGGTAATTGGGGAGGTGGGTGCATTACAGGTGGTCCAGGTGCGTGAAGAGTCCAGTACGTCATAAACCTCACATCGTACCAGCGTTGTCGTTGTGACCACCTGCACCACTCAGGCATGCCCACACACACACACACGCGCGCGGAATACTCACACAAACACACACATGCACTAGCGCACGCACACACTAACACACCCACCACCCACCAACCACACAACACATCCATTCCCACACACCTACATGCGCACGTTATTAATTATTAATAATACATTGCATTGATTTATAACGCGTACACCTCGCGCAATGACAGCGAATACAAGGCTTAGTTGTCATTGCTTTGTTGAGACTTTGCCGAGGCTTACCGCACCCTCTCTCTCCACTTGCGGGAGGTGTTCGGCGAGTCTCAGCTCCGCCCTGTGTGCGCAATTATCAAGCTGTTCCTGCTGCATTCAAGTCACAATGGAGCTATTTTCGGAGCAGACACGCGTAGCAGAGTGCTACATCGAAAAATGATGACTGACGTCATGTGCAATTTTAAACGCAGCATTATTACAGGTCGTCATCATTCTGAGTGTAGTGTAGTGTAGTGTAGTGTAGTGTAGTGTAGTGTAGTGTAGTGTAGTGTAGTGTAGTGTGTAGTGCAGTGTAGTGTAGTGTAGTGTATAGTTAACAGTTCTGTTCAGTTCAGTCAAGTCAGCAAATCTTTCTGAAGTCAGATTTGTTCATGCAGTTCAGATTAGCTTGTAAGTTATCACAAGAGTGGGTTCGCTGTTATGACGCTTTAGGTGGTGATCTATTGCCACAACACCTCACCCACCACCCACAAAACCGCATCTGACTCGCCTTTGGCGCCCTGCGGAACCTACCCGGCAGTGAAGTAGCGAGGCGACTTTAGTAGTAGGCCTATACATGTAAGTGTCATTGTCTTATCATCTTTGGTTGAAAAGACGTAAATAAAACAACAAACCAACCAACCAACCAACCATGTAAGTGTCTCACCGCTTGTAATAAGACAAAATAAATGTATCGACGTGGAGAATCACGCCACGTAAGACAGCAGCATCAAACATCATCCATACCTCCAGTAAAAACATTGTCCCAATGTAAAGCGTATTCTTGACATATACAAATATTTAAAAAATGCATTTTGGGTCTTTTGTGAAAAGGGCCTCGCTTCGCTTGCCAGGCACACCGCCATAGGGAGACGTACCCTGAGGATGCAAGGGGAGTTAGATAATGAAGACGGATGGCATGCGCGTCAAATGAAAGCCGAGACGCACGTGCTCAGAGAACAGAGGACAAGAACAAGAAAACACTCTCAGCTCACGGCTTCTGGGACAAAACCACCACGGAAGACGGGCTGGGGAAAAAGAAAAAAAAATTCTGGGCGAAAATCGATGATCGCTCATCAGCCTCGCTCGCAGTCACACCTATCATCTATCAGATCTCAG